>VXAX01001841.1:617914-771529 GCA_013399835.1 Leptocoma aspasia
AAAAAAAAAAAAAAAAAATCCAAAGCATTACTGAAATATTATTTTTCCACCAAGGAAATTTGATTTTTACTAAAAGACATTTTCCAGGAGAAAAAGAACAGCATGAAAAAAGACCCTTACCACCACTTTCTCCAAAGCTACTCCTGTGGAAATGCCAAGGAGTGTGCCAGGCTGTTTGTCAGACAGCTCTATTAGAACCTTCTCCTCTCTGTCTCCTACCAACATATCACCTGTTAGAACAGACACAAAGCATGCTGCCTACCTTTTGCTTAGTTCATTCCAGCTTGCTGCTTACAATGGGGCAAAATTACTGAAGCCATCTGGAAATATTATGGTTATACATTTGCAGAGGGAAATCTGGTGGTTCTTTCCATCTAATTCCTTCAGAAAAGTTTATGAACTAGTATTGTTTTTCTGTTCAAGGATTTCAAATGTGGGAGTTTTTCTAGAATACAATGAGCAAAATTTGGAACCACTCCAGACAGAAGTCCTTCCAAAAGTAACATCCACAGATTGAAAAATGTTCACCACCCACCAGGACCAGTGCAGAGTCCATCCCAAACCAGTGTGACAGGCTGAGCAGCAGCCCAACTTCTGTCACTCAAAACCCTGAGCTAGGAAACCTACAGGACAGGGTCAAGTGCTTTGCACAAGCTCAGTTGGGTGGTGTCAGTCACTCTTTGCTCATCCACCAACACCTTTACCTCATCATAGAAGGCCACCAAATTTGTCAGGAGTTATTTGCCCTTAGTGAAGCCATGTTGGCTGTAACAAATCACCTTCCAACTTTCCACATGCCTCAACACGGTTTCCATGAGAATCTGTTCCATGATCTTGCCAGACACTGAGGTGAAACTGATAGTGGGAACTTAACTGGACTTCTCAAATATGATGGGAAATGACTCAGGCACTTCATCTGCCAGTTCTCTCAGAACATTTCTCTCAGATAAATTTCATTAGATCTCATGGACTTGTGCACCTTCAAGTTCCTTAGATGGTCTCAAGCCTGATCTGCTTCTAGAGCAGGTGATTCTTCATTCTCCCAGTAAACACTTCCCTTCTGCAATTTAGGCAGGGTGGCTGGAGTACCTGTCAGTGAACTGAGGCAGAAATGTCATTGAGTACCTCAGCCTTCTCCAAATCCCAGATAACAAGGTCTCCCATTTCTTTCAAGAGAGGGCCTAGTCTCTCCCCTTATCTTTCTTCCACTATCATATATATATAAGTTTTTCTTGTTGCCCTTGATATCCCCTGATATCCCTGATCAGCTTTAATTCTATCAGGGCTTTACCTTTTCTAACCAAATGCCTGGCTGCTTGGACAGTCTCTCTGTATTCTTCCCAGGCTACCTGTCCTTGCTTCCACTCTCTAGAAGTAGGCTTCTTTTTTGCATTTGAGTTTGTCCAGGAGCATCTTGTTCATCCATGCAGGCCTCCTGGAATCTTTGCATAACCTTCTTTTTATTAGGATGTATTGATCCTGAGCTTGGAGGAGGTGATCCTGGAATATTAATCAGCTTTGTGGGTCTGTTTTCTCTCCAAGGCTTTATCCCACAGTATTTTACCAAGCAGATCCCTGAGGAGGCCAAAGCCTGCTTTCCTGAAGTCCATGGCAGTGAGCTTGCTATGACTCCTCCCTGCTGCCCCAAGGACCTCCAAGGACCTTGAATTCCATCATTTTATGGCCACTGGAGCTCAGTCTGCCCTTTGAATTTCACCTTCTGCATCAGCCTCTCCTTGTTGGTGAGATCAAGGTTACACACAGCATCTTTCCTCGTTGGCATCTCTATCACTTGGAGAGGGAAGTTATCAACAACATGTTCCAGGAACCTCCTGGATTTCTTACGTCCTGCTATGCTGTCCCCCCAACAGCTGTTGGGGTGGTTGAAGTCTCCCATAAGGATGAGAGCTTGTGAATGTGAGGATGCTCCTGTCTGTCTATAGAGACCCTCATCCACTCAGTCCTCCTGGTCAAGTGGCCTGTAGCAGACCCCCACTGTAATGTCACCTGTCCCTTCTCTCTCTTTAATCGTGACCCAGAGCTCTCAGTCAGCTCCTCATCCATCCCCAGATGCTCCATGCATTCCAGCTGGTCATTATCATAGGGAACAACACTCATTCCTCATCTCTGCCTGTCTTTCCTAAAGAGCCCAAGTCCTTCCATTCCAACACTCCAGTCATGGTAACCATCTGACCACTGATGACAACCAGATCACAGCCTTGCAGCCTTCACACATCTCTAACTCCTCCTGTTAATTCCCCATGCTGTGTGTGTTTGCACAGATATTTAACGTGGACTCCTGATGAAGCCAACTTACTGACACTGGTGGCAGCAATTCCTTTGTCCTGTTCTCCAGGTGTTCTCCTGCTGATCTGTGTGATCCCTCTCCAGGCTCTGGGTATCTCCTGCTGGCACTGGCATCAAACTAGGAGGAGTGGGATAGACTGTGGTTCCCCTCCCTTGGCAATCTTTGTTTGAAGCCCTCTTGACCAGCTGGGCAAACCTATGATGAAATATTGCAGTTCCTTCTCACCACAAAGTCATTATTAGTCAGGTGCTTGTATGATACAGCAACTGTTTATCTGCTTCAGGTAAATCTCTCCATCTCTTCTGATTTTAAAAGGACAGCCAAATGGACTTCTCCACACAGCTCCTCCTGTATTTTAAGTAAGCTGGTAGAAATCCATTCTCAGACTGGTGGGAGCTAGTAAAAACCTGCACCTTACCCTGGCAATATGAACTTCACGCTTTGCACATTGCTCTTACCAAGAGCCTTACAGGAAATAAGAAGAGTTCTGGGTAGTTTTGTTGCCTATCAATAATTCACAGAAAAAACATCTTCAGTCCAGCACTTTTGCCTCTGTCTATCCAGAAGAGTACCTAATTGTCCCAGACTGCCACCGACCACCACCAGCATTTCAGAAAATAAAACTAACCTTAACCATAAACATGCTCAAACATGCCACAAACTTACCATAGCTTTTCAAATGTTGCCCTCACAGGTAGGCCCAAGGGGAACCCAAGGAGAACTCCACAGCTCTTATCAGCTTGAATTCAAAGGAGGGAGAGAACAGCAACAGGATGGAGCATGCACAGGAACATTAGGGGAGGAAACAGAGACACTCCTTCTTGCCTCACTGGGATGTAGCAACTTCCAGTGATTGTAGCCCAGCCCTCCACCAAACTGGTTTGTGCCTTGAAGGGTATGCCAGGAAATTAAAAGCTTGTCATGCACTTCTGTTATGGCAACATGCTTACATACAATTTTCAGCAATATATATGTTCGGAAGATATATATACCACATGAGTCTTTGTTACACAGATGTGATTAAAACATCATGAATATAAAACTAAGAAACCTTCCTCTCCAGGCACTCAGGCACTTGTAGGCTGTAAATATGCACTGTCAATGCATGGCTGTTCTACAATAATTTTCCTGGAAAAAATCATTAGAATTATACATATTCAAACCACTCACAAAAAGAAAATTTAAGCTTAAATTAGGAACACAAAAATAAAAAGACAATTTAGATGGAGAGAGGAAAAATTCTTTACACAGAATACATATATGCAACTCCTTTAAAAAATCCTATCTCTTGATCTTCATGAATTGTTTATAACCACGTTCAGTTAATATATGGATTTTAATTACTATGAGACAATTATGAAGACAACTTTTTAGCTCAATAACATTCTCTCTTGGATCACTAACTGAGCTCCAGAAGCTAAGGAGGTAAACTGTGAAGCCAACTTACTGACTGTAGTGGCAGCAATTCCTTTGTCCTGTTCTTTGATCTTACTGCTTTCAACAAGATGTGGAAACCCTTCTAAGAATTCTTTTCATCCACCAGGCCAGGATGTCATCATGACCTCTTGTGCCACAGCTGCACTGACAGAAATCCTCATCCTTGCTCTTTTTTGCACATAAAATGAACTGAAAATGGAGAGAAGTAGAAACCACCAGCTCCAGGAAGGACAACTGCAGGAACCTCTGTACTGCACCTTGCAAAGTGGGGCTGTGGTGGAGATGACCTGGATTTGCTGTGGTCAGAGACAAATCACAGATCCCTTGCAAATCAGAGATTTCTAAGTGGGATGCTGTGTGTGGGGAGACTAACAACATTCAAATAATACAAAAACCTATGCAAACCGTATTGGCACCACCAGACAGGCCTAACAGCCCTCCCTCCCCTGGTGTGTGACTTCTTATTGCGTTCCTTCAACATAAAATTATAGATTCTTAGAATAATTAAGGTTGGAAAAGATCTCTAAGATCACAGAGTCCAATTTTTAACCCAGAACCACTAAACCATGCAGTATGCAACAGAATCAGCCCCAAATCCAGAACTGGCATAACCCATTACCTATACAGTTCCATGCAGAGCAAGGTCCTGCGAGCATCATCCACCATTTATTCCTGCCAACACTTTACATCTCTGTGCCTTCCTTCCTTCTAGACAGGAAGCAAATTGTAACTTTGGAAAATAGAAAGTGATTTACATAAAGTAGTAATGTCTCTTGATGCAACAGTATTCAATATTTTACTCTTTGTTGCTTCACATCAATCACAGTCTCAGATTTCAGAGGAATGTTTGCCCAGTTACTGTGTAAAGCCAAATATTAAAAAAAAAATTCTGCTCATTCCTTGATGGAAATTAACTACATATTTATAATCTCATAGTCTGGTGGATCACAGGTATTTTGGAATTAACTAAAATACAAAAAATCATTATAGACTACATTTTGCATGTAAAACTGGCAAATTCTGCAAGTTCTACCATCAGTTATAAAGATGAATAAAAAATTCTTCTAATCAAACAAAGGAAGTCAAAAGCTTTCCACAGTATTTCTCATAAATGCAGTCAGGTTACTATTGATGTTATATATCACCATATAAAATTATGACACACATACAGACTGCTGTTCCTCAGCAAGTACTGTTTGCCAAAATGGACTTTCATTTTCTCTTCCATAGTTAATTCATGTTTACCTACAGGTGTCCAGAGGAAAAACCTACACCTGAACAGAATAATGTATCAGCTACAGGTTTTACATTACTATCCTTAAGAATTCAGTGAGGAACAAAAAATCACATAATGATGAAATTACTTTGCCAAGGTTATGCAAAATGTGCCTGGCAAAAATAGGAATCAGACCTTTAATCACCAGAGCCTATTTAACCACAAAAGTCAAACTTTCACTCTCTTGAATATGGAAAAGAAAAATCTAAGTCAAAGTGGTTTCATAATCCACTAGAAAGGTATAATATAATTGAATACTGAATAAATAAATCCCAGTTTACATGCAGTTCTATGTCTATTTTGACATATGTCTATATTGACATATGTCTACTTCACTAATACTGACTGCTCTTTCTGTATTTTAATATTAATATATAACAATTTTATTCATATTTCCTGTATAATAAAACCTTTCTCTGAAACTAGACCAATTTTTTAATATATTTTTAAAGTACTCCTTTCAAAGCCTGTAATAAAAATTTGTCTGAAATTTACTCCTTCTTTTCCTAACTCAAAAATATCAGCCTCTAATGCTATGAAGTCCATGTCTAGTATCAATGCCTGGTTTATTCTAGTTTTGTGTGTCCCACTTTCAAATCAAATGCTTCTAATGAGATTAAAAGGAAAAAAAAAATTCAGCTAAACAGAACAACTCACCTGGGCATCTTAGAAGATCATATTAAATCCATATAAAAAGCTTGTCTGGGACACTTCTAACATTGAGGAATAACATATTGGCCACAAGAGCCTGTGGTTTACTTTAGTACTGGTACAATGAAAAAAGCAGAACAATAAATAAATGATCATTTTTCTCCACTTTCACCAGTGTTGCATGGTATGTTAAAACAATGTAAGCCTGAACTGTGTAAACCTCCATCCCTCAAAAATTGTGAATAGTTTCTCCATGCTGGAATGTTTCACTGATTCCTGCTAAGTGATTTGCAAGGTTGAGTAGAAAAACAGAAATGTCTTCTCTGTTTCTCATATGAAGATCACGATCTCTTTGAGGTACCTTAGGAACCAGTAATGAGAAAGGATCAGAATGGACAGTGGTTGCTGCAAGGTTTGTTTGAGTCCAAACAATCAGATTAAGATCTTTCTTTGTGTTATTGATGAAAACAAATGTGATGGTATTAGTTCCTTCCTTGCTCATCAGTGTGAAGGGATCTTCATATATCTGCAAACAATTCATAGCCATATTTCCTGAGCTCTGGAACTGAAAGAGTCACTAGCAAATAAGGCTGGTGCTGCACTGGTTTAGTTCTATTAAAAGAAATAAATATCAAAACAATACAAGCCCCCCACACTTGTCGCAGGGACCACACACACCTAAAAGCAATATGGTTATTCTTCGCCGGGAAAATGTTACGGTCACTCAGATCTGTCTAAATCATAAAGAGAGAAATTACTACTAGAAATAGAGACTTAAAATTAATTTTAATAACATCTATATTTAAACTTCAGATACCACAAAGCATGTATTTCATGGTAAGCTCTGCAACCAAACAACACTTATTTCCTTAAACATAGAACTACTTACCAGCCTAGCAAGCCTTTAGGAGTACTACATGTATTAAAATACAACTCTTGTTTATAGGATGTTATAAAGCAACTTAAGCCCATGTACAAAGATTATGCTTTACTCAAGACTAACCCCCCTTTCTGTTTTGGAGCAAACCCATTCCCAGACCTCTGGTGGTTTAGGGCACACCAGAGGATGTCCTAAGACAGATCAAGGCTTTGCCTGCCAGCAGCAGGTGTTGCTGTAGGAGACTGACGTGCCCCACAGTTGTTCCTGGGACACTCTAACTGTGTTGGCTGTATACCTCAAGGCAGACATGTAAATTTCTCTGTGTGACTATCTTAACCTCCTCACCTCAGTTGATGGTAATTATGTCATGGGATACGCAAAGAGGAAGAAAATGAGTGTGAGGATTCACCTAAGCACAGAAAACATCCTTCCTTCTACTCTCCTCAACTCTTATATGTGCAAATTACTTCCACTTACAGCCTTCCTGTTTCAGTGGAAATCAGAGATGGTAATTTAATTAAGCTGTTTTCCATCAATCCCTACTTAACCTACTCACAGCCTGTCTGCCACACAGCACCTAAGGCAGCCTGTACTGACAGCAAACTCCTCAGCAGGCTTAGCAAAGCTTTCTCTTGCCATAGAATCATTCCTAAGGCTGGTGTTAGGTGAGCAGGTGTTGACTGGAGCCTTCAAGTGTTTCCTGCTTAAAAGCCTTCATGGGATGGGACCATCTTTTAAACAATATAGAATCTAAAATATAGAGAGTAATAGCTCTCCCTGAGATGAGCTCAGCTGGTTAGAGCAGGGTGCTAATAACACCAAGGTGATGAGTTCAGCCCCTGGATGGACCATTCACTTAAGAGTTGGAGTTGATAATTGTTGGGTTTCTTCCAATACAGAATATTCTGTGACTCAGGTGAGATCTCCTGCAATAGCTCCTTGCTGCCACTGACTGGAAGCTAACTATCAAATAAATTACATTTTTAATCACAGTACTTATTCTTTGATTCTTCCTGGACACCAATTCACCATCATAGAAAATACTAAAAATACCATTTATAACCAGAGAAATGGCCAAGACAACCTCACACAATGTCACCATTCACATCACTATTGGTAAAGTTAGAACGAGCAGCAATTCACATATTGTTTCTTTGCCTAAAATTCTTCCTACACAGATAATTTAACCCTTCCTTGGATACTCTGCCTCTCTGCTGGGCTTTGAAATTCAACAATAATAAAGCCTTGACCTTAAGGTGTATGCCTTCTGTCATGTGAAGTTTTCTTCCAGATCTTGGGAGACATAAACATTTACAAACCTTCACATGCCTTCTCAAAAACACTAGAAGCAATTTGGCACAACTGAACACAAATCCCTTCCCACAGTCATGCCTTGCCACTCCTCTGCTCTAGTAAGACAGAGTTCACCCTGGCAGCTGATCCCATTTTCTGGAGGATAAAGGAGACAGACCAACAGATGGGATGCTCATACAAAACTTTAACTCAAACAGCTCATGACAGCGTTGGAGAAGCCACCTGTGAGAGAGCAGCTTCTTTCCAAAGGGAGGGCAGACTAAGGAGCAGCATAAACATAGGTCAGAAAAATTTCATCTCCCAAATCATCTTCCCCAGTCCCCACTGCTGCCTTTGTCCCTAAGCTGCAGGGTCCTGGGTGCTTTCAGCAAGACATTTTGGGCTGGCCTTGCATCACTTCCTGCCTTACAACAGCACCCAGCTCTGGCAGGGACAGGATTGCTAGAGCCTTGCTCCTGCCTCCACCCACATTTTAAAGCTAATGCCTGATTCAGAAAATTGTATTTTTTTAGAAGTGCCAGAAAGTTCATTAATATGTGATTATAGTTTTCTAAACTCCTTAAAATTCAGAAGTTGGAGCTAATTCCAACATTAATTGCCTAAATATTCAGCCAAATTGCTTCCATGCTCCCAAGTGAGAGGGTAGAAAAAACAGACTCATCTCAAGGTTTGCAAACATAATTGCTTTGGCATCCATAGCTGTGAAGTAGTGACAGCTCCTCATAACATAAAATTTACTTGAATATTCAGAAGTTTGACTTCAGGGATCACTGGAATTAATGTAGTTTTCCTTTCAGGGGGCTTTTTTTTTTTTTTTCTTTTTGTGTTTGGTTCTTTTATGATGTAAACTGGGCATTAGGCAAATTTTGTCCAAATAATAGTTACACAGAAAAATTACATACACATAGATAAGTCTATCTCATCAACAAAAGTTATTAGAAACTAAAAACAGGCAGCAAGACGTAGATGCAGGAAGCAGGTTAATATTTACTTTTCAGTGCTTTTCTAAAACCAGTTGCTTTTCAAGTTCACTTCCATCCTTTAAGTATAATTTCTCTGTCTTCTGAAACAGCTACAAGTGGCGCTTCCCCACACTTTGTCTAGCACTTGTCCATGAAAATATAAGAGCAAAAAATGCACATAGCTTCTTCTGAATAGGGTTTTAATTCATAATTATACCTCTATTAGAAAATATTCCTACATGAAACATGTATTAAACGTTCTTTCATCTATTTGCATGTGACTTCTGTCAATAAACAAAACAACTCTGTTTTTTCAGAGCAGTAAAATCTGTAATGGTTGACAAGCACATAAAAACGGGCCTTTTGTGTACACCTGCTCCATGTTTCTGCTTCAAAGAAGGAAAAGTGAAGAGTTTTCTTCTGCACAAAAATATACAGTAAACAGTTCCATTGTCTGACAATTTTGGCAGGTATAATTTTGTAAGAAAAGCAAAAGTATCTTAATATATCTTAAAAGAAATCACAGACTCACACGGCTGTTCTGCTATGTTGAAACTTCACGGTAATTCTCAGGCTGGTGTGCATATTTCCTACAGAAAACAAAAAGTGTGTATATACACATATTTATTTAATTAGAGTCCTAACCAATTAGCATCTCCTCTTCCACCTCCCTGCCGCTGGTTAAAGCATCGCTTCTTTTCCCTAACCTACACTACACACACTTAACAACGCTGTGGGTGCCTAAATGTTCTCCCACTTGACATGTTAGAATCGTTTTTAACAGTTTAGTTTACAACTGAATGCCTGTAATTTCCTAGCATGTCCTGAGGCAGTTTCCTAAACTGTGTCATTATCTCGACAAGTCTTCAGGGATAGGGCTAAACAAGGTTTAAAATGTTATCTACAGGGGTCCTTCGGGTTTCTTAAAGAGTTTTTCTAGTTATTTGGGTGCTTAATATCAACGGGGAAAGGTGTTTTTATTCTTTTTCATTTGGCATTATCTTTCCACCACCATGTATTTTCCACAACTAACAAAGTTATTGCCCACTTTCATTTGTAGAAAACCAGCGCTTTTTTATTGCCTCTTGTATCTTCTAAAAATTTCTATAATTAATTTCATGACACCACCTTTCATTGAACATATTTTTCCCTGAGCACTTCCAAAATTGCTATTAGGAAGGCTCTTCTCCCTTATTATATGTTTAATCTTTCTAAAACATTACCTCCAATAAATTTTCCAAGAGTATTATAAAACATTTCAGAAATGAAAAAAAAAAAGTCATTCTTGTTACATTAATTATACAAATACTTCAGGTTTACAGGAGTCATTTTTTCATTTTATTTTACTTCTATTCACCACCATCTTATTCAAAATGACAGCTATTACATGTCTCACTGTTTCAGTAAAGGGAAGAAATCTGCAACCACAAAAAAGCTGTACAATTTTTTTTCCTCCCCCTACTTGAAAACGCACTGCAGAACTGCTCTGAACATCTGGGCATGGAAGGGAACTGGAGCGGTTTTTGTAGTACAAACAGCTCAGCAGAGTTACTTTGTCTTCATTTTTGTCTCCTTTAGAAACTGATAGAAATGGGGATTGCATCTTTAGTCTTGTGGATACATAGTACATAAACACTCGGAAAATAAAGAGTGACTCCTGCTTCTGCTTTTGATTGAATTTGTGGAATTATTTCAAAATAATAGGGTGAACCACAGCTTTTGGCCAGACTTTTGGTACCTGGGAGAGAGTCTGGCCATTTAACATTAAAATTTGTCAAATTATTGAAAATTACAATCAAGAGATAATTTGGGGTTAGAATTATGGCAGAAATAGAAATGCTTCTTTGAAAGACATCTGCACTTACAGGTGCTCCTGTCTGTTTTTTCGTTACATCGATGGGATTAGGCAGGACCCACTCTCATCTAAGATAATACTTTCAAGTCCTTGAGCTTTTAAGGCATAACCATCAAATGCTTCAACTTTCTCTTGTTGATGTGAAGCCTGAATATGTCATTGGCTGGCCATCCCAACAGAGATCAATCAAGGTAACAGAAGAAATAGGCTCAAGGGCACTTTGCACCATGTGGAGCCTGATTTGAGGCGCTTGCTCTGGCTCACACAGGAACAGCCACTTCAGACAAGGGTTAGCAGTGATTTTTGTGAGCAGGTCCTGGCACAGTGTGAAGCTCACAGGCACACCTCTGGGTGGCTGGCACGGAGATCCCCTTCCCAGCAAGCAGGGGTTGGTGATGTCCTGGAAAAACTGTTGCCTGGACATTTTTTGAGTTTTTTGGGTGCAGGCCTGCAGAAGTTTTATTCCCATGGGAAAGCTCATTTTTCTCAGCACAGAATTCTATAAACAAATCTCTCTCTGTGTTCAAGGACACAGATGGTGTTTGCCTGCCCTGTCTCCTGATAGGGGAGATGTGGCTTTCTTCCTTTCAACCTATGAGATGAAGAACTGTTATCTCTGAATGATAAGCATTTTCTAGCATTCTTGTATGGAGCATGAAGAAATAAGCATCTAAACTCTGTACCAGGGCACATAATAGCCCAAGCCTTCTGAACAATTGAGTGATTTTAATAAATCATATTAATCCTTCTGATATTGGAGTCAGAGAGTCCTGTTTCGCCTCTCTGGCCACAACAATAAAAAAATTGCTCAGAGCTGGAGCTCTGAGCAGCAGAAAACTCACACTACAGAGTGTCAATGTTGTGCTGCTGTGAAGTCCAGAAACACAGAAGCCCTGCAAACTCATAATATCCATTATTTTCCAAACTCTGCAACAAGCACCTGACAACCTCCCATTGGGGAAATCTATTTCCTGTGTTCCTCTGCTAACTTTGATGAAGAAGATGCTTCTATAACTTCGTAACATGCCAAACCAGAAGAACGAGCAGGACTCCAGTCAGACACAAACCAAATTGACATCCCAGATACCATCTAGCCAGAAAGAACATCAGTGTAATTTCCATCTATAAATTACAGATTTATACAGTGGTAATGAATAAAATTCCTTGACCATGTTTGATTTTCAAAGGTAAAACTTACTCTTTGCCACATTTTCATACCTACTGAGACCAATAAAATTGCTAATGAGAATTAACTACTAGTTCTCCAGGTACTATACAGAATCACTTTTTAAATTCTCCGTTCTGGTTTGAAGAAACATAAATAATAAAAACATGAGAGATAAAAATGGAAAATTGAATATGGATCCTAGCCTTAGACAGCTAATTTTTTCCCCCACATAAGACTACTTCTAGCATATCTCAGTTAATAAAACAGAGATAAAATGCAGGGAAAAAACCACTATTCCTATAAACTTAGTGATACTGTATCATAATTAATAGAAGATTAGTTGATTAATACTCAATTAATTAATAGCCTGATTAATAATAAATAATAATGAATAACTATTATTGGTAAATAGTTAATAAGCTGGTAAGACAAATCAGATATTTCTACACTTCATATTAAGACATTTTAGTTTTCTTAAGTCAGACAACTCCCCTTGACTACATGACAAAACCAGCCACAGCTAATATTATTTAAGTGTTAACAGTCTGACTCTGAAAATTAAATTATTAAATTAATTTTATTTTTGTAGCAGAATCATTTCTTCATTAAAACACATAGCTGATTTAAGATGAAAATTGATTAAATATGTAGTGGTATAAGACAGTTAAGAGATCACAAGCCTAGAAACTAAACACTAACGCTTCCAAAATATTTTAAGGAGAGCAAAATATTACCATGAGACAGAAATCCCAGGTTTTTGCCTTATAACTACCAGAATAGTATTACTTCTTCTCATAAGTAAAGATTAAATTAAATTTGCTCAAACTAATTTTTTACCTACAATAGGTTGTCTTACCCATTTGAATGGGATTTTGGCAAAAGATTCAAACATTTCTTATTCTTAAGCTTTTTAACATTAAATTTGATTTATAAGGTAATAGATAGTTAAATGCATTTCAAGAGGATTCTTTACCTAATTACTACGCTTAGTGAACTATGGTATTTTTCTCTCCAGTTATTCATTGGTTTCACAGCAGAAGCTCAATCCATTTTTTTCCTGTTGATAGAAGGATTTAAATGTCTATCTTGTACATACTCTCAAGTGCCAACAATAATCTAGAACATGATGAACTATATTAATTTATTTCTATTTTATCTTGAACTAATAAATGAATGGAAAGAAGAAAAAGAAAACAAACTGTAACTGCTAAAGTGGCTTCTGGAAAGTACCCAATGAGGAAAGGACAGCAACTGACATGGACTTCCAGCACAAAAATAACCAAGTAACGCAGGGCAGCAATGAAAGCCATGGGTAGATAATTACTGGCAAGCAGAGAAAAAAGTGAAGCCCCTTTGCCATTTAGCTGAAACACCAGGTCAGCCTCCCAGCTGTGCAGCTGCTCAGAGCTCTCTCCTGAGCACTGGAGAAATTCCCAGATGGGGATTTGCTCCACAACCTTCCCTGCAGAGTCCAATGCAGGAGGCATTGTCAAGCTCATCCACTGGACTACTGCTCCCAAAGCAGCAGCAGGCAGGAGGCCACAGCAGCATTGTCACAGCTGCCCTGTCTCCATCCTTGTCCACAGCTTTCAGTGGCTTCAGCACTCTGGGGCTCTGCAGGAAACTCAAGATCATTTTCCTTCCCAAATCTAGGGAGAGAGGATCCCTGCTTCTCTATGCCTGCCCTAAACACGACCATACACAGCCCTTCTCAGTACTCTTCCTGTACATTAATTATTTAAAATATTCAACAGACAACTCATATAAAATGTATTTTCTTTACTGAGATCAATACAGGAAGTCCTGTAGATGAGAGGTTCAATTCATGACGAGGAGGTGGCACACTTGGGCCTTTGGCACCAAAAAGAGATATATATATGAACGTAACTAGAGCCACAATGTAAATTAAATCTATATTTGCTCAGAAATAAACAAGGCAGATGTGTTAGAGGTGTCAAAGGCAGGGTGAGAGGAAGTCACAACAGAACAGCTTCCACAGAAAATTATTTAATTTCAGCCATCCATCAAACATATTAACTCCCTTAGAAATCTTTTCTTCTGTGCCTCTCCTGCAGAGAAAGCAAGCAAAGACAAAACTAGGAGAAAGTATCTTAAAAAATAATACAACTACAGCTCACATTTATTCCAGAAAGTGGAGTCACCAGGCATGACCCAAGCTGCCACGTGGACAGAACAGATAGCATAAATCACCTTCAGTTCTTACTTTGAGTAAATCACTCTCACCCATCTTGACCTCCCACAAATTTGTTTTGCAAAGCCGGAGTTATCCATCAAGTGATCTGTTCTGAGCAAGCTGAAAAACAGCCATACCTGCACTTATAGATAGCTCTCTCCAGAAAAGTCATGTTACTTTCTGCTTGTTAGTGGTCCTGCACAGACTCATGAGCTCCCAAACTCCTCCAGAACCTGGTAAAAAGTTACACCCAGGAGGTTAAAATAATGAAAAAGTTTCCTATGCTGATTGCTGAGGTCAAAAATATTTCTGTGTGTCACAGAACTACTGACTGATGCTGACACAACTTGTACCTAACCATCCTTGAAACATTTACTGGGCTAAACTTTCAGCATAATGATTTTATATATGCATTAAAAAAAGATGTTGTAACAGTTGATCACCAGCTTCTTTCTGCTCCATAAAAGAATGTGAAATACATGAAATGAGAAGTCAATTGCTTTTCTGTCCATAGATGAATGAGAGAGACACCAAGGTTGTGTAACAAATGCAAGGCTTTCATTCCCTATAAATCAGAATATACAGATTCACTATTTGTGCATTCCCTGAAGTGCAGAAAGGTATGATACATTTCAAGGTAACATACAGTGAATTTTGAAATCAGTCTAAAATGTGGCTGCTAACTAAGGGGCATCCAGATACTCACCTTCAGAAAGACCTCATGCTTCTGATTTCTTCTTCAAACTCCTCCCACTTTCATCATTATACACTGAGTTTTAAAATGCAATTTATTATGAAAAAAAAGGCAGACATTGAGGAAAACAACTCTTTTGTGAGCGTCCTCATTAACAACAAAACTTACTACCCGGGGCTTTTAAAACATGCAGGTTTCACAAGGCTTTGCCAGTTTGGAGACAGCCAAATTGAAGTTTTCAAGGTACCCTAGCTCAGTAGCAGCCCCCAAGGTACAGGGAAACCCCCACTGGGATGTTTCAGAATTCAACTGCAGCCAGCAGAATCACAGGCTGCAGTGGCCAGACCTCAGCTAGGAATTAGCATCACCACATGAAAGCACCCACTCAGTTTCCAATCCAGGGGCAATTTTAGAAATTGAGTAATTTTAAATCTATAGCAAGAGGTGCCAAATAAAAACTAAGCAGGAGTTTATTATATGTATTCAGAAAGGACTTGTAAATGCTGAAGAATGTGACTTTTAAACAAGAACCTCCTGACACCCAACTGAAAGCCCAGAGCAAAGCCCAGCTGGCTACCTGTGGTCTGGGGGACACTGCTTTGACAAATCCATTCCCAGAACACATTGGAGTGGGAAAGCTCTGAGCATTCTGAGACCAAACTGCTCTGTGTTTTGACAGACTTTTTCCATCCTGCAGATGTTCATGATAGACCCTGAGACACTTCAGCATACAAAGCAGAGATGAATTTAATCCTCAGTGGGGAACAGCAGGTGGCTGTGTGAGGTGGAGAATTTTTCATTAACTCCACAAAATGGTTGTAAACGTAAAAATGTTTATATTTGGGTTCATGTGATGGTGATTTGAGAGAGACAGGAACAAGCAAAGTAAAATCTCCTGAAAAAAAGGTTGCTGAGATTTTGATGCAAGTCAGGAAAAAAGTTCCAAATAGTGACACTATAAACTACTTCAAAAAAGAAACAGACTTCATCTCTATTTTGTGATAGAAGAAATAGGCAGCACACAGCAGAACACAGCTTAGCTCACCACTACAACTATTAAATTGCAGGTCTCTGGTCAACATTGTTAGAGGAAAAAATAAGCCACACTTAGAACATGGGATGAAAACAAATCTTATTTTGTAAGGTATGAAACTAATAACCCTCAGGAAGTAAGCTATGTTTCTGAAAGGAAGGACATGAAAAAGAGCCCCTCTTCCCCATGTTCTCACCCACTAAATTCCTCCCTCTTCAGAGAATGACAATTTCATATCAGAATACATGTTCAGGTACGGAAATCAAAGTACAGGCAGTTTCAGTTCCACCAAGCTACTGCATTTGAAACCTGTGGTTAGCTCATTTTTCCCAACACTAGTTTTTCTTCAGAAACTTCTGTGAAGAAAATATATGGCAAAACAGAAAATTCTCTTGAAAATACAATTTGTATTTGAAGAAAGAAAAAGTAGTCCACAGACATGCTGCCACATAAATTTTATATATATATATATATACACACACATACATATATATTTTTGAACTCTGTATATACATACATACATATGTGTATACATACATATATGCACACACATATATACATATATGCTAACACATTTGAAATCTACTCTTAGGGGGTTACTTTCCCCTGGACTCAAAACCCTTTACCTTTAGTTAGGAGAAAAAGGAGAAAGATGTTTTCATTGTAGTGTCATGTAGATTTTCTGCTGCAGCCAGTCTGTATGATATTTCTTCCTAAACTAAAACTCTTTTTTTTCTTCAGGCTATTGTCTAAACACAGACTCTGTGTTACAGCTGGGATTGTTTTCTACAAATGAATTCTGCTACTGCTACAGGAAGAGACAGCAATTGTTATTTGGAGAACGACTAAGTGTCAACTATTGCTTTAGTTGTTTGGTTTTTTGTATTTCTCCTTCCATTCTTAGCTCAAGCTCTTTAGAGCAGAAAGGACTCTTCTTCAAAACAAAATCCAGATTTGAGGATGGGTACAAATTACTGTAATGTCTGAGTGTGTGGGTATCCTTACCACTCCTATTCCACTCTTGTGAGACTAACAGGAGCCTCAGAATAAAAAGGATTTTGAGGTGCTGCAGTGAGTCCAGAGGAGGGACACAAAGATCATCAGAGGGCTGAAGCCCATCTCCAGTGAAGACAGGCTGTGAGAACTGGGGTTGATCAGCCTGGAGAAGAGAAGGCTTCAGGTAGACCTTAGAGCAACCTGCCAGTACCAAGAGGGGGTCTACCAGAAAGCTGGACAACGACTTCTAAATAGGACATGCAGTTATAAGAAAAGGGGAAAAGACTTTAAACTGAAAGAGGGTAGGATTAAATTAGATATTAGGAAGTGTGAGGGTGGTGAGGCACTGAACTAGTTGCCCAGAGAAGTTGTGGAACTGTCCCTGGAAGTGTTCACGGCCGGGTTGGATGGAGCTTTGAGCAACCCGGTCTACTGGAAGGTGTCCTAGCCCACACCAGGGGAGTTGGAACTGGGTAATCCTCAAGGTATCTTCGAACCCAAACCATTCTTTAACCATTATTTCTTAACCAGTAGTGCACAGCACTTGGAAAGACCAGAAAGTATCTGGGTATGTCCAGTAAAGCATACTTCTTGCAGGAACCTCCATTTCAAATCTCCATTTTAGCAATTACTTTCTAGTGATTGCCCTTTCTGCAAGCCAGTGCCTTCTCCCTCAGTATCAGAAAGTTGCACCTTCAAATAAGTGCTGGCAGGCTCTAACCTGCAGACCCCAAAATCAGCATCCCTTGCCATCAGACACATTCTCAGCTCATAATTTATTAAAACCAAGGCCATTAAACACAAAGTTGGTATAAAACCCTCCTCAATAAATTAGATTTCATGGTTTGGAAGCAGTTAACTGCCTTACTTTTGAATTAATGGTTTTCTTTTCTTGGTTTTCTCTGCCTGGGTCACCTTCGTGTTGGCCATAGAAGAAAACAGGCCTTCTATTTCCAGATTGGGAAAAAGGCAACAACAGAGAGGTATATAAAGGTAGGTTCACCTTTCCCTGAACTTCACACAAATGGCAGGCAAGTGTAGACCCAGCTGTGTAGCATGGAGACCAATCTGACCATCCCCTAACATCAGAAGAGGCTACCTGAGCTACTGACGTTATCCCAAGCAGCACATGTGCCCAGACAAGAGGATGTCAAAGCCCATCTACGCACACACTTAATTCACAGCGTGAGCGCCGAACACTCTATGCCAAACCCATGACCTGCAACAGGAAATGCTACCAGTGTAAGCTACAAGTCAGGAAGAACCAAAGGCATTACTAATTAAGAGCACTACCAGTAATGGGAATTTCTTAGGTTAAAAAGCTCAGGTGATGTTAAATTATAAACCATAATCCATATTTCAATGCACAACAAAGAAAGCTTAAAAAATCAGAAAGTAATTCCTAGAGTAAAAGATCCAGTCTTAAACTCAGTCCAAGTTTCTCTCTTTCTCCCTTTTTCACCACACAAACTCAGCTATCAGCTACCACTACTACCTTTGGAATTGCAGTCCCACTGTCTGTACAGCTTTGCAACCATTGCATCCGAGATGGCAAAGCGGTCATTTAAGAGAGAAGCGGCCACCTGGAGCCAGATGTGCAGGGTCACCATTGCCAGAGGTGACCAGAGGCTCTATGCTTGAATCAGAGCCCATCCAAAAAGTTTTCTCACGAGCTGTCCCTTCCTAACCAAGGCAGCCACACCAGTTGGGTATATCCAACAAAGCCAAAGTATTTCTGCAAAAACTGTTTGAGTATTTTGTAAAAATTATCATGATCAGAAGATACAGCATGGCCAGTACCCACCCAAAACTCACAGGCTTCTGAAGACCTTTTGCCTGGCTCCTCTCCCAGCCCCTATTTTTCCAGTTTACCTCTGTCCATGAGGGCTTCAATAAGGATCTATTTAATGACAAGGGCAAATATTCCTGAGGAGGTTTCCTCTTCTGGAGTAACTAGCTATCGTATGTGTTTTTCAAGGAGATGGTAAAAATTCATCATTAATCCATGTGGCACTTTTTTTTATGGTGGCTGAGGGAAAAGGTTCAAAGTCTTTCCCACTCTGAAAACTCTCAATTCCTTCAGTTCCTTGACCTCACACTGCGTATGCAAAAAGTTTCCACTAGATGGTATGGGAGATGTAGGACATGTAACTCTATATTATTAGTAAATACACATTCAGGAAATAGTATTTTCCCAAGTTTCAATTTTAATTCCCTTGCCTTTCAAGAGAGAGGATTAATTTATAGGAAAACCAAAACACATACCTTAAAAAGCATTAATTCTACTTAGGATGTATCCACACTGGTTTTCCAGGAGGATAAAAGCAGTAACCCTGCAATCCTATCATCCAGTGAATTGCCTTAAAAACTAATCATGCCATTATTACTTCAAGTAGGAAAAAAAACAAAAAACAAAGTCATCCCTTTGGAGAGAAATCCTACCCCCCCCGCCCCTTAGGAAGAGAAAACACTAAGAAGTCCAAGAGAATGCAGAAAACCCTGACATTTAGTTAGTCCCATTTCAGCCCATATCTGAAGGTTACTATGCTTTGAAGATGTGACTTTTTTACTTAGGAATCTTCTGCCAGGGCCCTGATGAACAGGTTCTCTGGCCCTTGGCTGTGTCAGCATGGCACACACAGCGCTCCATCCCTCTCCCTAGAGCTGTGAGATGGTGGGATCTGGAGAAGGGGGGGGAGGAAATTAATTATCAGAACTGCTACGCACATTTCAACACTTATTCTTTTGTAAGAATTAGTCTCAGATGATCTACAGAGCTATCACCAAGGACTTGATAAGGCTCAGGTACAATACAATTGTTAATTAAGACATAATATCTTCAGAAAACTTGCATTATTGAGTGAAAAGGAATTAACTTAGCTTGACTCTTGAATGAACTTGCAGAGTTCAGAATAAAAAATAATAATTAAAAAGAGAAAAATCATAATCTTCACATATCTTTAACCTTGGCACATATTAAAATGGAAATTATAAAGACAAAAAAACCATTAAATCCTACTAATATTTTTAGGGAATTTTCAGTGCTGAATTGCATGATAAGCCTATACACTGTGGGAAAATTCTAAGCAAGAACACATGATCTAAAGCAGAAATGGATTCATTCCTCTCTGACTAATAGTCAGAAATAACAGAATAAAATCAAAGTGCCACAAGGAAAAGAAGTGACATGGAAAGTCACCAGTTTTTTCTTTTTGGGTGGAGCTCTTTGTGTCTTCCCTTTATTACTTCCCTTAGCTTCCCAACTCTCTTACTCTTGAGTATCTTCTGAGCTCTGTTTTTTTCTTACTCAGACAGTTACTTTTTTCCCTTGCAGCTTCCCCAAAGAGGTGCACGCAGTTCCTTGGGAATCTCATAACTTTATATTTTTTAATTGTTTGGGAGCTACATTTGAGGGTCTTTTGTTATTATTTTATTACTCATTGCCAAGCAGGCCAGTTACAGACTCAAACGAAGAGGTCATTCAGCTTTATTTTTAAAAGTCCATGACGAGACAGTGATACTTATGGAGCCAGACTATCTGGCAGCAGATGCACAGAATTACTTTATCAGGAGCTCTTGTCTAAAACTGTCTGGAGTTTGTGATTTTATATGCTTTTAGAGTTAACTATCGTAAAACAGGTAGCTGAGAAAAAATAAGTGTTACTTGTTTATCCCACTTCAACAAAAACCCTGTGGGAAAAGTTTGTTCAGTATTCTCATAAATTATTACAAGGCATGTTCCAAGGAGGGGGAAGAAAGGGGGAGGGAGAGCCAAAAAAGTCATCTCATATAAAACTAGATTTGCATGACTGCAGACAAAAGCCATACCTGCCTCAGGAGGGGCTGATGTAATGCAGTCACCCCAAAACCACCTCTTTCCTACTGCCAGGTTGTGGCATGCAACTGTCAGACGCTGGCTATGAGAAGAACATCCTAAAAAGCCATCAACAAGTGGGCTACAGCTGCCACTCCTGTGCTAACAGGGAAATTCAGGAACAGCAACCACTATTTTTACCCTTTTTTACCTCTGTGTGGTGTTCTATAGCATATATCAAGTTTAGCCTGTCTTTGCTTCTAAAAAAGCCAATATAGAACCTTCTCAAGGGCATCTCCTATGTCCCTGACTCTTACTGTCCTTTACAGGGACATCAATTACAGCCAGCTTCCTACTACTCTATCTCCAAAAGGTTTCCAGGATCAAGTCCATCTATCCTATAGCTTCAGCTAATCATAATTATCCCTAAAAATGCACAGTGGTTTGTCTGTGAAAAACAGTAGATCCATTTCTATCTTTAGAAAATCACATGTTAAAAAAAAAAAGAGAAGTAAGATGACCTCACTGGGCAGCCTATGACCTTTCAGCTTTTAAACTTCCCATGTAGTGGAAATTGCATTTTCAAGGGCCAGTCCCTGACACCATGGCTGGAGTGAAAGCAGAGGACAAGCTCCAACCCAGAACACTGGAGTGCAACATGAAGACCATTAGAGAGCATGGGAGAACAGATTTTCAGATAAGAGTTAGAGGACACTGAGAACAAGAAAAGAGATTATTACAGTGACTATTTGATACATAGGACAGCCCAAAGAGATGCAATACAGCCTTGTGCAACATGGAGAGAAGAAGCATAAGAGATTAGTATGCAGGGAGCAGACAATAGAACTTCAGACAGAAGTATTAAAATAAGAGGTTTTTAAAAATCTATACAAGTTACTTGTATAAAGGACTGAATTACTGCAAAATATTATGCAAAATTTCCTTCTTCCTATACCAGCAGACCACTCACAATATTTTATGAGATGATACAGACACATAAAATCATTGACTTAATTAATTCTTGCATAAATCAAGAGAAAACCATATTCGCAGGACAACAGCTGACACAGAAAGAAGACAGCAGCAGACTTGTTCAGAGTTAGTCTGGAGCATCACATCAGCAGACTTGACCCAGCCTGAGGGCCAAGGCAGCAGCTTCAAACCTAGTGCACTCCCTTCCCAGTGCTCCACTCTGGGGCAGTGCCCATCTGCAGTCTCTGAAGCTGCTGAAGCCTTGCACCCACAGGTCTGGCCCATTTATACCCCAGAGAGGCTGACCTCTTGCTGACTGGGAACAACTGGTCAGCCCTGGCAATCAGTGCTGGTTGTTCCAGGCCACACTGAGCTCTAACCAGCTGCTGGAGCTCACACCAATGCTCTGATCCTGCTTGCTAGTCCAGGTGGAGCCTACAGGAGACCAGTTTCAAGCCTGAGCTAATACAAAGCTGTATTTCATATTGTGATTTGCCTTGCAGAGGTCTGGACAAGCCTTGGGGGTGCTGCAGCACCAAGACAATTATAGCCACTGGAGAAAGAGCAACTAACTAATCAAGCTCAGTACCCTGTTTCTCCTCAGAACCATATTTAGCTCCTTTTAATTTATTTGCTGAGTTCCATATTACAAGCACTTGTATTTTTTGCCCTTGACACCCTCATGACAAAGCTACTTCCCAGTATTTTTTTTTCTTTAGAGATGTTCTTTTCCATTTCTATTTTAAAATGTCACTCAGATGCAATGTCATTTTCTCCAAAATGTCTCCCTTGGCTTCAGATATACATTCCAGATTTGTATGATTCCTAAGGGGGGAAAAAATAGACTTCTATATTCAAGCCACTTTTTTATTCAAGCAGCACAGCCCATCGGACTTAGATAAACTAAGGAATCAGATTAATGCAGTCTGTCCTTTCCAAACCCAAAACCTTACATGCATGTTTGTACATATCTTTCCATGCATTTTAATTTGTGAGAACTCAATCCAAGCCTATTTGCTGGAGCCAGCTGTTTTAATGGCCTCATTACTTCCCCAAACCCACGTCTCAATTAGGTTGGGGAAGCTGCCAAAGGATTTGGCTGAACCTCTTACAAGGCCACATGACAAATGGTAACTATCATTTTGTTATCTCAGTGATAGGATGGTCTGGTTGAATTCTCTAGTTCTGCATGATTAAAGAAGAGTGGTGAGTTTCTGCTTTCCACCCACCATTAACAAGAAGATTTTGACTGGACATTCGGGCATTTCCTGAATGTGCAATACATACGCTGTCACCTCTAGGCTGAAACCCTGGAATTCTTGGTAAATCAGGCAAAACCCCTGGGTATTCAAACACCAGAGCACCTGCTGCCTGTTACATTCCTGAAACAAGGGCTTCAACCTCTGAGCTTTGCCCTCAGCCAGGACAATGCTGGTTTTCCACCACAGCAGTTAAGTGAAGACACTTGCCCAATATCACACATCACAAAAGAGTGGCAATAGAGGCCACAGAGAGCCCCAAAGGGGTCCCTCAGAGTTCAAGCTCACTTCCCCAACATCTGAAGCTGACTGGTTCACTTTCAGATTGCAGAAAATCAGGTTTCTGAGCAGACAAATGGGAATGGCTGAAGTTCTCCAAGAAACCCCAGGATGGAGTGCTTCTGAGAGAATGTATCTGCTTTAATGCCTGCTTTCATGCAGACAGTCATTTTGCAGTGACCATTACTGTATTTCAGTGAGGAATTAACCCTACCCTGATATTGAACTGAAAGAAAAAGATTGCTCTTCGTTTTAATTATTTACTGATATTTTATGAGACAGAAGGAAAATTACATATGAAAATAAAGAAGTTCAAGTTGCTTGACAGTATTAATTTTCTCCAGTTCTTTTAGAAAATAGTAATTTCCACTTAATTGCACTAGAAGGAGCCCAAATTATGAGAGCTTTGGCCTAAAAATTTATTCTGCGACTTGTCTAAAATGAAGCCTGATGCCTGCCTCCCTGCAGCTTTCTGTTTGCTGGCCCTATCATTGTATTTCCATCACTTCTAACTTTTAAGTGTTACTTAAAGTGCTGCCATAATAACAAGCAAGACAACATGTGATGGGAGAGAACAACAACAGAGATGTTAAAAAAGCCATGCATAAGGCAAGGGATATGGGAAAGAGCAGGAAAATAAGAAATTGCTTCTGTGCAGAACTGCTGCTACTATAGGACTGCACATAACAATCACAAAATCCATGCAAGACACATAGACTCCCCTGAGATGGTTTCTACAACTGAATTTCACCTTCACCTCCAAAATGTATTTCAGCTGACAGCTTTTTAACTGCTGACATATCAAGCTTTTCCTATTACCTAAAAAAAATGACATCTCTGAGGTCCCATAGATGACCTTCCACAGGACCAAGAGATTCTGTTAAACATTAAAACATTTACATCTAAAAAATCTCTCATATATGATAGTTAGAGTTTCTCTGATGCCAAGTTTTACCCACCATAACACTGAAAAACATTTCTGCTCAACAGCAGCTGTACACTAAGGGGAGCCCCAACTCTGCACAGCACCACGCCAGGAGTCAGGAATGGGCTCCCAGCAGGGACAAGCCTGAATGAAGTGAAATGAAAAGTGCACTATTTCAAGATTTCCTGTAATACCAGCAACTCATCCTGGTAGTTTTTCTACTGACTACAAGTGGAGGCCTCCTCACACTTACCCTTCAGCAACGTGGAAATCATTCAATCCCCAGGATGCACACAGACCACATGGAGCCAAGAGAGAGAAGCGGCACCCCTGGTGTTCAGGCACTCACATTCATGCACTGGGACATGATCCAGAAGTAAATACAAATGAGTTTAAAGCATCAGAGAAGGAGAGGAGAGAATTAATTTAGTACAGAGATGACTAAAGAGCTGCAACTCCTCTCTCTCCTCATCAGACTAAGGCTACCCAGGATATACTACTCCAGCCTTTATTAAAGATAAAATCACACTCATCCTTCCTAGCACAGACCAACAGCTAAAAAAATTACCTCAACAGTATTCTCAAGTTCCCAGCACTATCCAGCTCAGTTTTTATGACCCATTACCCAGGTATCTCACCAACTATGTCATGTTGTCTCTTGCGTATTTATTAACTATTCATGCTTCAAGCAATGTTAACCTTTTATTTTTTTAAAGAAAAGTAGCAGCATTTACACTTTTTCTTCCCAGAGCGCCTTCAGACACTTGGCTAGAACTCAAACTTTTAATTTAGTGCTCTTAATTGTGGGGTGTTTTCCTATCAGGCTCCTATATTAGACTGCTGGCGCCTACCAACTCATAAATTTGTCTCTACTTTTTTTAGTATTTTTCACACATCTTGTCTTAACAAAGGTTCAAAAGTTCAGTAGAAAAGTACTACTTATCCCTCTGTTTGCTGGAAACTCTTATGACAGATAATGTCAAGAAATTTAACACAATTATGATAACTAAATTACACAGCACTACATAGATCTTGTAAGGTTCCAGAAAACATTGTAAGTAATTAACAGTAGTTAAGAGGTTTACACTGCCTCACCAACACATACTGAGACCTAAATCTGAACTGCTAATAAGTGCATCAGTAAATTTTGTAAGGAGTCAGACTGAATTACACCATGGCAGGATGTCACTTAGTTTGCTTATTGCTTTCCTAATTGATAAAGGAGTATTAACAGCTGATTCTTTACTAATCTGTGCATCCTGGAGGACTTTGTAAAAGATTTTTCCATAGTAAAAGAAGACTGTTTCTCCCTCTGCCCCATAAATCCGCCAACAAAGGCACAGAGACAATTCTAAAATACCTTTCCTTGGAAAAGATCCAAGTGTGGAGGGAAGCAAGCACAGGGTTACAACCTGTGCTTGGAAGAAGTCGTTTTTTTCTGTCAAGTGGGATGGAATATGCCACCTTGAACAAAGTTACACAGAAAAGCATACAATGCATGGGAAAATGGAACAGAAAAAAGCAATCCTCCTTAATGGACAACAAGTTACCTTCACAGATATTTTAAAGCATTCTTGATTTACAAAAATGAGTATGTGAATCAATTTGAAAAAAAAAACAAAAACAAAAACAAATGAATAAAATATACTCATAAAAATAGAGTGGCTGTCTCTGCTGGATTTTCTTCAGTAAATGCAGGATATTATATGCAGAAATAAATCCTAGTCCATATTACTTTTCCCTCCTACTTCTTGCAAGGAGATTGAGCAAAGAGTATCACCAAAAAAATTCTTAATTTAATTAGTAAACACATTCAAGCACCAAAAGCAAAAATTCCCTATAAGCAAATTCTCCCTTTTACATTGGGCTAAAAGAAAATCACTTCTCTTGGCAGAGAATATATTTTTTTAAATTCCAAACTCATGTGTACACTCCTAGCACTTGTATCTCTGAAACTCTATGAGCAACAGACTCAGGTTGGTAACAGTTGAGTGATTTCCAAGTTACACTCCTTCAAAAATTACCATCCGGATGTACAAATGTCCTACTGCTTCCTGGTGATGTCACTGCTTAAATAGGAGCCAACAGTACAGGCCAGATAATGACAAGTGTCAATTAAAATAGAAAAAAGAATGAACCAACCAATTCTCCTAGGATAAAAAATAAGTTGTTATCTCTTATTAATTAAGCTGGGACAGATTTTGTTTGTTTGTTGCCTTTTTTTTTTAATGGATTGGGGTTGCATGGCCAGGTTGTGGTAGCAGAGGGGCTGCAGGGGTGGCTTCTGTGAGAAACTATCAGAAGCTCCCCCCATGTCTGACAGAACCAATTCCAGCTGGCTCCAGGAGGAATTGGCTGGATTCCTCCAAGCCCAAGGATGGACAAGCAGGATGGGCCCACCACTGGCCAAGCTGAGCCCATCAGTGATGGTGGCAGCATCCCTGGGGAAACATATTTTAAAAAACTGCTTGGAATAACAGCAGCCCCGAGAGGAGTGAGAATATGTAAGAGCAGCAACTCTGCAGACACCAAGGTCAGGGCAGAAGGAGGGGCAGGAGGTGATGCAGGAGCAAGAGGAGAGATTCCCCTGCCCATGGTGAGACCATGGTGGGGCAGCTGTGCCCCTGCAGCCCATGGAGGGCCACAGGGGAGCAGAGATCCCCCCACAGCCTGTGCAGGAGCCCACCCTGGAGCAGGTGGATTCCCAACAGAGGCTGTAACTTCACAGGAAGGCCACACTAGAGCAAGGTCCTGGCAGGATCTGTAGAAAGAGGAGCTCACACTAGAACAGGATTTCTGACAGGACTTATCTTGTGAGGGACCCATGCTGGAGCAGCCTGCCCCTGAAGGACTGCACCCCGTGGAAGGGACCCATGCTGGAGCAGTCTGTGCAGAGATGTGTCCCTGGGAAAGACTCACGCTGGAGAAGCCTGTGGAGGACTGTCTCCTGTGGGAGGACCCCACAGTGGAGCAGGGGAAGAGTAGGAGCAGTCCTCTCCCTGAGGAGGAGGGAAGGGCAGAGACAAGGTATGACAAGCTGACCACAGCCCCCATTCCCTGTCTCCCTGTGCTGCTGGGGGGAGGAGGTGGAGAAAATGGGGAGTGAAGTTGAGCCCAGGAAAAAGGGAGGGATGCGGGGAAGGTATTTTAAAATTTAGCTCTTATTTCTCATTACCCTGCTCTAATTTACTACCTATCAGTTCAAATCAAACTGATTTTCCCAAGCTGGGTCTGCTGTTTTACCCGTGACCTTCTCCCTGTTGTTATCTCAACTGATGATCTTTCATCATATTTTCTCTCCTTTTCCTAGCTGAGGACAGAAGTGATAGAGTGGCTTTGGTGGGTACCTGGTGTCCAGCCAGGGTCAACCCACCACATAAAATGCAGTCTTTTTATTGGAAAACAACACTGTGATAGTGGGTTTGTGACAACATTTTGAGGTTCCCCTGAAATCTTACAAAGGTAAAGGGAACAAAAAACCTCACAAAAATGTTTTGAGTAATTTTAAATTTATTATATTCCTTCCTAGAATAGCAAAACTAAATCATGGTTAGGGCCTATGGAAAGACAGATGGATAATGATTTATTTTCACAACAATGTGGAAAATCAGTGTCACTAGTATGTTTCCCCATTCACTGAAAGATACTGAAGTTGAACATTAGGTTAATAATCTTTTCAGTAGTGCAAATACAAATATTTAGTAAAGTTTTCAATGACTCTTCATACAATTATTAAATAATCTCTACAGTTATTAGAAAAGCAGTTTCAAGTAAGACAAAATGACCTTGAGTTACTACTTGATGCTACTGTGGAAAGCAAATTTCATTAACATAATGCATTCACCTCAAAAAAAGGAAGAGCACACATATTTGCAACAGTGACAGAAGCGATGTAGTTCGACTGACACAAGGAAATGCAATGTGAGTACTAGTATTCACTCAGTAAAACTACTACCACATTAAAAATTAATGAATGTCAGAGAAAGATCAAGTGCTAAAGCCAAAAGCATACACACAGTTCTAAAGGGAACTGGAAAAAATACTCAAAAAATCTGGAAAACATAAAAAAATGCTCAGGGGGTGTAAAACAAGCCATTAAAAAAGATAGCATGTGTATTAGGATGAACTGAAAGACCATCAGTCTCTAAATGAGAGTTTTGATGATATTCAAGTCACAGGAAACAACATCCTGAAGGAAAGCACTTGTTTTGTATGCGAAGTGGTGGAAACAATCATCAGTGGTGCCTTGGCCCTGCAGCTGTAGGATGTGCTAAGCTCTTATTCACAGCCTTAAACACAAAGCATTAAAGAGACAGGAAAAGACAAAACTGCAGCAACCAGGCAGACATCTCTGAGTTAATAAATTAAGCAATTTGTTCTGTGATCACAAGGACAGCCAGCATCTGCAGAAACTCAGTTTTAGACTGAAGAGAGTAGCTGGCCTTTCATCTGCAAATTAAGCAGTATAGTGCTGCCACATGTAAAAGACATTAAGTAGTGCCAATCTCATTTGAGATGGTTCATCCTTTGCCTTTCTCCGTGGAAATGCTATGCAATTTCAGTCAGTCTTGTGCTTCTAGGACACTGCAGTGTGTGCACATAACCAGCCCCATTCACCCAGCACAGGCAATACCAGCAGAGACTGCCCTGGTGCTCTGCATCCTGCATCCATGACTGTCAGCAGTTCCTCCAAACACAGCCCTGAGCTCCACCTCCATCATGGATCTCCCACCATAACAGCAAAACAGAAATGAAAAAGCCACCCACAGGACTGCCCTTCCCCACAAACCATTCAAGCATCTCTACTTTAGAGAATACAAATTCTTTTTTCTCTAGAAAGGCTTTTCAGTCCACATGTGAACAGAACCAAACATTGCAGACATATCAAAGCAGAAAACTAGGCATAAACATTACAACTGATCAGTGCTTTTCCGAATTCAAGCTTGTTCTTTTCACACTTGGAAAATGAAATCTTTTGGGATGGAGAGGTTTCTCCACCATATAGCAGCTCATTCTTGGCCCATCTATGCTTCCACAAAATGCATCTTCATGAACTTTTATTAACTTTTTTAAAGCATCTGAAGAGGGTATTAAAAAGTTTCTCATTTTCTCAGGTTATATGAGATGATTAGCTGTCCACCAAAGTACAAATTTGAGTATAAAAGAAGGAAGTGTCACCATGCACTCCAGAGGTACACAATGATAGAAGTTTTTGATCAATATAAGGAGCCAGTGAGCAGTTTCCTGGATCACACTTCTCCCTCTCCCATTCCTGTACTTCCTCCTACACTTGCAGTGCTCTTAAATAGAACAGATGCTCATATGAATCCCACAAGAAGTTGTTAATATACAATTAATTAATTGCAACATCTGGTAATAACAGTACTCATTTGAAGCCAGCAGCTGCTGGCAAAGGTCAGATGACAAAGCCATTGGCCTCTGCATGACATCAGCTGCTTTTGCCCTGCTTCTTCAGTGGGTGGAGTGAGTCCTGCCTATGCTTAAGCAACAGCCTTGCTCTCATGGTGTCTACAGAAATAGCAATTCACTTTAAAACTCTGATACAATTTAACCAACAATATTTTTTTTTCTGTTTTTTCTCTCAATGTCTTTTTCTGGTTAGAAAACCAGGAGGGTTAGGCAGAAAATCTGCCCAAAAGCAGCATCTGTGTAGTCACAGCTGGGGAGAGAGCAAGGACTGTGCCAAGCACGGAACAGCAAAGGAGAGAAAGTCAGAGCAAGTTTAGCTGGGCTTGCCAGTCAGGTGATCCCACTGAAGCACTGCCAGAAGGACAGTTATAGCAAGGAGCCATAGAAGAACAACCCAGAGCCAATGGATGAAGAGCATCAGGCTGAAGGACAGGATTAGAAGAAATGTAAATACCACAGGATCAGGTGTGCAGCCTGTAAATGTCAGTATTTTCAGACCAAAGCACTGCCACACACCTGGGCTAGTGATGGCCCATCCACATCCTTACCACCATCTACTCCTGCTGGAGCCAATCATTCCCAGCACCTCCCCAGGAGCAAGAACCTCTTCCTCTACATATTTTTTAATACATCTCTATTTCTCTATGCCTGCTAATTTTTCTACTTGCAGCCCTCCATGCTCTCACTGACTGACACCCCCACATGTTGCTGTTTATACAGCACTGGTGTTTGGAAACAAGCACCTACTCCTTCCTTTCATTATTCAGGCAGGCAGTCTGATACCCTGCCTACCACTTGCCTCAGGATTTTATGCTGAGGATTAATCAGCTTTTAGTCTGTCTTATAAATTTCCTGCCATGTCCCAGAGAATGCCAAGCCCTAGTAGTAAGACACTGTTTGTGTGATGCCCATCAGTTGACATGGGAAAGACTTTCCTTTAAATTTCACAACAGGACCTTGAAGGCCCTCAAAGACCTTGCATGTTTCTGTAAGCTCCTTATACTGCTCAAGGGCTCCAAAATATCAAAAACAAGCACCCATTTACATTCATGAAAACCTATCCTGAAAGCAGAACTGGACACAGGAGCCCAGATTGCAGGCAGGACCATCCTTTGATGAGTTAGAAAACCTAACTGATCTGAGCAAGACTTTGGGAACAGATTTGGTTCACAGGAAAGCTCTGCTGTCATGCAGATTCAAAATGCCATCTCTGATCTCCCAGGACTGGAGAAAGAGGACAGCCCAGCTGTCAGAGGGCAATGCAGATCCAGGTCACTATGCAGTAGCATCATGCACTACTCGATGTGCTTTTGCACCTCCAGGGAACTGCCAGAACAAACTGTAGGATCCTGTAGACTGCAAAATGAGGTTTCTTTTCTTATCTTCTCTCTTTCTGTGGTCCCTTAGAGAAGGGCAAGACCAAACACAGCATACAGTGCTGAAAAGGTCCAGCTCCTTTTGAGGAAGATGTTCTTAGAAGCACAATCCCAGCTAAACCTTCAGAGCAACAGCCTCATGTTCGTCCATACAGACACAAAACCACCACAGCTGCAGCCACTAAATTGGTGGCAGATAATTCCTCAAGAAGACAGGTAGACCTATGCTGAGAAAAAAAAAACCTGAATGCTCCTGAGCATGTATTTTGGGTTGTAAATTTCTCTCATTCAAAGCCTTTGTCTACTCTGCACTTCAGTCATTTCAATAGTTCAAGAAAATATCTAATAAGTATCAAGAGATGTATCAAGTCAGGAGTATTTCAGAATATGTCAAAAAGCCTTCATCAGTGTGTATTGTACAGAAACCTTCATATGCATAAAATTAAAAATGCTTCCCTCTGTTCCACACACTCCTTAGTTCACAATGGAAACACAGAATACCAAAGCTCCCATTTGCTTTTGCAGTGCTAGACCCTAAAATAATGACATAGCTTAGAAAGGTCTTTAAATCTTTCATTAACAAGACCTTAATGAAAAAAATAATCTGTATAATGAGCTAAAGATCAACAAAAATCCATACAAATTATTACTGGGTTTTGTTATTAGGTTTTACATCAGTCATCATATTCTATCTTATGAACGTTCTGAGAATAACATTTCAATTATATATGCAGTCTACATAACCAAAAATTTAAGTGTATTTTTCATCTAAAATATGTGCATTTAATGTAGAATCTTTCAGAAGCAACATAAGCGCATACTTCAAAGCAAAAAAAAAAAAAAAATTTACTTTTTCCTTTTCTGTGATAGAATATTATAAAAATTCAAGCAAAATGAAAGAAGTATAGCTATCATCACTTTTTACCTGGGCTTTTTTAGAATGTATCAAACAACTAAAAAAAAGAGAAATATTAAATCCATGCTAAATGTCACAAAGAGGCTTAGTGATCTAACAGGAGTGTTGGGGGGGTATTTCTTGTTTATTTTTTAGAAATAGCTTATTCCATTGAAAATACCATCTTCCTTTCACTCTGTAAACTAAGAAAGGTCCTAGGTTATGTATTTAAGTGCTGGTCCCCATTAGGGAGGACACCTACAGATACATTGATGCACAACTAAATTTTCCTCACAAATTACAGAACTTGCATTAAGTTTATGTATATAAAAATTTGATTTTTGTATAAAAGGCAAGTTAACTTTATGCATAGAAAGGCAAAAGAGCAGACCTGTTAGACATTGAGCATACAAAAGTACTGCTATAAAATTGATTGAAAAATGTGAAAACACAATAAACCTAAAAATGTCACCCTAGAAGAGCTTCATACAGAAATTAATTCCAAGTTAGGGCACTTTATAAAAACACAACTGAAGTACAATAGCAACCAAAAAACAAAGTGTTTTATGAATCTCTTCAAATTGCTTCGTATGTTTCTGCCAATTTTTATTACAAACATCAAGAAGCACTAGCAGATTTCTTCAGCCAAGGTAAAAATGAAACAAAAAATTGGTGCACTAACTTACCTGCTTATATATGTGATATTTGAATACAGAATATTCGGTTTCCTTTTGGATCTAGTTTACTTAGAAATCAAGTTCAAAGGTGCCTAAAAGAAGCACTTAAGTTAAAACTGTATTTAAGAACTATGTGAACATGACTAGTTTTCTGAATATATGGGGTATGCAGAATTCTCACTAAAGCCAAAGAGCTTAATATATTTAAAAAACAGAGACATGTAAATAAGATACACTCCTTTTAGCATTCACATGCTGATGCTGGCCCTAACTGTGCATATAAGGTATATTCCCTTCCATTTCCAGTTTTCATGTGACTGGTTCTGATATAAAGAGGTAAACTGAATGAGACTTAAAAGCAGATCACAATTAACCATTTTATTCTAGATTTTATTCTGAAGTGTCACTAAGGTAATAGAAATTCCATAACTCCTCAGATTCAACACAAAATTCACCCACAGGAAAAAGCACACATGCTTTGGATGGGAAATAATTCCCAACATCTTATAAAATTCCTCTCTTAATCAAAAATCACAGCTGAAAACTGCCTTGACTCAAGTGAATAGACAGATGAAGGCATATTAAAAACCATAGGAAGTCATCAAACGTTTTACTGTCAAAAGGAAAAAGAAGATATAAGGTCTGGGAAAAATATTTTTTATGAATATATGGTAAGCAGTTTAAGTTCCAGGAACAATAAAATATTACTCAGTTTACAGTCAGTAATATATTTTAAAATTTGCTGTGACATTCCCAGATTTGATTATAAATTTTACTCTTCACCTTCTCGTATGAGCAGGCAAAAACCTCCAGACTTCTAGACATGCTGGCATTGTGTTCAGATAATAAAGGTAATCTCAAGAAAAGTGAATAGTTTTCTACCAAAGACCTTCAAAACTCAGAATTACACAAGAATTAGCCTCATGACAGGAGTCCAGTAGAGTTTGTTGTCCTTTATTTACTTTGCTAATAAGACTGAACTCACTAATAAACACCTTTCTTCACCCCTGCTACTACCATAACAGTGAAATGACATAGGCATAATTTCTTAGCTTTAGGAACAGCAACATAAAGGGAATAGTCATAAATCTTTTTTATCCAGAAATGGCTACAACATTTTAAAATTACTGTAAGATTCAAAGATGTGTTTTTGTGGAACAAAGTAGTTTAAGATGTCCTGTAAATCTGCCCTTCATTTAATTTACATATGTCTTGAGGTCTCCTAAATTAAAGCAATTAAGTGGAGTCAATGATAGATTACTTTTTAGATGATTTTTTAAAGATTAGTAGATCTTAAATCTGGACCTCTCTCTTGTTAGAAATGTTCTTATGACTCTCATTACCAAGCTTACTTTGGGCAGTTAAGAAAATGAAGAGTCATCATTGGGATTGAGTGAAATATTCATATGGAAAAGGACATCTTTGAGCCTTTCCACACCTCTCAGTTGTATTGGATTTACCCTGGAGATGATCTACTACACATACTTCCTTTAAAGCATATTAAATACTAGTAAAAAAGGTAAAACTAGATGCTTACAAAAAAAGAAGCAAGCATTTCTATGACTGTCATATGCAGTTAGTTTCCAGTTTTTACGCCTTTTGCTCACTGTTACTCTACCACACCCCTTAGCCTGGCTACAACATGCTCATGTCCTACTGAGCATCTGGCAACCTCTTCTGACAAAGAGTTGCTAAATTTTGAGCAATGTACCAAATTGCGTTTAGTGGACTCCAAATTCTTGTCATATCATTCCAGCAGCTTTGCTCCTTTGCATCTTCTGATGGTTTCCTGTTTTTTTTCAGATCTACTATTTCCAGGTGGGCCAGGTGAGAAGAACACAGACCTTCTGAAAACAGATGGTTTGGCAGAGATTGCACATTCCTGCAAAACTTACCTTCAATGAAAACTCAAATCTCATTCTGAAAAACTTAAGTGTAAAATGTTTTAGGAGGATCTCAAAAGATGGAAAATATCCTAGGCAGTACCTTTTATTCAAAACACAGTTAACACCAAATACAACAAAAATATCAGGATCTTAAGAAATTTAAATAATGTGCCCACAAGTTCATCACACAGCTGTAGAGAAAACTTATGAGCTAGAAAGAGTAGAAATGCCTCAATTTGGCAGTCGGACCAGAGCAGGAAGCCTTCTGCAACCAGGCAGGAGTGCTCTATAGCAGAGAGATCTGTGGCTGCCTCCATGGCTGTTTGTGTCTGATTTGCCTCAGAGCACACCAACAGCACTGCCAATTACAGAAATAGTTATTGAAATGTGAATACGGGTGCTCTGAAAACTGGACTGAGACCAATAACTCATTTTGGAGACATCTAGCTAGTTATTTGGATGTTAATGTTCTTCAGCCAGTAAAACCAAGACTGCATTTAAACCAGTACCCTAAGAGAGAATAATACCATTTCCTCACTGCCTACTTCATCAGCCACCTAATGCTTCCCAAAGCACTAAACATTTTCCAGTGCAAATATTGCTATACCTCCAACTGTTGCTATGCAACACTAGGTCTTATATTTCTTAGAAACATGATGAAAATTGGACTTCCGATCCTTAGCTTGACTACTATTACTCACCACCATACCACACACGATTTGGATTAACACTCATTGAAGAAACCAGGTTATAGTCCTCAACAGCTTACTTACAAAAAACAGGCTCTACTCCAATGTATTTTCACCCCTCATTTAGGATTTGATTCTTTTTTGAACATGACCCACCCTGCAATTTTAAGAGAAACCACCTGAGCTCTTCATTCAGCTATATTACAGTCATTCCGCTTCAGAATTACTCCCACAACAGTACCAGGCATGTCTTAGGGATAATTGTGTTTTATGGCTATAAAAGTTAGTGTTGCTGGAATGCAAGAAGGATAAGAGTACAGTGCACACACAAGGTTCATAACGCAGCCCTTCTCCTACCCGCAGGAGAAGGAATCCCACCCCACAAACAATCCCCCACACACAACTCATCTTCAGGCTTTCTGGACAATAAATCACCAAATCAATCAGCATAACTTTCAGATGCATGACTTTCTTTCAGCATAACAGCAAGAGGGGTTTTTTTTTTCTTCCTAAGGCAAAGTTTTTTGCCTTTTGCTCCTATGTAGACATGCAGACATTTTTAGTGCCACTTCTGGGTAATCAGCTCTATCAGACAGATGGTATACTTTTTGAAACAAGTGACATGGGCTGTTTGTTTCACCCCAAATAGGGGCAATTCATTTTGATAAGAATTTAATTCACAGTTAATAGAGATTGTTGGCATGTGGTTTTATATGAATTGATTGCACAGAGAAATCAGGTCAAGATCAGCTCTGGGTAAGAAGACTGACAGATCTAATGGTGAACTCCTGTCACTGCACATCAGCATGAAATTCAGCTACCAGAGTTTGACCATGCCCAGCGAAGACAAGAGGATGTGTTATGTTTGCCCACACCAATGCATTTAAGAAAACAGTAGAAAAAGGGAAAGACTGGTAAATGCCTTGCCATTTCACTTGGGTGGGCACATCAGCTACAGAGTCCTTTTCACCATGGCACACAGCCATGTTTCTTGGTATCTGGACTTCACAGTGCCTCAGTTAAGAGAGTAGTCAACAAGGAGCAATGACAATGCTGATGCAGTTTCACATAAAGTATGCATTGAAAAAAAAATTTTAAACCATTTTAGTGTAGTAGATTTAATTTATCAAAATATAATCAACAGTCAGGATCATTGAAAGTTCTGAGGAACTGCACAACATTCACATTGTATTTACAGTAATTTCCAAAGCAATTTTCAGCAAATTGGTTCACCTAGTTTCTCTTGTGAATGCTAATTAATTTGTCACATTAGAAAGCTTGTAAGTCAAGTTGTCTTTGGGGGGAAAATCATCTCAGTTAAAGTTAAAACTGCAGATAGGTTTTGAGAATGTGAACAAAATTATGACCAGACCTCAAAACATTTACTTTCAGAATTGGCACATGCAGGGTGCAAGACTACAAAACTGATGTATGGCACTGTAGCAGCTACAGGGGCTGTGAGGCCGCCCTGGAGGTCAATAGCCTAAGATAAGAAATGCCAAGTCATGATGACTGACCAAAGAAACCCCTCTTCCACCTTCGGAGCCCCGTTATCTCTCTGTAAGACCACAGGTCACATTTGCCTCGACCCTTACCATTGGAGTGTTTCCCAAACCCCTCATACCCTATAGAAACCCCTACCTCTGCCCAGTATGGCAGGAGAGCTGTCACTGACCCCTTTGCAGACACTGTCAATAAAGGCATATCTGTGGAACATCACACATCTCTTCTCCTCTCTCCTGCCAGGAGGCTCTTAGCAAGCAAAGAGCTGGAATCACCAGGGCTGATATCTCTATAGAGCTGAACTGCTTGCTAAGATAGCCGGTGGCTGGGAGACTGCCCGAGGCACCTGGACAAGTGACCCCTCTATCCAGGATACCTATGGCAGTCTTGGGTCAGACAGACCCTAAACCCTGGCCGTAATATGGCACAGTAGATTTGTCTATCCTTTGCATAATAATACAGTTGATATATATTCTATTTTCTATTTAAATTATTGTATAGCATCTGGATGAGACCATTTGAAAGCAGAGTTATGAATTAAATACAGAATGGACATTTTCGTGCACACCTCAGCTGTTTTCTGATAGTTCTGCTAGAGTCACAACCACAATGAGAATAACAAAAATGGTTTCCCACCAATGAGAAAAATCAGTTCACCATTAAGCAGTTTCATCATATAAAGCTCTTTATTCACTGAAAATTAAGGGAGTCAAGTCCCCAGCTTACAAAATCAGCACATAAAACCAGCATGTTTATGCTGTTCACTCATTTTAAACAGTGCTCCCAAGCCTAAGCACTGGAAAAAATACCATGACAGAAGAAAAATGTGGAGTTTAGCAAAGGAACTTCATAGGGGCTTTTATTTGATCTCCACGTATTTACATTTTTCAGTGATGACAAAGGCAAGGAATTATTGGCACCTGCAGAACTAATGCTGCATCTCCCACAACCACAAGACTTGGAGATGAAACTGAAATAGCAACACAAACTGGGTAAAATCTCAATAGCTACCAGAACTCAGTCAAAGCATTTCAATATCCCCATCACAGCCAGTAGCCAATAACCAGCTGCAGGTGACACTACACTCCTCTGTGACTTTGTGACCCCTTCACACAGCATTAAGTGGGCTCCACCACCATCTCTCCCTCCACAGGTCCCATGGGATGGTTCATGGCTCAAGTTTACAGTCAAGTTTCTTTAAGCAGAAGAGCAGGAAGGCACACGTTCTTTCTAATGCATCTGGGAACAGCAGAGGAGGTCAAGAAGGGGGAGAAGTGAAAGAACAAAGCCAGGAAAATAGAAGGCCTGCAAAGTTTGTTGTTGTCTTCATTCAAACACTGCAATATGCAAAACACTTAGAGGTCAAAAAACTCCAAAATTCCTGCAGACTGAGACTGAGTCCTCAGTTCCACTAAAATCTGGATTTGCCTGAAGCAGTTATTAAACTTCAGCAGACAAAACAAAGCGAGCCTAGAAAATTCAGTTCTTCTTTCTGGTGATCTGCACTTCTTTGGATTTTTTACTTTAATTGGAAATAGGAATTTTTCTATAGCTTGAGGTAACTTTTGTTGCACAGAGAGCACCAATCAGAATGTTTTGGATTTTTTTTAAATAAGACATGAATATAACCTTTTTTAAAGAAAACCGGTAAAATATGCCAATGGCATTGCAAAATTGTGTCTTTTTGAAACAGCATTGGGAGAAAAAGTGTTTTAAACCATTGTTAACTACCAAATTTAAGTTCTGTTTGACAGTAGGCAACAGAACCTAAACCTGAACTTTTGTACCAACTGAGGAAACAGTGGTGGTTTTTATATGGAAATTATTAGAACAGGAGTCTGGAGCTCCTACCAGACATTTAGAATTCAGAATACATCATCACCTAGTACATGATGAATAAAGAATCCTCCTTACACTGAGCCTCACTTCATACAGGTTTTGTTTTTAAGTAAGTACTTTGAAGGACACTGCAATGAACCTGCACTTCATTACTAATGTCAAATTTAGCAAACTATTGTGATGTTTCAGACATAGAAGTTATTAATTCCTGCATGTGATAGTTTTATAGTAAAATAGCAGCAAGTAGCCGCTAATAACTTCTGACATTTGATCGAAGTAAAACTTGTAACCCGCCAAAATCTTTTAAAATATGTAAGTATACAGTAAAAGCACCAAATAATCTCATCAAAAATGAAAACTGATGTACAGCTCTGACAGCATAAATCTTCAAGTTAAAACTGCATAAGAGAAAGATGTGGGGGATCACATTTTATTTTAGGAAACCCTGGCAACCTTTCAGCAACTACAACAAAAGGACAAGGCCCATTTTATTCCACCTTCTTTAGCAATCTGTGAGTACCACTGAAGGCCTCTAATGATTTGTGCAACTGGGAGTTATTCCATCTTGCTAGTTAGCCTGGAAAATGCTTCCAAAGTGTGCCATATTGTTCCACAGGGCACAGCAGTAAATCAGTCCTCAAAGTCAAGCCCTCAGCAAAACTGATCTACGGTTTCATGGAGGTTAAGGCCAGGAAGGACTATTTAACCACCTAGTCCTAACTCCTGCATCGCATGAAACATTACATTTCTTCCTCAGTCCCACTTCAAGCCCAATGGCTCTTTAAGACATGCCAGAAAATGTTTGTCCCACAGGTGGAACGCCTGTGTTACACAGACAGCCCTGATGGCATAACATGATGGAGAGCTGACAACCTGTGACCAGAGTCCCAGCACATGGATGAGCACCAGCATACCTGACTGGGAGAAGAGAAGAACATTCCTTCTAAAGTCCCAGCCTTATGACCACATGAGTAAGAAATGTCACATCTTCACAAAAACCAGAGTGCTCTGTGCAACCTCCAAGCTTTGACTGTCCCACAGAGCATCTCTGCTGCTGAGAACTTCTGTAGATTCTGAGAAGGGCAAGAAAACCTAGATAGAAACCCAACCCAAATATATTTGGCCAACAACACGTCAGTTGCACTAAATCCTGGTTTAGGCACCTGAATCCAGGTGCACCTGGCACTCACAGACACCAAGCACAGAGCCAAGAGGGTGTAAGCACATCCGTGGAAACACAAGCAGTTCTGTTTTCTCTGTGGCCCACCAGAGAACAGGAAGATGTGCAGAGGCTCAGATCACAGCCCACAGGGCAGCTCACTGCTCCTGAAAGGAGTGCCATGACTTGGCAAGCCCAGCAGTGCTTGCAAGAAAAGGCCACAAATGGTGAATTCAGAACTAAGCAGACTAGAATGCCAATAAAAAGGTTTATTCTAAGAGAGTGCATCTCTAATATTTGTGTGCTATTTTTATTGAAACCCAGTGGAAAACTGCAAAAGAAAGTCTGTATTAGGAAACACTTAACTACATAAATAGTAAAATCGCAGATATCACTCCAAGTACTTTTATGACTCACCTAAGAATTCATTGTGATTTAAACCAGATTAAATTTATAAAGTTAAACAGTTCTAAAAAGTGTGGATTCAAGGATTATGTAACAACTATTTACTGATATTTAATACTCCTGTTTAAAAGAAGTGAGAAAAGAGAAAGAAAAAAGAAGGGAGGGGAAAGAGAAATAAAGGGAAAAAAAAGACTAAGTAAGGAGTGCATGCAGCTTTGCTTCATGAAGTTTGGATGGCAATACATCCACTGCTTTTCTTAATCAGAATAAACTTGTTTTTTCCTTCAGACTGTTCTCACATTTCTCTCATGCTTCACACAGTATTACAGTGACCATTACTGTAGCCATCACTTTTGCTAGATGAAAGAGCAATACAGGATTCTACCACTGGGAATATAATAGACTAAAAAGATTAGAAAAAACCCAACTGCAGCAAAATGAAACTAACAAAAAGACCTTAACACCCTTTCAATTGCTAAGCATTTTTCTTTGTTTCCTGTGTCAGGTGCTATTCAAATCCCTCTGAACATCCTGCCGTCTCCATTCACCTTCTTTCAATTGACAAGGCAATTTTGCACAATTTGACCATACAGGATCTTCTCGCTTCTGGTTATTCAGTCTCCTAATTTTCTGGGGCTCCTGGACTGAAACCAAACATGCCAAAGTATTGGTTTCTCTTAATACTGTTCCTTCTCTCAGTGTTTGCCAATTCCCCCAGCATAGCAAACATGTAGTGTTATGACTACAGAGCACTTTATTATTTCCTATATTATGGCAAACAATAGTACCATGAAACTTTCTTGCCCTCACGTTTGTATTCAGCTCCCGCGCCTGTGTCCCTCCCTCATTCTTCTTTCTGAATTGTAGCTGGACAAAGGAAGAAAGGTAACAGCTTTGTATTTCTAAGAGAAATGAACGTACCCAGGAGGCTCCTAGAATCTAAATCATAAATTGGCTGGGAAAGCACAAGCAGGTAGTAGCATGAACCTGCATTTCTTATGTGACTTTAGCTTGGGACAAGTGAGGCAGCCCTGATTGTGCTGGGATGCTTATTTGCTGTAACAGGAGCAGTAAGCAAACCTCCTTTCTCCATTCCCACTTCTCTGAATAGTGTTAGAAGTGCCTTCTACTGTGGTTCCTGACAATGAAAAGAAAGGATATTCAGAAACATCAGCTATGTCTGCCCTACAGCCTAAAGCTGAGTTTTGTCGAAGTCTGGTGTGTCAGGACAATCACTCCTGGTGGCAGCTGCTGGGTGGTGCCACACCAGTGTCCCTGCCATGCAGCAGGGCTGGTGCACAGCTGCAGGTGCCACAGGGTAACCTCCACACCAGAAAAGCCCCAGCACCTCCCTCCATCCCAAACAAAGTTGAACAGTGCCCCAGCTCTCCCCTCAAACAGAAGGGCTTCATTCTCCTAAGTGCTTTCACACAAAGCACACACACATTCCCTCTCCTGCCCATTTCTGCATATGATTCCTTATACCCCCATCTTGTGGGCTTGAACTGTTCTAACAGTATTTTAGTGTCGATGGGAGAGGGTAGAAAATGAAAAAGGCTCTACCTTTTGAGAAAAAAGATGATATCCCACCCATCTCTGAAGGGATGTAAAGGGACGATCTGTTGTCAGCTTTTGGAGGACGGGTCCTTTTTGGATAGAAGGAATTTCTGACTTCACAAGGTCTTGGAAAGGAAAAAATAAATATTTCCTAAAATATTTTTTAAACACTTCAACAATACAAAAGTTCTTCATGTTGTATTCCAGAATTTTTCTTGCACTTTTAAATTGGTTTTAAATAAAACTGCTTTATACTGTAGTTAATCAACAGTATTTCTGAGGTTAACAAAAATTCCCTTTGTACAAAATGTACAAAAAAAAATCTAAATACTTGTTCTCAGAATAAAACTGGTACAAGCTAAGTATGCAACAACTAGACTATAAAAAGCCCACCATACACTCTCACCCTGTCATTCCCAACCAAGAGTAGCCAATTTGTGACAATTAGCACATTGTGCATAGCACAATTCATCTGGCCCTTCACGGGGCTGCAGACAAATTCTGGGTGGCTGTTTGCATTAGCGCTTATCAGCAGTGCTGACAAGAGATGCCGGGCGTCAGCAAACACCTTCTAAAACATGCAGGAGCTTGGCTGCTGTTTCTACCTGTCAGCCAGTTCTCAGTAAGCCCTTATCAGGAGGAAGAACACTTAATCACAGCTCTCCAACAGCTAATATTAAAGGAGGAGACAGGATGACTTCTGGCAAATTAAAGTCAGCTGAATTTATCACCCTTTCCCTCATGGCTGCACTGTTTCCCAGACCAGTGTGGGATAGTTTTAATCCTTTGCTGTAAGATAACCACAGGTTTTTTTCTCCTTTTTCAATTGCCTTTGCCATGAAAGGCTGGGGCTTAACAAAGAATGAGCCTGCAGAATTTTAGCTTGCTAATGCAGGATGTTATTCCTCAATCCATAATTTAACTTACACTGAATACTTACTACAAAGGTATCCCTACACAACATACTAAAGGTATAAAATTTCTAAACAGCACCACATTCTGAAAAATATTCACCATATTATTTACTTAGTAGCTACAAATTGCTCTTGGATGCATCAGAGATGCCTTAACACAGAAATATCTTAAATATAAATATGTATATATAAATAATGCATAATAAGATCTCAAGAAAATATAATATATAGATATAAGATCTATAATACAACATCTTACGGAGAAATTAAATGAGAGATGAGGTCCTTCAGGGCCTGTGGTCCTCAGACATGATGCCTTATCAGATTTTCAAAAGGTTTCAATTTTCTCCTTTTAAGAAAAGAAAAAACAAGTGAATATCCAAATGTGACCTAGAACTCGTTTTCCTTCAAAAACTTCACGGAAGTTTATGACAGCAAAAATGCCTATGAATTTCTACTTCTTCCTTCCCTTACTACTCTTATCTCAAGACTAAAAGCCTGATCTTCCCTCCAAACTTCATTTTTCCACTAATATTTTCAAGAAATTACTGCATCAACAACCTGACAAATGCACTCTTGAGAAGTGTGAATGACAACAGCCAGGAAGCCGGGTTCAAACTCTGATAAATCAGTCTGACAAAGATTCTGAGACGCACACAGAATTGCAAAATTCATTTTCCTCTTGAATCCATTAGCAGACCTGAATAAAATAGTTCTGACAAATACAGTACATTCTGACTGACCACAAAAAACTCAACATCGAAATGTGATCTGAAGGCACTCCTGGAGCTGTATGGAAAATAAGCACCTTACAGCAAGGTTTGCACTGGATTGACAGAAAACTAGAGGTAAACTTTCAAACCACAATACCCACATGCTCTGGATGAAACGATCAGGGTGCACATCTGGAAAGTGGGGCTGTGCCAGCTCTACACATCCTCTCTGGGGCTTGTCGGCGTCCCACAGCAGAGCTGTGGGCTCATTCCTAGCTGCCCTCATTCCCTGCAGTCCCCTCCCACTGCCAACAGCAGTTTGCTGTGATTTGTTAGCAGAGAAGACAAAGGAGAGAGAGGAAGCTGTCCTATTCTGGCAGAAAGCAAGCTTTTCTGATTATCTTGTCCTCAAAAACCCAGCACATCTGAGGCTAGTGCTGCAGCAGTGATGACTAACCTGGACAGCTGCAACATTTCTGCTTACTCAAAAAGAACCAAGAAATTGCCACAAAAAAGACCAAGACGATCAACATATACAAGCATCCCCAAGAGGAGCAAGACTAATTTTAAACAGGGCTAAATACTTAAACAAAAGTAAATATGAAACAATAAAACAGACAATAAGGAAAACTGAATGTAAGTTAACATGCCACACTGTACCTCAACACTACATTCAGAGCGCTTCAATTTTTATTTATTTTATTTGGTAGCTGTGTCACATAGAAAGCAGTGCACAGAAGTTTGGGAAGCCTTCAAGTTGGCATTACACCAAAATAAAAAGAAAACCTTAAGTTTAAACTTTTCCTTTGACACAAAACAAGGTATATCACTGTAGGACATGCTGCAGCAGGAACTGGTGTGGGTTTCAGCCGGAAAATGAAGCCCCTGAAATTCAGGTCTGTGTGTCCAGTCCCAATACGAGCAGAAGAGAGTGGACAACTGGGCCTCACTCCAGCCAGAGGAGGTGACTGTGCTCCAGATGGCTGCATGTCCTGTGACACTTCACTCCTGTAGCTACAAGACTGTAGCTAACAGGAGCTGGAGAAAAACAGGGCATTATCTTGCTCTTTTAGCTATCAAACTTAAGAGCTGTGCAGAACATCACAGAATGGCTTGGATGGGAGGGGCCTTAAAGATCATTTCGTTCCAAAGCCCCTTCCATGGGCAGGGACATCTTCCAGTAGAGCAGGTTTCTGGTCCGTGGATACAATTCCCTTCCATCATTAGGGGATCCTAAGCACATATCCCGATCCTTGTGGAGTATCCTCTGGAGTACCATCCAAAATGCTGGAGGTACTCTCCTTTCCCCTTACCTTTCTTTGGGGCTCTGCATCACAAGATACACACCCTGCTAAACAAGGGGTGTGACAGGGGTGCCTCTCGTTCCAGGCAGTGCCAAGTGGTCACAACAGACAAAACCAAACAGTACCAGCTTCCACAAAACTGTTATTGATGCCAAAGGACATGCCTTCAGTCCAGCATCGAGGGAGACCCTCTAGCCACAGCTCCACAAACTTTCCCAAGGTGAGATGGCACAGGTCAAATTCTGCTGTAAGGCAGAGATTGGATTTGAAATTTGATTTCTTCCTTCTAATATTTTACTTATCAAGGTAAGGACATTTCAGTCTGTGGGTCACTGAAATGTAATGACATGCATTATAAGGAATTATTTTTAAAGCACATTGATACAATAGCCATGGAACTGTATCAGCAGTGCAAGAAAAGCCCACACACCAATATTCACATCTTTCATTAATATATTTTAATGAGACTAAAAGCTCACATACTTTCAGGTTCCCATAAGTATAATGTGGGATATGTATGAGGATGAAGATTGCAGGAGCTATGACTGTTCTCAGGTCCCTGGGTATAATAATACTAATGGCTCTAAAAGAAGCCTTCCTATGTACACAGCGCTATTTCAAGGTTTTTCACACCTTCTGATGTAGATGATTTGGTTAAATAGCCAGAAGAGAGAGTTACCAGGTTGAGCAATTGTATTGTTTTCTTTGGGATAGTTTGAAAGGTATTTGCTGTGCCCATTTTTTTTAACTCATGCTGCATCCATGCAAGAGACAGAACAACACTAAAAGGAAGCACTACCAAAAGAGACATGGAGAAGGAGGATGGCTCCCTTCAACGAAACAACATACTCATCAATCATGCAATAGATTTTTGTTTAGCTTTTCTCCTATTTGCATGGCAAGTGTTGCCTCTCTGGCATAAAACTCATCCCAAGGGACTACACAAAGCTTCCCCAGCCTTCTGTTTCAGCAGCACAAACCAGCACTGCACTGCATAAAGGAAGCTCCTACCCAAAGACTCCACATGATGCTACTGACTTTGCTGTTCGTGATCATCTTCTTGCTTTTTGGGACATAAAGAGATAGCAATTGTGCAGTTATCAAAATCTTGACTTCAGATTTCTAACCTGTTTTTAAGCGTAGGATGGACCAAAGACTAGGCCTAAAATAGTTAATGATTTTTCAATACATGTGGATGTGTTGAACTACTACTGTATTTTTCAACTGAGAGTTTCCCACTATGTACTATTGAAAAAACTAGCTGTCAGTGAAGAGGCTACAATAACTCCACAGGGCATTTCTGTTGCCTGAGAGCAGGCTCAGTGTAATGTCGAGTGGACAGTCACTACAAAAATTATTTTAATGGTGCGCTGGGCTACTGAACTCCAAATCTCATGCAAAAGACACAGACAGCCCCTAGGAATTTCAATTATCAGTGGTATCTGTGGCACACATGCAAGCAACACTGAGTTTACTTATCCATTGCAGCCAGTGAATGTGATGAAGCTGATTAAATAACTCAGGGATTTCTAGAGAATGAATCCTGAATGAAGTTATACAGCTACAACTTCACCTAGGTAAAACGCAAAGCAGAATAATAGGCAGAAACAAGGCAAGTTTGAGGATTTTTTTGTTGTTGTTGTCATTCAAAGTACCATTAAATGGAGAGCTGGAATTATTTATTAATTGGGTTGTTAATTTAAGAATCTTGCTAGAGAGCACCCATAAGACCAAATACTTTTAACATAAACATAGCACTGTAAGTAGAGAGTTTTATTTTGAAGGAGGTTCTTGCAATGCTAATCCATGATTTCCACTTAGAATTAAATCCTTTCTATGCAGAAACCCTTGTTATTAACATTCAGAAAGTGCACTTAAGTTGCTTATAAAATACCTATTAAGAAATTACACCTTTCAGAAAAAGACCATACAAGCTGTGCTGGCAGGAAAGCCACTGATTTTGCCCTCTGAAGATCACCATTGTGCAAGGCAGAATTAGCAAAGGTATTCATGGCTGGAGCATTCCACCAAGATGAACAGTTCCCAGTGCAGTTTTTCCCCTGTTCTCACAATGCACATTTCTCACCCTGTCTGCCAGAATTCAGATCTGTTTTAGTTACAAGACCATCTGCTTTTTGAAAGGCTTTTTTTTTTTTGATGACAGATGGATGAGATTCAAATTCTTGTTGTAAACCAGCAATGAAATTTTACAATTCATTGTCTCTTCTGCTTACTGTCTTGCATTAATTACTTGAAAGAAAGAACTCTCATGGGAAGAAATAGTTTTCCAAATGCATACAATTTTTAAACCAAAATAAGCTTACAAAATAAATTTCTGATGCTTTAACTACAAATAGCCTAGCTTCAGGTTTGTAACCTAGTTCTGTAATCCTGTATTGGCTCAGGCTTCTCTTTCATGTCCCAGAATAAAGGGATGCGGAAGCAGAGGGAGTACTTTAAGGAGCTATCTACAGTGTTAGATAAAACATCATATTTTTCCCTCCAGAGTCTCACAATATCATCTGGCTCTTTCAAAGTCTAAGTTCTTCAAGTCTGATGTTTGCAGAAGAGACTTGCATATAAAAAGCTCCCAAAAAACCCCAAAACAACAGTCTTCTAGCCCTTAATATTAAAGGAATAAAACCATTAGAAGTTAGTAGACAAATATATGGGTTTTGCTTAAAATCTTTCGTGTTTAAAAAACCCTCTCCATTTTTATTTCCCATTTAATACCATTTTGCAGTGACAAGCTTGGAACAGCAAACAAACCTCCAGAATACCACTAAAATGTAATGAAAGAGTACTCACTTATACCATGCTGACAAATCTGGTGAGCCTTGATCTGTAAGCCATAAATCCACTAGTCACCAGCTTGCTAGTACATACCTCAGGAGAAGGGAAGTGTTGGGAAGTGTATCAGTCATATAGGATTTGGGGGCCCTGTTGGTGACCGTGGCTGTATTGGGTTTGTGCCCTGGTTCCAAATCAATGTCATGATGTTACCCTCGACTCATCATTGCTTTACTCACTGCCCCACGGTCAGGGACTGGGATTAACCACCAGCCCCTGCCAGACATGCACATAGCCCCAAAGAGGATGCATTCCTGGATTTGGGAGAGCTTCATGCAGAGCCCCACGTGGGCTACTCTGCTCTAACAGGAGCCTTAATCTGTGTGCGGACAGAGCATGGAGAGAAGGGGAGCCAAAAAACAAATAATGGAGCAAAATGCTAAACAACCCTCTAGTTCATATCCCTAGGCTATGCCACAGAGCCATTCCACCTGTGAAAATGCTGATCTACGTGTCATATTTACATTAATTTCCCAACAGTAAATGAGTGGTGCCCATAGAGCTGCAGGCCCCGGCCTCGCAAACCCGCGCTGCTGGGAAGGGTCACATCCGGATCCCAAACCAGGCACAAATGCCACAGAAAAATCCAGCCCAGATCAACAACATTTGCAATCTCTGTCCTTTATTATTCATTCACTATGGCTCCTTTGTGGGCTTCAGTCTTGGTTTCAATGAAGCAACTGTTTCGAGAAAAAGAGAAACTCTAAGAAGCAAGGGAAGCGTGACAGCAGATATAGAAGTGAAAAAATATCTAACAAGTGTTTTGCTCCAGTTACTTCTTGATTTCACAGAAAAATCAAAAACAGATGCTTTATTTACTGTTCCCATAGTACTGTTTATGGTGCCTTCATCTATTTCCTGAAGTTATTCCCATTTTCCCCCTCTCATTTACTAATAAAAGAAATGAAAGACACAAATAGTAGAGACATGGAAAAGAAACAGACAGATGTGACATTTTTCATCATGTTAAAAATAATTTTCAAGACAAAGTCCCTACTAACCATGTTCTTCTCTAAGAGTAAATACCATAATTACTCATCACAACAAGTACAGTCTAGATGCTTCCAAACCTTCTAGAACTACCAGGTTTGTGGATTTGGGGGATTTTTAGTCTTTTTAAAAAACCCACCCTAAACCCAAGAAACTACATTTTATTTACACAAGTATTTTCCAGCACTGCCATGATGACTGCTCAACAATCACATCCACTCTGGAGCTATGACCATACTCCATGCATTATTTTTGAATCTTGATTATTTTAACAGAAAAAGAATGTACCAGAAGGATACCTTCAATACAGAAGGAATCTCTGTATTGAAGACATTTGTCCGGAATATTGGATCCAAAGTAGTCAGGACTATATATTACAGGAGGAATTAATTTAAAATTAAGATAGCAATAAAAATGGTACAGAGAAAAGCATTTGAACATCACTGACAAACCTGACTGCTGTAACATTTTCCCCACGTTATGTCTCATTGTCAAAATTCCTGCACTGATCCTTTTTTTTTTTTCCAAAATGCTGGCATATGCCAAAGGGTAATTTTAAAACAACCCAGTATGAGATGTTACTCATTGATACCTGCTGCATTTTACAACATCTGCTTGTGCATCACACTGCTCCACAACACAGTCCCCTGAACCTGGGTGGCACCGATAGCCCTGCATTCTCCTCCTTGCATGTCACCAGACATTTTCAAGAAAAAAGCTGATAAACCATTTCTGCCTCCCTCAACACTCAAAGGCCAAATAATCTCTTGATACTTCAGCAACAGCTCAGTTCATGGCAGAAACTGGATGGGAGACTCTCAGTGTTGAGCAGAGGATAAGTGATGCTACCGACCCACTGAGCCTCTCCTAGGCTGTGGCCAGCAATCAGAAAAACATCAGGAGTTTCATATCATGCCCCTAGACCCTCCTGAAAACTAAAAAGCTGTAGGAATACTTCAGCTCCAGAGTTAGGTGGAAGGTTAGCAGTAGAAAAGCAACCAAACAGAAAATCCAAAGAGAAAGGGGTGTGTTGACACAAAACCAGGAGGGAGCTTTGAAGGAGAATTTAAGGCCTTTCCAACAATAAACACTCTGCAGAGGAGCACTGGCAGTGGAGGTTGGGATGTTTCCTGAAAATGGTGATAGATAAGAGAGGGACAAAACACCTTCAGCAGAAAATGCAGAACTGAAGGGTTGGTCCCTTCAGTTCAAGTAGGTTCAAGCTACTGACACAAAATGTGACCGGATATCAGACCTCATCCCTGACACAGGGCAGGAGGCCCTGTACATCACAACAGACTCACACTAATGTCAGCTCTGCAGGAATAACAAATGCCAGCTGGTCATTACCTGGTGGAAGTTGAGCAGATAAAACTTCCTCACAGAAGCAATGGGAAACCTCTCTATCCTGATACCCCCATGTTCAGCCCTCATGTCTTACATTAATGGAAGGGACTTCAGCTTCAGACTAGGATCCAATGTGTTTCCCTAATCACACTCCCCCCTGCTAAAAATACACATTCTTCTACAGTTCTCACTGCAAAACTACCTACCCTCCTCAAGTTCATGAGGGTCAAAAATCCACCCTCCCCTATTCAAGAGGAAAGTAAACATCCTTCTTGGAAGGAGTAATCAGATGGTCAGAGTCCAAGAAACCTTTTCAGCTCATGAGGAACAAAGATGAAGAAATCAAGCAGTTCCTCAAGATACCACCTCAGGGGAGGGCTGGCTATATTAAAAGACAACATTTTTCTCCTCTTCAGAAGGTTCTGTAAATCCTCTTGAACAGAACAATGGAAAGAAAGAAAATAACACCTCCTCAGCTCTTGATGGTGGGAATCAACACCCAGCTGGGTGAGGACTCTGCTTCTCAGGCTACAAACTGGGGTCTGCTTTCATCTTCATATGCAGATGCGTGTGTCTTGAAAATGGGAAAAGACTCATTGCCTAAGGAGAAGCATGGTGTCCTGGGGCTCACCATGAGGGATCATACATTTACTGTGCTAACACTGCCCAAGTCATGCCCATGGCAAACACTGTGTCCAGCCTCTGAGGTCACTGTGATGGTAGGTAGTCTCCTTATTGACATTTCAGTGGAAGACACAGCATTGGACAGGAATGGAGAGGAAAGGGTGGAACTATCATCTCAAAGAACAGATAAATTTAGGTCTCCAATTAAAATAGACAGCTTTATGATTACACCAAAAATATACTAGAGCAGTGCTGAGGGCTACAGAACTGGGGCTACAGTGAGTGGTAAATGAATCTGCTCCAGCATAAAAAAATAAGGAGGAACTTGGGGCCTCTTTATCACGGCTCTCTCCAGTGTGTCAGGATCCAGAAGCTACTAAGAGCTACATTTTGGAGCACAGAAGAAGGCAAAAAGAGTCTTGCAGTTCTTGTTTTTACAAGTCATCCGCCTCTCTCAGGATGCTGCACTCTTCAGAAGAATATTTTGCAAAATTTACTTAATATACGTATATGTAGAGTGTTGCAGAGATAAGGAAATGCTCTCAGTGCCAAGTCTCTTGACTTGCCAGGTGTGACAACAGATCCAAAATGATGAAGTAAAGATATTCAGACATATATGTACTTTGTAAAATATTTTTAAAAAACAAGGTAGAGCTTAAAAGATCAGGAAATCGGGCACTTGTTCTGGATGCAGTTTCCCCTCATACAATTCAAGCACCTCACAAGAACATCTGTGACACAAGTATCCCATCACAGGATGGGCAAAGATTGCAGTTATCCCAGAAAGAAAGGAAGGAAATTAATAAAAAGGAGGAAAGGGCTGATAAAGAAGCGCCATAAACTAGATGTTTCCTTTGATTTCCAAAGAAAGGTGAAAGCAGAAGAAAAATGCAGAAACCACACAAGACAGACACACACAAGAGAACAAGGAGATAAAACAGCACTGAGAACAGCACACTGGCAAAGGCAAAATCTGTAAAGAAAAAGAATTCTGACTCATTTAAATGACTGAGAGAAAGTCAAAATTGTTTATCAGGTACATCTGTTTTGCTTATGCACACAGGCACAGGAAAGACTCTGTGCAAATACCTTAGGCACACTATCAAGGAAAGTCAATTTCCAACCTGGGCACTTAAAATACAAACACCCAACATAAACATATACGCAGAGATAAGGACTCAGAAGGAAAACTTGAAGCAAAAGATACCAGGAGCACACATACACACTCCCCACTACACTATATTTGCAACTAGCCGAATATATGTAGTAAATATTCATAGCAGCAGGAAAATACCAATAAATAGCCCTAAAGAATGCCAAGATTCCCTTTAACCCTATCATTTTCATAGGGTTGCTCAAGAACAAGCCCAGGAGTGGTATAGTAGTGCCAGTTTGATGTAGTTCAATTCCTCAACAGCTTTCAACTCCAGCTACCGCAGCTGCTCCCTTTCAGCTCCTAAAATCACTGTACTATGCTGCAGCAAAACTCCAGATCACTGCTGAGAATCCACCCCAGTTCAGCCAAGGTGGGGAACTTCCATGTGCTGCAGCTCTGCCTCACCCCATAGCCATTCCCATTTTGAGATGAGGTTGCCTAAAACAAACCTATTTCATCTGGTAAAACCAAACTGATCAAAATCAGTTCTTTTCAAAAACAAGACTCAACCCACTGTGAATGCCAGTCATGGCTAGCAGGTGTGAATCAATTGACCCCCAAAAACTCTCCAACTGGAAAGTGTTTGTACCATTAAAAACAACCATAAGGCAAATTTCTATTGAACTACATCCACCCTCTTCCAAATAAAATTAATTATGTGAATAATGAACTGTGGAAAGAGTTTTTTTTAAAAAACCTGAAAAAATATTTCCTTAAAGCAGATACAAAAGGTTGTAGTGTCACTAACCAGAGATAGAGGGAAAGACTGAAACACCACCCTCCCAGACCCCACTTCAAAGCCTTCCTATCTCCCAGCTTTGGCTGGAAGCAAAATCCCAAAGGAGAGGTAATTTTCAAGTACTAAACCTACTTTAAAAAAGTGCTTCAGATTCAAAGAAGGTGTCTTGCAGAGACTCAGTCTGTCCCTCAGAACTACAAACACAGCAGTAAGGTGACTTTAAACTCAGCCTGTCTCAAGACAGCCAGTAATAAATAAATGCAAAGCATGGTGAACAGAAACAGCTTCAAACATTTGAGCTAATAGCATCACAAAACCTGTTGACAAGGTAATTCTGCTGGGCAGATCTCAAGATGAGAGGAGCAGGTTGCTGACATCATCCACCCAAGAGCCAAATAAGAGTACAATCCCTCCAGGAGCCACAGATTGCAACCACAAACCTCAACATGTTTATTGCCTGAAAAGGACCTGCTTATCAGTTCAAGTGATCATTGCCAATGTACTGATACTGCTCTGCTGGCAATGATTTCGCACGCAGCTTCACATCAACATGCATGGCACAACAATTCACATTTCTTCTCAGCAACAGCAATCACCCACCACTGCTGCAAACCCTTCCAAAGATGTTGTCCCAGCGCCCCAGCCCTCAGACACCAGAACAACAGCCCACAGAGAGTGCTTTCAAGATCACAAATTGGTCCAGTTTAACAAAATAATGTATTAGCCCTGACCGTGCAGACAGATCTCTCACCCATGTAGTTTCCACCCCAGGGGGAGGCAGGACAACAGGACAAATTCAGACTTCCTCTGAATTTGTGGGCCTCTAGACAGAAAAGCCTCTTCTTTGCAATCATCTTCTCCCAAACAAGATGATGGGACAAGACAAGAAATAATCAGTTAACAACATGGCTTTGAAAGATCATCTCCTGGGAATTAGTCTATTTTTCAAAATCAGCAGCATCTCTACCCATTAAATCAGACACTAACAATGAATGTCCACCACTGGATAAGTGAGCTGGCACTTGCTAAAGCAACTACAGTAGTAGATCAAAAACATAAAATATTTGGCCTGGGGGAATTTAGAGAATCAAAATGCATTCTTGTCAGAACATAAATGAAATCCAAAAGGCAACAGTCTGTCAGTAATCTACAAGTTTCCTAAACCAAAAGTCTGAGGAACTGTCCCAGCATCAGACTGCATTATCTATATAAAACAGGATAGTTTCTTCTTAGCTCTACTTGGCATATTCAGGCTTCAGACTGCCCAAGACAGTTCTTTGTTGTAGAAAAACCAAGAGAGAATATTCCTTCATTTCAGGTACATTTCTCCTTCTTTCCATATTTATAGTTAAAGCAAATGTTCAGGTGTCAATGAGTACTTTAATTGTCGTTCATCTTGGACAGCTGGATCAATTCCTAGAGCCATTCCCTTAGACCCATGGGACTTGTTGCAAGGGCTGTTAGAAGGATCTAGGTCCAGAAGTCCACAGTTCTGTCTAATAGCTGACAACCATCTATAAAACCACAGACATTAACATGAAAATATCTAGCTTTATTCCCAAATATGACAATTGTAAGCAGAGACAATTGCTATGTCACAGCAAGACTCCCTAGCAGACATAGTGATCACTCATAAAATCATAAAGAAAGGCCCAAGTCCAATTCAGGCACAGAAAACAACCAAATGCCTCCCTCAGAGGGTCAAACAGGAGGTCCCAGCCACCCACCACAGCTTAGTTTTGCAAAAGGGAAATGATACAATTGGAGTACCACATAGAAAGTAATTATTCCATAACAGGTAGCCACATCTAACAAATTTTAGCAGTACATGGAAGATGTGATGGGACTCAGCACATGAAGGAAGTCAACAGTCTTCACGGCAGAAAAGTTTTCCAGAAATTAATTTTTTTAAAGAGAGGAGCAAGAGGGCATTTCAGATGCACCTCTTCTAACGCACCTTCCTCACCCCAATGTTTATGTGCATACATATATATATATATATCTAAAAACACTGAAGGCATAATTCACAACTTAGTGAGCATCTCCAACTCCTATTAGTTCTGCCTTTATATCCTCCCTATCCATCTAACACATAATCGCCTCTCCAGAGGAAACTGACCCAAAGCATGTCAGAAATAAGAAACACATGCATCCACCCCTTCCCAACAAACCATCCCCCAATGCACACAAAGCCAGGAGAGAGTGATGAGACACACAAGAAGGGGCTGAAGAGACCAGCCCAGGTCAGCAGGTTTGTGAGGACAGCTGATGGGGGCAGGCAGCATTTTCCACACCCAGGATGAGGTTTCACTTACCCAGCTCTCTACAGGGGAGCGCCACGCTCCAGCGGGGCGGCCGGGTGGCTCTGCCATGAGGCATTCCGGGGCATCACAGCACAGGAACTTCAGGAAACCTAAAACAGGAAAGAAGTAAGTCAAGACTGAGTGTGCTGAAGCCCCTTTGGAAACCAGCACTGGCGGCCTCCCACAAAGAGCCACAGCTGAAAACCCTGCAAACAACACTTCATCGAGGGTGACTAACCAAAACATTGTTTGTTAAAATGCAATTAAAGCTGGAAGTATGAGCAATTTAACAGCTATTCACTGCAGAAAAATATTGCAATGTTCTCAAAACCAAATATTTTTATGAAATGCCCTGCAGCAGCTGGATGACAGCAAGGAAAGACAGTCACGTCTTTGAGTCTTATTCCCCACACACACACACCCACTCCCTTGCAATTGCCTCTGATTGGCAATGTGATTTTTTCCTAAGATTAGAATGCCAGGTGGGAATTGCAGGAGGAACTGTCTCTATGTCCACATAATTAATGCATTCCAGAGACGGGGAAGCTGTGATGACTGCAACTGACTTTGGTACAGATCAGCCTGCAGAAGGGTATAAAATGCTGGAGTCTGGGCCAACTGGTCCTCTAAACTTGCAGGCAGCTTCCAGGTGGATCACACCCTCACCCTTCCCCTAGGTAGAGATGCCTGCAGTGTACATCTGTCTGAAGACAGGGAACACACACTTTTGGATAGGTGAGTACCAGCACTAAGATCCGGTCATGTGAAGAAGTAAAATCCAAAAGTAGCCACAGAGGTGCTTTGTAGCCTTGTAATTGTGCATTCTGCAGGCCAAAGACTGCAAACCTATACATTTCTCATTGAACCTGCTTATGGTACAGCCTTTAAGACCTGATTATACTATACACTGCTTTGGCAATATTTAGATACTATATTAGCAATAGATCTAACCATATAAGCAGGGTCATACTTCTCACACCTGAGTCTTGTCTCTGCTGCTCTGCCACAAGTTAGCAAACAAATGATCCAACTTCTTAAAGCATCAGATACCCCTTCACAAGCTGATGCTTTGTGGTAGCTTTTTGTGACGCTATCACAAGCCAGGGCTGACATATGCCCAAAGAAATTCTGAGCCCTCAGCATTTCTAAAATTTTATTTCAGCTTTATTTTGCCGATACCCATCTCCAAGCTTCATTCATTTGTTAGTTCTAGTCATTTCAAATAAAACATTACATCTAGAAGCAAGAAAATAACATTATTTCCATCACTCAAGAACAGTACAAGTTTAAATATTATCAATGCCATCAATGTAATTTAGGTTCAAGGAGACAATATCTTGAAATAACAACTGTTATTAAAAGTACACCAAACAATGTGGATCTACTGAAAGGTTGGGATATAATTATACAATTTTCCCTTTAACTTGCGTCTAAGTGGGTTAATGGATATTTCCCAAACTTAAAGACAACACGTCATATTCCCAAAGCCTTGTAGGCTGATAAACACAGCCTATGATCTCAAAATTTCAAAACAAAAGTAGTTTTAAGAACACTTGTTGACAGTAGGGAATCACTGGTCACACCTGCACAAGGTTGGCCACATTAGTGAGCTTCCAACTACCCTAAGAGAAAGCAAAAGGCAAAATCCCAGCCTCTGCCTCTCCTTGCCCCAGTTCCCCATCAATAGAGCATGGCACTGGCAAAATGCTCTGGTATTGCCTCCACATCATTTTTCAGAATAAGCCCAGACAATCTGTTAGCAAGAACGACAGATTCAGATCTAGGAGAGAATAGCTGGGTTTATGTCTTCAGAATTGGGAATAGCAACACTGCTTATTTAAACCAGAATGCAGTCTACACAATCACAACTGGCAAAATCAAAATCTTTTGTACTGGCTACACTTGATTAAATTAGGTTAATTTTCACTATAAAATTGAAAAATAATTACTGGTTAAAAAAATAACATAAAATATCCTTTATCTAAAGAGTGCTGTAGTTGGAGGAGAACATAGTTCATTCTTCGTACAAAAAAGAAGAGACTAAATTGCTTGAACACAAAAGATAACTCAAATTCATCTACCAAGTTGTACCCAGCAACTCTGTAATAACTGCATACAGAACACAAACATCCTTTGTTGAGAATTCACAATATCTAATCAGCTATAATTCTAAATTTTATTTTCCATTTGTAAATTACCAAGGGAGCAAACTACAGAACAGGGATGTAAAATAATATTCTAGCTGGAGATATTTTGCTAACACATAAGCTTCTACCCACCCCTTCCCTAATGCCTGCAAGGCTCTTCTGCTTCAGAACTTATTTCAATTGTTAGTTTCTCTTTGAAGTTATTTCAACTATAATGCAAGCAATGCTCTAATGAATTCTCAGTGCTGTGCTATCTTTCCCAAACAGTTTTTTTACGTCATCTACAGACTTGGATGCTGAGATGTACTTGCTATACTCATGTGCATCTCTGTTTCTGAGGAATGTCAATATTATCATCAAGTGAGATGTTTCGAAGTTTCTAAACTTAAAAATAAAAAAAATTAACACACCAAAAAAAGCCCCAAACATACACCTTCTATGGGCTGATTGCTTACTCACATTAACCTGTTTTGGCACCTTCCCACCCTACTCCACCTGCCCAATTGCCAACTGGTCCTGCACAGGTCTCTGGAGCCAGGGTAGGGGGAGTTTGCAGGGTGGCACAGCCCAGACAGCACCACACCCATGAACTTCACCCCTCTCCCTTACAAGGTTCATCCTCTCAGTAAGCAGATTTAGTGGCTTGCACTCCTCCCCAAACTTGCCTCTGTCAACAATCATTTTTCAGATTCACGAGTAGTGACTGCCATCCTGAGCTCCCAAAACACCAAGAGCTGCCCTAAGGACATGACGTACTGGGTACCTCAGCAGAAAGCAGATGGCAGTCACCTCATGCTTGGAGCATCCAGAGACCACAGCTCTTACTGCTAAGGGACACTTCTGACATTGTCCCATGTCATGCCTTCCCTGTGATGGCATCTGAATACATTTTGCCACCAATTAAGGCCCCACTGTGACAAGGACCCTTCTGGAAGGGCAGAGGCAGTGGCAGCATAGCTTTTGCCTTTGTCTCCTGCTGCAGCAGTGACAAGCAGGCTTTTCAGTGAAGGAAAAGTATTGTCAGCTGCATCTGTACACTGAACTATCCAAAACTAATTTAAGTAAGTTAAAAGGAGAATATTATAAGAGGAAAACAAAAGGCTACTGGTCTGCCTTATGAAACAGATTTTTTTTTAATAAGTTAAAATATGCTTCTTTGAGGCCAGCAGTCAAGGGAGCAAATGCCTCACTTTTACCAGCCCAACTGCAAGAGCCATGCCAAACTCACTGAAAATGCAAAGGCAAACAAAAAGCCAGAAATTCCCTCTATTCCAGAGCATTCTGACAAGTAATTTATCAATGAATGAAAGAATTAAGCCAAAGTTAGCAGTCTTTTTGACACAGATAATCATCCTGTGTTCTTTAAAGAAAAGCAAACATTTCCAGGTTGTAAAAGAGCAATGAACAAAAATGTGTCTTTTTGTGTAACCAGCAGCTGACAATTTTATACAATAAATAATGCTATTTTATAGTAATAAGTACAACATCAGCAACACAGTAAAAGTTAACATATTAACACTGTCAGAAATTATCTCTGTTCTCTATTAATATGAACTCTTTACAGATGGTTATTTATAAAAAATTAAACATGAAACTGAAAGGTTATCTATGGCCATATTAGCAAACATCTGCTTGTGATTCTGATTTCATGTTTGCATGCTATTCTTGGAAAAGCAACCCTTTTTAAGATGTACCAGATGTGACCAAGTGTTCTTAATCGTAAAATATTTGTTTCAGCAAGATAAAAGTTCAGGGCCAGGAAAGAAATCACATATTCTGAAAAGAGCAACTGCCTTATCCTGCTGCTGCTGAATTCTCCAGAGGAAAAGTGTTTCTGAAGAGGGAAAAATGCAGTTTATTTAGTTTGCCACTACAGATAATCACTCTTATTTTTAAATATGAAACATTCAAATGTATAAACATGGAACTCAGTTTCAACTTTCAAGCAGAGAAGATATGCATTACAACAACAGCATCACCTATTCACTCTTTGGCATGGGACTGATACAGTAACCTTCAATCTCCAGTGGCAGCAGTTTAAGCAGCTTTCTACAAACTGACTTTAGAGATCTTGACTGGCCCCCCAAATGGCCTCACCAAGATTTCTCCTGCTCACAACAAGAAAGAAACAGTTTACTGTGAGATGGGAAGGTGTTGCAGGCAGCAGATGAGAGCTATAGCAAGCAACATGAGGGAGTTCATATAGATCAAACCAAGGAGAGATGGGTTGTTCAATTCTTTCTTACTGTCTCCCTATAACCTAGTAACTGCTTAACCTATTTCCTAAAAGTAATAATTTTTAAAAAGGGTTCTGGACCATCAAATTATTTGTTCATTATGTTTGATAGCTATACCCTTTGAATGAATAATCCTGTTAATCCATAGGAAATGGATATAAAAAGAAAAGAATGGAAATGAACAACATAAAATAGAATAGCTGAAGATTAAATTAATGGCAAATAACAGCATTAATAATTACAATTAAATTTGGAATGTTAAAACTTCTTTATACATCTCAGAAAACTGAACTACCCCAGTCTTTCAAGACTCATATTTTGCTTTTCACTCTTTTGCACCACTAGTTCACATGCATCTTCAGACTCGGATTAAGTCTCCAAGAAGGGAACACATCATCCTTCAAAGAAAACCCTGGAAGGTACAAGAGTGTGACCATGGTGGCCAGGCAGAGAGGCTGGCAGGTCCTGCCCCAGAGGTGCAGGGCCAGGGCGCTCACCAAGCCTCTGCATCTCTCAGACATGCTCTTCCTGGCACCAGAACAGGTTTTTCATTTGGGCCTGTCGCCCAAATAATATTTGGGACCTGCAGAAGATTCCTCTCCACCACCACGCTAGGGTAAAAAAACCCAAAAATTTGTAAAAGTGTGTTTTGCCCTCTTTGCTTCCCTTTCCATGATGCACAAGAATTCAAACAGGGCACAAATGACACAAAAATCTGTCACCACACATACAAGAGGCAGGTCAGAGAGTTTCCCTGTGCTGAAGGGAAAGTTATGCCTCAGTGAGCTATGTAAAATGTAGCTGACTGAACTGCATAGCTCAGTGTAAACTGGGAAGAGCCTGATTCCACTTGCCAACCATGGACCAAGCAGAGATGGTGCCTGCAGACACAGAACAGAACACAGAGCACACCTGAAGCCACCCATGCAGGAAGGCAATGGCTCAAGAACTCCTCCTGGGACAAACAGGCAATACGATGGGAAAATGCAAAAAAAGACACAGTAGCAATGGAGCAAGGGCAGAGGAGTAGAAACACCAGAAATCATTCATTTAATGCAAAAGCACAAGCAGATCTGAGATCCTTCCAAGCCTCTTCAGCAATGATGTGCGCTTTTGTAAGCAGAAGTAGCTCTTAACATACTTTCTGCTTGAAATTAATTCCTCCTAATGGAATTAATTTCAATTTAGAGCTAAACAGCTTCCATTTTGGATGTATGAAAGCATCCAAATGGTGTTTCTCACATGCCTCTGCACCTTTGACATCATTTCAGATGCACCCCAGACAGATGAGCAAGTCATATACACATAAAAGTGGTACATTAGCTACAGTGAACAGGAACATCTGCATTTAGCTATGGTACCTTGAAATCAGTAATGTAGCCAAGAAAAGAACTATTTTCAGCAATCAGATAAGTCATAAAGCTATTATTAATTCATATGGTTTCAGTCTCTGTTATTCATTAAAATTCTTCAGGATCAAATAATTTAGGTTGAAAAAGACCTTTGTAGTCATTGAGTCCAACCATAAACCTAACTCTGCCAAGTCACACTTAACCATAGAAGTCTAACCATAACTGCATGGCAAAAACCAAAGAGCAAGAAAAATCTACCCTTGGTCAAGGTGAGTAAAAGGGCACCATACATGATATAAGAGTCTTAATGGACACACCTTAAAACTTTGTAGATAGTTGACCACCCCTAGAAAATGCAGAAACTGAGTCACAGGAAGAATACCTAGACTCCTCAGCCAGCCATCAGCAGGGCACAATTGAATTTGTCTTACCCTGTGTTCAATCTCCTCAGAAAGACTTACTAAAACAATGTTTTTATTTAATGTCTTCAAGTATACATCTCAAAATAATGTGATTAATTGACAAATACACAAAGACTTCTTCCCTCTGTGGGATGCTACTTATTATCAGCAGCAGAGCTGCATTGATGCTACTGCAGCAGCAGCAGGATTTCAAAGAAGCTGCAGCGTGTACAGAAATACCTTACACAGCCAAAGAGAAAATCTTCCTTCCAGTTTCCTCTGGCTTCAGACTAAAGAAGCAAACTCTAAGTCAAGACAATTCATGGGCACATAGGGAAAGGCAGATGCCCTGTTTCTACCTGCACTAGAAAACATCATGGTTAAAAAGTTCCTGTTGGCAAAGCTTCACTGAAGGATCAGCAGAGGATCTGAGCACTCTGTTGATGATGCAGCACTGGACAATGTAAAATCCAAATCATACCTGCAAATGCAGCTACTCCAACACTGAAATGCACATTATAGTGTGTTAGTGAATATAGAAGAATTTGCTGAAAGACAGCCGCTTCTCTTTTAAAGAAAGATGATCAGTAATATATTATTAACCACCAAAGTCATTAAAATTTTATCACAACTGTAATATCATTATTTCTTGTACTTAAAAATAAAAATGACAAGTCAAAATTTGTTTCTTGCATTTTTTAAAACACAACCCTTGGTACCAAAAATTCTACTATTAAAGAGCAATTCATAGCTGAACAAAAACCAGTTAATGCAGTGTCCCACTAACCTTCAGAAAAACTGTTAATATTCAGGATTCTGCACAGCAGGGTAGGGTTGAGAAATCAATCCTTTTAAAGTTGAATTTCAACAACAGACAAAAGTATATGTTAGCTGAATTCTATTTATGGCAATCATCCAAATATCAAATAAAGTTTTCCTGGCTGTGCTTCAGTCATCTCCATTCCCATTTAAAGAGTACTTTTATAAATGTAGACAGTATAAAACCTGTGTCTTGTTTGCATCCAGATCTACACATCTCAGAAAGAGAAAACATTACTTAGTAATTTTCACTTCAAGAAACACACCTTATTGAAAAGTCCACCTTGTGCAGTTGTAAACTCCAGACAAAAACCCAAGAACTCAAAAAAGACTACTAAAATACCACGGTGGACAAGGCAGAGCAGCTAAGGAATGACAGAAATGCACATATGTGAATATAATAGGGTACCACTCTGCTAAAGAGTTAAACACTTCAGCAATGTACTTGAAAGGCTTTAGCACATATAAGGAATAGAATTTAAAGATGCATATTTCTCTCATAAACAACACAAAATTGGAAGTGGGGGTGGTGTGGAAATCAATCTGTGCACAACATCTTAAAAATTAAAAGTGTAAAAAAATCCCTAATGTTGCCATGTTTTAATTTCATAGCATGCAGGAAAATGAACTAAGCTTGTGTGTGGAAAGAATCCAAATACACTATGTATGAAAATTCAATTAAGAAATTCAAACAGCTTCATTTTGCCACACAACACTGTTGGATACAGTTGTTACAACAATTGCACTTCTTTATTCATGATTCTATATTAAACTGAATTCTAAGGGTTCTTGGTTTTCTCCCCGTCCTCATATTCTCTCACTACAAGGATTTCATTTCTCAAGTGCTCAAAGAAACCCAAACACAGTATGACCAAAGTATTTCAATAACAGCTATTTGTCAACTATTTTAAAACATTACTATAGTTTCAAAGTCAAAGTTCACCAGAAACAGAGAGATGATGAGGTGCTCCAGCCAGTCATGCTGGTTCCTTGAGTGCAGTGTACCATTCAAATTCAGATGCACACAAATCCACCTGACCTTCCATTTATTTTTGTCATCTCTTATACTTGCTGTAGAACAAGAAAGGCAACAGCAGCAAGGTATGAATATAGGCACTTTTTCCTTTTGAGGCTACACCACGATATTTGACATGAAGAATTAAAGCATAGAGGTGTTCAGACAGATTGTCCCTACATTGCAGCCATCTCTCAGGTTCAGTATTTTATTATGAACCTGGATGTGGAGGCTGTAAGATTTGATGTGTCCTAGTAGTTCCTACCAGGATGTTTAGCATCTTGAGCCCACAAACCATCTTCACATTTCACCTTCACTCATTTTAGTAAAGCACTGTTATTCAAAGGTATTTTCTTTCATCATCCCCAAAGGTAAGAAATATTTATGCTTCATGTAACCATTTTGGTTTGTACTTACAACTCAATTACTATGTCTGATGATAATCATAATTTCTGAAAAGAAACATGAAGTACTGTTTGTTAAACAGTACTTCATGACACAGTTAAAATAAATCTATGCTGAAAGCCTGACAACTGTAACACCACTGTTAATAAACTGAGTGATCAAGTATATGAAACAGATGTGCTTCATGAAAGCAATGGAGCTCAAGGCTCTCGTATCACATCAGCTTCTCTCTCTGGTACCACAAGATCCCAGATTAGGAGATAAAACTGTACAAATACTCAGAAAGGAGCTCAAAGCATGGCATATGTGTCCCAGACTTCCTGCTTGACTTTCTGTCACAATCAGCACCACCAACAACTACTTTGAACATACTCACGATGGAAACTGAGGGGGAAAAAATAAAAAGAGGAAAGTGAAAAAGACAATTATAAAAACACCCCTTTACAGTAAGAACCTGAATGATACAGCAGAAGCATATCTTATGGACAGCATTTGTACAAAGTAAGCTTTCATCAAGCACAAGGTGATACAATTCCATCTCAGGCTCTGCATCTACAGGCCTTTTGTTCTTCCTACAAGCAGCACTGCCAATGCACACCAAGCCTCTCTTACAGTGCAGATAAAGATGGGTGCAACTAAGGATGTGCATACGCAGCCACAGGCAAACCTGTGTGATAAACACTGCACCTGAAAGGAATTCCTCAAGGAAATAAAGGTGCAGGTTGTTTGTAAAAATGGGTTATGAAACTATAAGTTCTGCAAGTATGCTCACACATAGGTCTCAGGAGACAAGGAGAAACCTAAGCTGATGACAAAATATGAAAGATTATTTTCTGTACTACAGAGCTAAAAAACCAACAGAATTGGAGTAAGACAGCAACAGAAGTCAGGGGTGTAACTGCTCTGGAACTGCCACTTTGTGTAACACTCAAGGCAGGCTGCAACATTTCAAACTTTACTATTTATTAGCCCTCTTCTTTTCGCTGATAGTAGCAAACTATAGGAAAAGAAATAATAAAGTTCAGAAGAGTCCTTCTATTGTGACACCTTCCAGTTTCTGACAATTAGCTACAGACTTGTCACTTTCACCTTCCTGCTCCACTTCACAAAGCAACTTGCACGACCCTTTCAGTTAATGGTCACATCAGTAGGTCATGTTACCCTACGCACAAGAAAAGAAAACGCTCACAGTTAACAGAAGCTACTGAATTCTGCAGCCTCCTGTTTTCCAATCATTCTGTAGTGCTACTATCAAAACTTCCTGATTCTTCTACTGGAAGAGCTGCAAGAGGCAGATGTGTGCAGTACATCCCTCACTCAGCATTGCTTGTCCAGCATGGCCCCTCCTATGAGCTACAGAAAGCAGGCAAGTATTATTACAGGAAGAAGCTAAGTTCCTGGGAACTGCTAGCATTAGTTCCAAAGTTCAAAACTAAAATCACCTGTAAAGCCTCAGTTCCATCAGTCACTGTCCTGCTAGAGTTATCCTTTGGACCATGGAAACAAAAAAGTTCTTTTGGAGAATAAATCAATAAACAAGTAAATCACCAAACCCCAGATGTTGTATCAACAATTCTCAACAATCAAATTGCCATCATTCAATATTTAACCATGCGGGAAAATTGTGGTTTGACTATATGACATCTTTAGGACAAAAAAAGCTATTTAGGAGACTACAAACATTTTTCTTGTTGCTTCCACATGACAGAAAGTCTGAGTTTTACAGTTACTCAGCTGTGTAAAATAAAATTGGGGGACCGGGATGGTGAATAGAAAATTCTGCTCATGCTTGCTGCAAGGCAAAAATGCACTTTATTAGTACACACATATTAGTTTGAAATTCTTCAAAATCAATGCATCAACTAAACCAATTACACATTTAATCAGTTCAGATTTAGTACCTGACATTTGGTGAACTGTTATAGTCACAGTAATTCAGCTCTGCCTGGTTACAATGAATAGCTAACTTCACTATATTTGAATTTCATGTGATATTCAACCACAGAATAACTAGCCACAAGGTTTCAGGGTTTAAGCCTCAGTATGTTTAATGTCTGTATCTTTCTAAAGTAAGGGGATGAAGGTATGAAGACGGGGTTTGGGCTCAAGTTGCTATACATCATGCTAGAAAGTTACTGGACATGTCAAATCTCACAAACAGAGCCTTTACATAGAGGTCTATAATAAAATACTGAATCTGTGAGGTGGCTACGATATAGTGACATTTTGTCTGAATACCCCTATGTTTGAATTCTCTATGTCAGATACCACTGAATAGCCTCAAAAGGAAAAAGTGCCTATATTTTTCATCACTACCATTGCATTTCTTCTTCTAGAGCAAATGTAAGACATGGAAAAAATAACCCAATCAGGAAAAAAATTGTGCGAATCTTAAAAGGCTGAGAAACATTGTTCTGAACATCAGTAAACTGAGGGTCAGGAGGAATTCTGTGTGTCTGAATTCAAAGCGTTGCACCTAAGGAACTAGCTTGACTGGCTGGAGCGCCAGATTTGCTCTCTATTTCTGATGAACTTTGATATTAAAACAATAGTTATGTTTTAAAGGAGCTGATAAATAAAAGGTCCTACTGTGTTTGGGTTTCTTCGAGCACTAGAGAAATGCAATCCTTGTAGTGAGAGAATGTGAAGATGGGGAGAAAACCTAGTATCCTTAAAATTCAGCTTAGTACAGAATCACAAATAAAGAAATGTCATTTTTATAGCAACTGTGTCCAGCAGTGCTGCATGGCAAAATTGTTCTCTTTGAGGGGGTGGGCAACAGAACTTGAGACAGATTTTTCACTGACTAGCTTAATCCACCAAAGAAAGAATAAACAAAATTGTGGTTTATGTATTTACATCACTGTACTTCATATCTTTGAATCTTAATAATTTTCAGCTTATTTGGTGCCCTGTGCAGATATTTGTTCAGAATGCTTAAAATGTCAGCCATAAAAATAGAACGAGTAGGAAAAAGTACAACTTTATCACTCGTTAAAAGTTGCCGGCAGCTCTCGAAACCGGCAGCCTGCAGAAGAAAGAGACTCTTGTTCTCGCCCTGCACACAGCGCCCCACGTAACCTTTAAACCCCGCTGGACACATAAGATAGCATTGATGCTGCGGTGCCGGCGAGCAGAAGGGCCGAGCCGCGGATGTCCCGCCAAGCACGGAGCCTGCCCCGCGCTCCGCCCGGCGCGCAGCGGGTGCGGGCGGAGCCACCNNCGCTCCCACCCCTCCCAGCACACGAGTCCCGAGTTTAAGGGGCAGAGGATGCTGAACGCCTCCTCGCTGTGCCACAGATCTCCTTCTACTCAGCCTCAGAGTGCCCCGTTTTCTCTTATCGGTCCTCCCGCAAACGCGAGGGGGATTTTCTCCTTAGTAGCCAAAAAAAGATAACTTTAAAAAATTTAAAAGCATTAATTGCTGGGCTGGATGCTAGTGAATGGGCTAATTTTTGTGAATGATATAAAGCATTCAGAGGTCTGGTCTTTATTGAGCAATCCAGAGACCAAGCTCTGTGCCAGAGGCCATAAAGAGAACCCCATAAAAGAACTGGTTACAAGACTAGCATTATGAAATAACAGAAGTTAAGAAATAGGATATTAAAGCTACCCATGGAGACACTTGGTTTACAAAGAAAACTTGTAACATTTAGCATAAACAAGACAACACCTTGGAAACAGTAAAAAATGAAAAGGTTAACCTACCAGCAAATCTGCACCTGTGAGTAAGGCAGAGTGGCCTCACTGCATCAGCTGGTAACTTTTAGATGTTAGTGCAATTACAGTAATAACATCAGAAACTAATAAATGGTCATGGGTTGTTAGACACCAAAACAATAACTCTAGTCAAACAATTCCAGTGCATGCTGGTGCTCTGTTAACATTAAAGGAAACATCAAAAGGAAGAACCTCTCACAGGCTCACCCACCTCCAAGCTTTTGCCCTCAGGTTTTCCCTCAGTGGGCTCCATCCATTAGGGCCTAAAGAGGAGCTCAGACAGGAGGCTAGAGTGCAACTCCTGCCTTTTCAACAGCTGTGTCATTTAGCTGCTTTGAGGATAGTTAATGATGCTTATTAGCATGCTGACAGATGATGTATCCATCATTAATACCTTTAGTGAATGTACCAGCAGCTACACACTTCACTGTAACACAAATAAAGCCTGAGAAATTCCATCTGCAGACAGTGAACTCTAGCTCAGTGGCACAGCACTCATAGGTCCATTTTTCTCGGCATTGCCATCACTTGAAAGGAAAGGAAATAGCTTTATGCTTTCTTGCCCCCAAGGATGTTGGGTTGTTCATCCAGCTGCAGAGTTTTTATAAGAGACACATAAACAGACCTCAGCAAGTTACAATGCTAGGGTAGAGAAGTAGGTTTAAACTTACTTAAGCTGAGGATTTGCTGAATGTTTTTCTCATTTTCCTGCCAAGTGATGCTGAAAGTTCTAACTAGGGGCTGAAGTAATTTGAATTCCTCAAATTACCACTCACAGAATTACCTAGTACATCTTAGAAAAACCTACTACAGAAGAACTGCTAGTTTGAAGGCAGCAATGTACAAGGTAACTTGAAATACTGCTGAAAGTGCTTCAAACTAACCTGTTTGTCTATTACCTAAAAAGCACCAAAGTATTCATAATCAGGCCTCATGTTTCAGAGGAGCAGAGATAAGTCAAATAAACAACTTTTCTAGCTGCACAACACAAACAGACAAAGCTTTGGGAGCTAGGTCCTGGTCTTAGCCCCACGTAATGCTTTGCAAATGCTAGACTTTGGACTTCTTGCATACCCACTGCCCCATATGCCTAAGCTCCATGGAGACAGGATATCAAATATAACACACGCAGCATTCTCTCACTCTCTGCACCTCCTGCCCCAAGAAGTGCATTTTAGTTTGGATTCTAAGGCTCCCCACTTCTCTGTGTGCAAAACAGCCCAAGCACCTAGGTTAAACACTTAAATCAGGGAACTGATCCCCTTCTTCTAAAAATCAAACTGCAAAACCACCTGACAGGCAACACAAATAACAGAGTCAAGATCTAACACAGATGCATGCACCTAGCATCCATACAGGCTGGAGAAACCCATAACCCATTAAGGCATTTTCACTGTGAGGAGGGTCAAGCAGCAGCACAGGCTGTCCTGAGAGATTTGAGAATGGATGGAGCCTGCACAGACATGATGGAATCAAGCCCTAGGCAACCAGTTCTGACACCACAGCTGCCCCTGCTGTCTGCTGGAGGCCACTCCAGAGACTTTATGAGGTCCCTCCAAGCCTGATTTATCCCATGAGTTCTTTCCATACATGTCATGCCACTGGACTTTGATACTATTCTAGCCTCTGGAAAGTACTATTATGGAGTCACACACAGATTAGTTAAAACTGATTCCTTTGTATCTTCCAATTAATAATAAGCCTTTGTATCTTCCAATTTTCAAAGGTCCAGTCTGGCACAAATTTTCCTTATTATTGGGAATAGGCAAATAATTTTGAAAATACTATAAACAAGATACTGAGGTTCTTCAACATAATTTCTGAAGCAAGATGTTTGAAAAGCAATTTATGTATAAAATATGCTGTCTTCATCCAAATTTTACCTCACCTCAAAATAAAATAATGAACTGTTCCTACTAGAAATCAACCAGACAGTAGACCACAACTTTTTTCAAAAACAGAAAAATATTTTTGTTTGGAAAGAGCCACTAAACTACAAACTAGATCTTTTTATGTTGTGATAAACATTACCTTTGCTAAATAAAAAAAATTTAAAATACTGCATTATTTTAAAAGCCCTAATTAGGGAAAAAATGTTGCCTTTTCATGGCTATTTATTAGACACTACCTGAATTTCAATAATGAATTGTAATTCAGCACCATATCATCTATTTATATCCACTGTTCTGAGCCAATTGCAGCTTACTGCATGATTTTGAAGATTCTGGCCAGGATTTCAGCATAGTTGGCAAATGCAAGCTGGCAAGCTCTTAGGCAATTAAAGTCTTTATAATTATTATACCACCACACACAAGAGTGATAGAAATGGGACTGGATGAAATACAGAATCTTGTAGTCATGCTTATAGCACGTGATTCCTTCAATATTTCTTTGGTGATTTTACAGTAGCATACTACAACTATCCCATCAGTCTTTAAACTGAAAATATTTAAGTATTAGCTCCATGTTTCAATTATGTTAAAAGAGGATTATCCATACTAAAATGTGGTTTATTCAAACAAATTTACAATGGAAAGCATTTGCTCACTAATGTTCAGCCAAAGTACTAATTACATACTCCATGACTGAGTAACAAATACGTATAATCCATCCTTATGGATTTCAACATGAAGACAAATAACTCCAAGAAACTTCTTCCAGCAAACTTTTCCAAATAATCTCTGTACAAAGTCATAGCAATAAAGGATAGAATAGATTTCCTAATCACAGAATTTAGACTCTTGCCAGACAGAATGCTGTTTCCAAGGTAGGACTTGTCATTACTAAAGCAATATTCAGTCCTAACTATCTTGAGAGTCCATGTTCTCTTTTACATGATCCCAAGAGAACCCTGTTGCTTTTCTCCATTGGCTTCCTAATAGCCAAAAATGCAATGCTGACATGCTTGTAGAGAGCCTTCTATTCCTCTATTTTATGCAATACTACAAGAAAAAAGTTGGTTTAAACAGAATATAGTGAGTTGATTATGAGGAAAGAAAAGTATTTCTGGGTTTCAGTGCTAAAATCCTTCCTAGGTCAAAAAGCTATACACAATTAGTTTCTAAAATGAAAAATTAGTAAATGCTTAACTATAAGTAGTCTTGCATACTCTGCTGTACATTATACCTGAATAATGCAGCAAACCTGAATTTATGCAATGTAGTTTCAATGCATTCTAAGGAAAGAACAGGATACAGTAACATTCGCCACACAGTGAACACCACAAATTGCAAATTAATTTATAAATATGTATTTTGTTTCCCAGAAAATCTTCTCTGAGACTTGGAACTCCAGCTAGGAAAAGGTCTGTTTGAACTGCATATCCAAACTCAGGGACAGAAGAAGTGCAGCACCCACCAGCATCAGCTGCACCAGGAAAGGAGGAGGATGATGTGGGGATGTTTGTGGTCCAGAACTCCTAAATCTGTTATGATTAAGTTGTATTCTTCCAGAGTTAAAGGGCCCTTTAGTTAGTAGGGCTTCCTTCTCCATCCTTGTAAAGGAAATTAGGATTTCAAGGTTTCTTGTGCTCATACTCTTTTGGGATAGAGATCACAAAAAAATTGAATAAAAGGAAAGCATTAGGTAGGCCAGATGTATAATAAAATGCCAGCTTTTGTGAGTTTGAGCAGTATAAAGCCGTACAAAGCATCTTAGCAACAAGCAAACCCAAGAAGTTTTTGGTTGTGGTGGGTTTAACTTGGTTTAAATTGCATCTTTCATCAAATACTCATCACCAATCACAAAGATTTTAAACACTCCTCTAAAACTCCATTGCAAAGGAATCCACATTTTTTTTAGCAACACTGACTGAGCACAGGGTACCAAGGGAAGCTCTGGAATCTCCATCCTTGGAGATGCTCAAAAGTCACCTGGACAAGCAGCTCTAGGTGGGCCTGGTTGAACAGGGAGGTTGGGCAAGATGATCTCCAGAGATCCCTGTCAACCTTAGCCATCCTGTGGATCTCAACCAAACTCCTACCAAGGAGTACAAAGACACCATTTCACATCTCACCGTGCCCAAAGAAGGGATGTACAAAAGTAACAAGCGTCTCATAAGCTCTAAAAACTAATTTTAGTCTACACAGCATGGAAAAAAAACAAACCAAACAAACAAACAAACAAAAAAACCCCCTCACACACACAGCTTGTATTTTAGGCAATTTGGGACCTAAAGTAAAAAGTTGCATAATGTTACAGGAGGAAGGAAGAGATAGAGGAAAATAACCTAAAGCTACCCTGTTTTAAAGAAACACATAGTCCACAAAATTTTACAGACTTGACATTAAATTGCAAAAATCCAAACACTGTATCAAGTGATTTGGAGATACTCAGTTGGGAACTACAGAAGGGTATTCTTCCTCTATCCCATCCAAAGAAATTGGAACAAAAGGGATAACAACCAATCATTTACTATCACCTTAATTTAGTTAAAAAAGAGGAAAAAAGCCCAAAAGCAAAACAAATTAAAAAAAAAAAACAAAAACCAAACCACCACCAATATTTACTATCAAGGGATGATCTTGGAATAAGCACTGCACTGTCCCAATTCATTCTGTCCTTGACACAAAACCAGTTCTTCTCCTGGCATTACCCACTACCCTGGGACAGACAATGTTGTTATCCCAAGACTTAACAGTATACTTTAATGTTATCAACAAATATCTCAGCATTTTCTTTTTGTGTATACATATTTAGAGTTATTTCATTTCATGCTGGCTTGGAAAACTACCATTCCATTATTTAATGAATTCTGAGGCATTCAGGAATATAGCCAATTCCAGCTTATATTGGATAAAAAATGGAAGAAACACTATTATTCAGCTGTGCTGAGGGAGAAAAAAAAAAACAGTCTTTCATATATAAAATATGTATACAAGTTCTGAGGCATCTTTAGTGAATCCAAATCTAGCAGGACTTACAGATAAATATAATGTCAAGTGTTACGTGCAAGTCTTCACTGATCAAGACCAAGGACCACACCTTCTCCAGTCAGAGGGATTGAGATGTTTGGTATCACAGATGAATGTCCCTTTGCACCACAGAACAACACATTTGAGCAAAAGCAATTTATTTTTTGCAGAATTAAAGAATCACTGATGCCTAGCTGGAACTCACTGCTTTGGAAGAGACCCAAAAAGCTCAAGTAATTGCAATGGACTGGAAAGGCCTTCACCCCCAGGTCAGCAATTTACATTCCAGCTGGGCTATTTATGAGACAAAGCAGTTACCACCAACCACCCTTCGAATGCTCAATTTGCTAATTTTGGTACCATTCCCGAGGTGCAAACACACACAGATACCATAACAAACCAGTCACATGCACTATTTCAGTAGAAGAGCCCAGGACTGAGGTGGTACACAAATTATTTGGTTGGTTGCCACAAGCCAGCAAAGCTGGTCTGCAATAAAATTCCCCTCTATAGGCTTGAGATTCTGCCCACCACAACAGTGTCAAATACAAATTGGCATAAGGAATGGTGAGTAAAAATAATGTCATTCTCCATGAGATTTAAACTCATTACAGTTTGATAAAAGTGATGAGTTAAATAGAAAAGAAAGTCCATATTTTTTCTCTTTTCCTACCACCTAAAATTAGTTCCACCCCACTTTCCGGGTTATTTCTTTAGTTTTCCTCCCTCTCAGCTTGCTTTATGCCCTCTGCTTCTTGCTCCAGAGTGTGGCCCTTTTTCTTCATCCCATATTTACCACCCACAGTCTACTTTATCCTCATTGCTTTCTTCATTGCTTCTAACGTCACTTCCCATAGACTGCAAACACTAACTGACTAATCAACATAACCATTGTAGAAATGGGCAAGGTTTATCTCTAAGACTTCTGTATCTTTAAAGCAAACTTTAAACACCTAGGTTCTCAGTACATGCATACATTTTTCTGCATGTTTGTAAAACTTTAAGTATGATAGGGATGCAATAGAACACCAAGAAAAAAAGAAGTGAAAAAGCAACCATTGCTGAGAGTTAGAACAGGAACTAGAAATAAACATCCTAATTTTCAACTCTGAGTGAAAGACAAGCTTCAAAATCATTAACTGTCTCCTTTTGCTTACAGCAGGAGGTCACAGCAAATGTCAAACACAAGAGAGCTGTTCAATTAAGGGCAACCTTACAAAATCCAAACTGTTACCAACAGCAGCCTAGACGTCATCTTTGTCCCAACAAAACCACTGTCAGGACAGCCCCTGTTACACAAGACTTCACACTAAAGAGCTGCCAAGCTTTAACCTTCAATGAGCAGAAATTAATGTAGTCATTCAAGAAACTAAACTGCCCTACCAGAGCACTGGCTTCCTTAGGCATATGTAAGGGGAAAAAAAAAGAAAGGCAAGCTAACTTTTCCCACTTCTTTCTATAGCCTAAACCAAAACCTACACACATAGAGTACCAGCACAGCAGTTGATCACAGAGCAAAAAACAGGAGATTGCTATTGTCAAGCACTGAACGTAGGTAGACAGCAAATTAGCTAATCAGAACATCTATCTGTTAAGGAAAAAAAAAAAGGCACAAAACAAAAAAATATAAGCAAAAAACCCTGACAAAACCAATTATGAATAAGAATACAAAGGCAATGCTTTTATGGAGGGAGGGGGGAAAGTAACCAAATACAGGAGTTTTATTTAATGGCAATTTTATTGTTGCACATTGAATGCTGTAGAAAACATAGCTAATCTGAATTACAACAAATCGTCAAAATAGTTTTAGAATAATTTTTCTGCCATTCAGGAAAATATATATATATATAGTTCCAGATACAGAATCACTAAAAATACTCAATACTAAACTTCCTCCTCTTATTGTGCAATGACCTGAGGATAAAGGTTTTCTAAAATCCAAGCCTGAACTATGGCATTATATAAAGTCTTTGGGCCTATGCACATCAGCCAGAGCTCCAGGTATACACAGTACGAAATCAGAGGAAGTTCTGGCTGCGGAAAGAGTTGTGCACTATCAATGCTGCACCCTGACCACTGTACATACAACATGACCAGCTGTGTGCACAGAAATTCCTGCATGCATTATTTTGGGTGTTACCAAAAGAATTCGAGATTAGGTTTGGCTTGGTGAACACAGAGTTAAAAGAAAATAGTTGGTATAGTTAGTAAGAGATCTAGCTTGGTCACTGTATGAAAACGTCATTCTTAGAGAGCTAGAGGATACAGATTTCTATGCATACTCACTGCATTTCACACAGTTCACAAGGTCAGATGGAAAAAATAAATAATATGGGTTTGATATCCATCTCTAACATGCAGAAAGTCAGTTTACCAGAAGCCTACAAGATTACATCTTAATGCTTGATATTATGCAATATTTTGCCTAATAGTCTAACAGTGCTTTCCCAGTAAGCAAAAGCTACTGTCCAGGCAGCCCTCCTGAGCAACCAGAGATGTGCAAACGAGCAGCTAGTGATTTCCCTGGGCAATATGCAATGCTCATCTGCAGAACTCCAAACAAGGATTTTGAAGGCATTAGGACAGAGAAAGAACAAGAAATAAAAGCACATTAAGAATGACTGATTTTAAACAGCAGCACAGATATGCAGCACTAAACACGACATTTAAATACTGTTAAAAGCTGACATCACCACACTGCCCAGTACTGCATGCAGGGGCTGAACTTTGCCAAACACGAACAAGCCAAATCCTGCTGTTCTTAAAGCTAACAATAGTTTTGCTTGAACTTCAGAAGCAGCACAAAAAGTTGACTCTTGGCTGAGAGTAGATCATACCTCAGGGCACATACATGGGCAAAGACATGCAAAACACCCCGCTACAAGCATCTTCCAGACCCTCACAAGGTCCCTGCGATCAGAGCAGCAGGTCTAGGGTTGCGGACCCCGCACTTGAAGTGCTTAGAGAGCTGCGCTTTCGTCCTCAGGGATCAAAGGAAAAGCTTCCGACTCAAACTGCACATTCCTAAAGGACTTAGGTTGGGGTTCTTTTCCTCCAAAAAGGCACAGTCATTTTGTTGTGGAAGCTTCTGACAGTCAAAGCATGCAATACACACACACCACACACACAACCCCCCCGCCCTCACGTTTTTCCGGGGAAAAGCAGTTTCTGTGGTACTCCATGCTTACCAATAAGTAACTTCTAAGTTTGACACGTTCCTAAGTTTACTCACAAGCAGAAGACTCGCAGGTGCAGGCACAGCCAGACCGGCCGAAGGATGCGGTGCTCCCGAGCCGGCGCTCAGCCGCCCGGCTGCTCCCGCGGCGGCTGCCGGTGCCTCCCCCGCGCCGGGAGCCGCCCGGGCAGCGCTCCCCGCCCGCCCTTCGCCTCCCCGAGCTGCTGACGGCACCGGGAGGCGGGGGCAGCGCCGACCCCCGCCGCGCTCAGCCCCACCTGCCCGCAGGGCGACCGCCCCAAGGTCACCCTCCCCCCCGGGAAAGCGAACTTGGGGACCACTCACTCCGGCGCAGCCGGGATGCCGCCGCCGCGGAGGGCCGGGGCCGGCGCGGAGCCTCCGCCGGCTGCAGCGCGCAGGACGGGCTGCGCGCTCCCTCCTTCTCCTCCGCCGCCTCCTCCTCCTCCTCTCTCTCCCCGACGACTTTCACTTCACCTGCAGGCAGCCCGGCTGCGGCGGGGCGGGCGGCTCCGCAGCTTTCCGCGGGACCGCAGTCACTGCGGCAGCGCCCGCCCGCACCACGGGGGGAGCCGGGCCGGGCCGCACCGCGCAGCGGCCGCGCGTCCCTCCGCGGGCCGGGGCGAGTGCTGCCCTGCCGGGGCCCGCAGCCCCTCAGGGGGAAGGAGCTGCACGAACTGTGGAGCTCCGAGGGCCGTCCCAATCGCTTCCGCGAGTGCGGAAGCAACGCGACCCCCGCCCCGGGATGCTTTCCCGAGGCGGCTGCTTGCCTGCAGCTGTAGGGTAGGGATTGCCCCCGTGCTGTCAATCACCTCCTCGGTGAGGGGCTATAAATATTTATTAGGCATCCTAATAGCCGCATCTAGCTAAGCGGAGCATTTTAGTCGTGTCGCTCCTGTGCTTCGAACCTCCCAAACCAGTCCCACACGGGCATAATGTGACCTCGCTCACGCACTGGCCCGGCTGGTTCCACACCGGGGAAGGGCTCTCCTGCCACAGCCAGGAGGAGAGATATGCCAGAGGGGCATCAGCCTGTGCCCCAGCCCCTGAAACCCTCCTCTCTCATTTTTAAGGAGAGTGCTGGCTTGAGTAGTTTCCCTCAGAACAGGGAGGCGGCAGGCTTCTGTGGGAACGTCGTATTAGCAGTTCTGTTCGGACAAACTAGGCTTTCACGCTCTGATTGGGCTGTGTAAAGTATCTTAAGCAAGAATCTAAATGCACGAGGAGCCCAGAAACAAGAATCTCTGCAGTTATCTATGTAATCTGATGGAAAAGGAGGATGAGAAATTATGGGAACTTCCAACGATTTCATGCATGCTTAAAAAAAATATAAAAGAAAATAAACAGGGTCTCAGAAAGAAATTTATATGAAGGAAAAATACTAAATTAATCTATTTTTCCCTGTTGTGATTCCCCCACCCTCATGCCAGTAAAAATGATTCTTGATGCTGCATGGAGCCACACTGGTATTGCAATCTTGCAATACCACCTGCAACAACTACTATGCTTGTAAACTTTGTTCATCTGAGAATTTTAAGTGGCAAGAGCAAGAAATACCAAAACAGGCAGCGTTTAAAAACTCTGATTATAAACTCACAAGCTTGCTTTAGTTTATTTTGATGGAGGACGATGCTTTTATTTTGTAGGTATGTTTAAAATGGAATCTGCTAGTAATGCAATTTTGGTTTCTGCTTCTCTGCACCTCCTGTTCCCAGCTAGCTGACATTTCTGTCTGGAAGGTAGACAACCTGAACTTGGCCTTTCTATCAAAAGGCATGAAGCTTTGCCTGCATAGTGTGCTGGGCAAAAACTAGCAACTATGAAGTTGAGTAATCCACTTAAACAAGAGATAGAGCAGCAACAAAACTTCAACAGTGTATATCCTTCCAAACTTCAAGCTTGCTCATATAAATAAGGTGGCTTCTCCATCTCTCTGTGATTCTGAAGTATGAGATGCTTTAGAGAGAGGTCTTATTACCAGGACTTTGGTTTTTCCAATTATGATACACTGCATTTATGTCTATGGTAATAGGCAGTATTTGTAATACAGCAATGCACAAAAGCTGCAGCTGAGCTGAGACTCAGTTGGGCTTTTCCCTGACCAAACAGGGAGAGGGAATGCCTGTCTTGGAGACTTCCAGTCCAGACTAAGCAGGTAAGACAGGCAAGCGATGGCAGGGGAAACAGAAGCATAGGAAGGTGAAATAACTTGCCCAAGACCATGCAGGAGGTGTCTCTGGTCCAGCAGACCATACAACACTTCCAGTGATGCCAAGCATTGCTTTAAGTGATGCAATGATGGACTGAGCACAGTCCTGAAAATCAAATGTACAAACTGTGTTTTTAGTAAGACTGGTGTTATGGTGCATTAATTTATTGAGGTTTTCTTCTTCTCACCAGCTCTAAGCACTAGCAGCAAAAGGTATTCAATACAATTTCATGCTGGTGTCCTGAAACCAGGCTATTTCAGTTGAGTTCTCCTCTTTCTTGCTAAATATGCCCATTTCTTGCTGAATTGCAAAATTAATGAATTTAGATTGGATTTTCCAAGAGTTAGTGCAAATTATTGCCACTCTACTGAAGATACTTATGAACAGAGTAATTTCTGAATTACATTTGATCTTACACACCAGAAATAAAAGTAAGTACCTTTATGCCCTATGTGCCCTTATGTAAAATGCAATAGTGGTGGCTTAGTGTTTTATTACTATTAATACTATTAAATACATTTTTCCAGGTTTGAATTTTTCACTTAAAGTAATACTAAGGACTTGTTTATTATCATTACTTATAATGCCTCTTGGCCATAAAATCATACAGTAGAGATTTTGATTAATCCTAACTGGGTAACTGTAAAGGAAACTTCTGAAATTTATACAGTCATAATAGTAACAGTATCATTACAATAAACTCAAAAGAGAAAAATGCCTTTGCATTTAGCAATGCTTCAGATTATTTCATTCCAAAATGCCTGAAATTATCTACCTACCATTTTCAAAGGAAGCAGTTCAGTCCAGCTGAGACCAAATCTGTATAATTTCTTTCCAGAAACATAAGAAGGAAGCTGTGAGGGACTGGAAGGAAGATGCTGCCTTGCAAGCACCCTTCTAAATGCTGTCCTGTGCTGCACGGAGAGGTCCTGCTGCAGATTTCTGCTCTCACCAACACCAGCAGTCAAGGGCTCCTGCAGTCTCACAGGATGCTCCCTGAGCCTTGCCAAATGGCATGACTGAACATCCCACAGTGACCTGTACATGGAAAATTACTTCCTCTTGTAGGAAAATCCTAGTGCTGTTCTTCAGATTTAGTACAGGACCAAGATCCCTGTCTGTTGGCCTAACAAGCAGGTTAGAGTCCAAAGCCTTTTAAATGTGTATTAATTATTGCAGCAAATAATTTATACCAATGGAGACTACATTGAAAAAATCCTTGTCTGGGGTTGATTCAAACCTATTAATAATAAAGTTAAGATGACCTTAAGAAAGCATATTCCAGTCTATTCTTGTGAATTAATTTTTTAAAATTCTTTTGAATTGAAATCTTACATTAAAATACTGCATTTTCATCTGCAGACAAGTACTTATTTTTTATGTATTCCTACTGAAGTAAACAAGTTTTTCATACAGACAGAATAAAGGCCTTAGAGATGCTAAAAAGTACCATCTTCTCCATTCAGTGGGATTTTTCAAAAGGAATCAATTTTCAATATTGTCCTTATGTAAAGTTAGCTATTTGATATCTGTTAGCTGTTCTATACAGCTCCTGTAATGCACAAACAGGAAGATACCCAAATGCAGCCATTCATGAGTGGAAAGCAGCAAGCAAAATGTTGAGTCAGATGGAAATATTCCATTATAGGATGAAGATTTACTTTGGTGTTCACAATAGAGTTCTTGTGCAGGTGTGTTGTGATTCCCCAACCCATTTACAAGAAAGTTCTAATTGTTGATTGCACCATGAGAAACTAAGGGAATTTTTGTAGATGTGATACCCATAAAACTTCTGCATTCACTGATTTTATTGCACTATTGTTTTCCTTAAACAATCATGAGGCTGCTTTAAGTTACCATTACACCTAAAACTTATTAGCCTAAGTACAACACGCCTAAATAATCCATTTTGATTTCCAAGAGTCAAGTAGCGATGAGGAATATTAAAACAAAACAAAATGAAACATACAACACCAATACCACCCCCTTAAAAAAAAGAAAAGAAAAGAAAAAAACACCACTGAACAAACCAATCCAAACTTCTCCAAAGTTTTATCACCTTTTGAAAGGGCAGAAAAGTCTGACACAGTATTTTCATTCTTTCTTTCACTATCATTTCACCATCTGTTTTTCCATAGAGGAATGTCCAACTTTTCTGAATGGGGGCTAAATACATTCCCTTGATTTCTGGGTCTGTGCAGTGACTTTCACACTGGGCAACGAAGTATTTCTAGAACCTGAATTGATTAAATACAGGATTGTGCTGCTGCAGAATTACTGAGGGAAGGCGCAGTTCCCAGAAGTCACAGTTCACAGCAGCAGAGACACTGCAACACAACCAAACCTCTGGGGAGGCTGTGAACTTGCAGTTTGGCTTCTGAGCCAAATTCATCCCCTTTGCAGCACAACCTGGCAACCACCTTAATAGGGAATTCATTTAGCCTTTCACATTTTCTGTGGCTAGAGCATGCAGTTGTTTTCATTTCTTTCTTATGGAACGATCTTTAAACTTTATTAATATTTTCCTAGATTTAATTCAGCTCTCCAAGCAGGGAGCTCTGCAGAAAAAAAATATGTCCTTCAGAACTTCCTGCATTAAAAAAAAAAAACAATAACTGCAAGACATAATCTCATCATGGCAACATTCTCTCCTGTTTTGGAGCACACTACTCCTTTGAACTTCAACCAACAGGGGAAAAAGAGGTTTTTAGAAAAATTAGGAAAATACACAAAAAATATTTATGTTTATCAAAGATCATCACAGGGTTTTGCAACAGTATGTAGCAGAGCACTCAGCCAATTTCAACAATGTTCTAAAGCAAGAGAGAGGTATCAAAAACAATTAAATTCCTATGAAAAACAACTGCTTCACTGTCCACACCCAGGACAAGACAGGCAGGATCCAACTGTGTCCTCTCCAGTGCAGAAGCTTTTCCCTGAAGTACAAGTTGCTCTGGAATGCTGGCATTTTCCAGGAACCACTGGAAAACACAGGGTCAAGTCTGTGGCAGATGGCCAGATTTGTCCTACACATAAACTGTGTGGACACGGGGAGAGTCCAGGCTGGGGGGCTCAGAGGAGCATCTGCAGCTCTAGCATCATTACCCTCAGTATCTCTGATGAGGGTGTTTGCCACACTCCTGGTTCTCCCTTCTGGACCTAATTCCAAACTTGTATTTTTCTCTGCTTCTATTAGAAAAAGCCCCCAACTAAATATTTCATTTCAAGGCCAAATGGCCTTCTTGGATCCCTCAAAGAACTGAAACTTATTTTTGCCTTTCCTTACCCCCTTGTTTTAGCCAAGAGGACTGATTGACTCCTCACTTTGGCACTGAAGTAGAAATGGGCAATATTCTGCCTCTCCCAGCAATTCAGTTTCACTCACTTTACTGTTTAATTTAACTGCATATTTTCTGTGTATTGCTAAAGAACACTGGGTTTCTGATGCTGCATGACCTTCGAATCATCTAGTTTTGAATAAAACATATTGAAGAAAATATTAGAAAATAAAAGCCCACAGATAAATGAAACTTCAGGTTTGATCTCTCTGCTAGACTATGTCCACCAAAATTACATTAAAATGCCGAAAGTTACAACATTTCAAGAAAATGGAAATGAACAATGACATTAGTGTTATCAGGAAGGCAACCCAAATATCCTCAGCTCTCTTCCCAGCTGAGTCAGGTGTTCCCCTCCTCGCTTCAGTAGAAGTTCATTTGTAGATGAGAGAAGAGTAATAAGAGGAATATGTTGGAAAATAAACTTTTTTTTTTTTTTCTGGTAGGATATTGAAATCTCCCAGTTGTTAGTCTTCCTGGGGAAAGTCAGAGGGTGGGGACAGATGCTGTATCCTTGCCTTCACTAGCAGCTGTTGGCATAAAGATGTCTAGATGCTGCTGAAGCATTGCCAGTCGTGGTTTTGCAGCAGGAATTGACCAGGAACTGCTCTGCAGCGTAACAAAGGTGCCAGAGTGAAAGGACTGTGTGTGTGTACACATTTGGTTTACATGTCTGTCATTTATATGCCTGTTGTTAAGGAAGGGTGGGCAGCTAAATTCTCAATATAAAACCAAGTTATGAAAAGCAATACAAAAAGGGAAGCTCACTCTCTCTTCACCTGTACAATAAGCACTAAGAAAAGTTCCTGAGACCCCAACAAGAATCTATATTTACACTGTCAGATTTCCTCCTGGAAAACCATATCTTTTAGACATCATGGGGTTTTAACTATGTGTGGCTTTTGGTAGGCAGTTAAAATCCCTTTTAACTAGTCTATTTGTAGTGGTTTGCTTTTAGAGGTGCTGAAAAAAATCTGTAGACAGTTCTCAGCACAATTTGAAGCCTATTAGAGCCTAATAATGTTGTAATAATGCCCCTACAGAGATCCCACAGAGAATGATGCCTCTGTTAGAAAAACTTCTGACTGGGGATAAAACAATCTTCTTGGAAGGAGAAACTAAGACAACCTGAACTCCCCAGTTTTGAAAAGACATGACTGGGAGGATACAAACAATGTATTAAAATCATGGATGATATATAGATGAAATATAAGAAATCATTATTTGCTCTCCCTCATAATTCAGTATCTATAATCCACCAGTTGAAATTGTCCAACTTCAAGTTTAAAGTAAAGAAATAGGTCTAAGTAAGACAATATCTGACTCAGCCTGAAATACAAATGTTTTCAAAATCATTTACGTTTTTTACAACCAACATCCAAGGACAGCTTTTGAATATAGTGAGGTGTATGCAGTATTTGCATAGAAGTCCCTAAACTGACATAAATGTGTTGCTTATACTTATTTTTGCTCATACTTACTTTCCCATAGTGATGTGCCACTGTTGACCATTAGAGAAAGTGTACTGAGTCAGGGGGGCCTTTGCTCTCATCCAATTTCATTACTCTTACCTCATGATTAAGCGGTTCCCATCAAAAGAGAAGCATTTGTGATAAAATGCTGAAACTAATCGTGTCTTTTTTGACTTATGGAAACCTGTGACAAATACATCAAGCGTAAAATGATGTGCTTATACATTTATTTCTAGATTTATAGAATATTCTGTTTTATATTTTGAGTAACTGAGATAGTGCTCTGAGTAGAGAATGTTTGAAGATGGAGCACCATCATGAAAACAGGAAATCATTATATCAACACCTGGAGCTCCAGCTCCCTAAAAAGAAGCTCTTGTAAAAGTGACTAATGGTACAAGCTTCATTTTATATACTCAATGATTAACTACTGATCAACATCTCAGAATAGTTTATAAGTACTGACAGTACCTGTTTGCTTTTATACGAATTGTTATTTCCAAAAGGCTAAAGAGAACACAAAGTATGTCAAGACTGCATATGTGATTACTATAGAAAATAAAGTACTAAAACTGTGTTTCTACATAATTCATACACTAAGCCAAGATGACATGCTGTCTTTTGAATGATGACATGATTCAAAGCTAAAAATTGTACATTCAACCTCCATAACAAATAGTAAGACGTTGAAGGTTCTTTAGCAGAAAATGTCTCTCAAATTGCATTTATGCCTGGAGCTAAAGGAGGAACATTACATAGACAGGGTTCGCACTTCAATATCTACACGGTATTATATTGGTCTGCAGTTTATACTGGTTCCTAGATTTTTTGATCCACAGAAATCAGTAAATGCTAGATTCAGTGATGCCTGAAGAACTGCACAGGTGTGTTTGGTTACCATCCCTGCCCAACAGCACACCATTTGAAACCAGAAAGCAGCCACTAATTCAGCTATAAAGTTGCAACAAAATCTCTACTTTCTATCATTCTAAAATTCACTACATGATAATAATTTTGTCAGGACTCAGATGATGACTTCCACGTTCTTCAGCTGGATGGTGCAGCATCACCATCTGGCAAAAGGAATGGGAAGAAACCTTTCCCCACTACCAGAAATTCCAGCAGTTTCCTGTGCCCAGGTACCCTGAATTGGCTCCCATATAAACTGTCAAACCAAATTATTTTGCCAAGACTGGAAAAGCTTTTGTCTTTTGGATAGGCTGCCTTCACACACATGGTTTTGGGGATATGCTGTGTACATGTCATGTTCCTGTGGAACCATATAGATGACTGAGTTTCTAAAGGCAAACTCTGATGACACAGAAGCTGCTCTTTTTTTTTCTGCATTTTAAGATTCACCTTATTTGTTTGGGCATACAAAAATTGGTATGGATAAAAAAAATACTACAGTGACCTAGATAGGTATCCTTTAAGCACCAGGGGTCTCAGCTGAAAATCACAATGACGTACTGAGTGCTGGTACTATTGAAACGTTGTTCAGTCTTCCCAGGGGCAACTAATGCAGATTCTGGTTTTGGCCACACCACATAATTCTACTTACTTGCTTATTTATTCTTTTTTTTTTTTCCACAGGCCAGTAGGCTAAGATGGAAGATCTAAAAGGAAGATAAAGCCATTTGAAAAGAGTAGGTTTTTTGGTAAACAGGAAAGTGCTGTTACTCAGTGGTTTTAAGAAGACTGACTTGTAATTTTAATATTCCATTAGCAAGAAGTTTTTAGAGGCATGATTTTCCTCTTAGGTTGGTAGCAGTTTTAGAACATACCAGAATTGTATGAAAGAATGCTGCGCAGAAGAAAATAAGAACAGCAAATGGAAAGTATTGAATTAATATTTTATTGCAGGCAAATGAGACTTTTTAAATTATACTATTCAGACAAGCACCCTTCTCAGTCTGAAAATGTGATGTTGCTTCTCGTATATCTTTTGTAGGGGCTGACTATAGCTGTATAGTCTTTACTACTAGATGCCAAAAAGAAACCAAAATAATCTGAGGTCAAATGAATAATCAGGGAAGAAAGGATATGTGAAAACATTTTCTAAATTATCTGCCTTACTTTGAGGTTACAGACAGCCTGTACTATTTTGACTATGCTCAAGGACTTGAAAAGCATGAAGCAAAGAGCATGGTGAACAGCATAAAATGAAGGGGAAAGGCACAGCAAGTGTTCCTGTCCTCGAGGAGCAGGATGAAATTCACTGTTACATGCATCAATCATTCTTTGCTGCAGGGCCTTCTGAGGGGTACTACACAGCTTAATACAAAGGAGAGAGATGTAACTATTTGTCTACTTGGTTATGTTCTGTTAGCTTATGGAGTGTTTCACAAAGGGTAACATTCACTGCACTGCCCCACTGCTTTGATAGCAAACTCACCTTGTCTATGGCAGCACTCTGCTGTTCAAAATCCTCTCCAAACACAGACTGATATTCATTGCTACACCACACATTGGAAACACTGTCAAATATTCTTGTGGAACTATTAAAAATTGTGGAAGTGTTAGATTTTGTCTGAATTTTGGAACCTGATAAACTTAATTGCATTCTGTCACAGATCTATCTATCAAAGATCTGCTATGTATTCTGAAGAGAAATGCCAGTAAGGCAAACCCTTGTTCCAAGCATAGAGTCCCTCCACACTCAGGTCTGGAAGTCATTACTCACATCATGACTAAGCAGGACTTTCTCAGCACAAATTTTTATACATACAGATAGCTTTTGTTAAAGGTGAGAGGTGAGAGGCAGGGAGGCAATGGTTATATCCATGTGATAACTGCTATCAAAATGATCTATCTAATAGATAACACTGGTGTCAAAGCTTCAATACCAAATTGCTGCAGGTGATAGGACAGCTCCAGCTTTTCATTACTGTCCTCACACATCCTGGTAGAAACTAAAGCCCTGGCCATCCTTGTGGCACTGGGGGCAGTGGGTCCAGGAGGGTTATTCCTTACACAAAGAGACATGCAGGTAAGTGAAATCCAGCCTGTATAGGACAGAAACAGCACAAGCAAGAGGAAAATGATCCTGTAGCTTATGAGGACTCAAACAGGGAGAGTTCCCAATACCTGAGCCTTCCCTGCTGAACATTGTAAGCCAGGCTTACCTGGGTCTGGCATGCAATTCCCTCACAGCTGCAAGGACTCCAAAAGGCCTGCAGGAAGACCTGCAACTGAATATTCAGTATTCAAAGGGTTTTACTTCCTTCCTCCATTTGATAGGAGCAAAACAACAGTAAGAACTCGAAAATTTGTACATCTTTACTGCACTTAGCTCTGAAAATCAAGAACAGAAAACAGAGAAAATAACAAATTCCTTACTCTCGCAGAATATTTTGAGAAATTATACACATGTGAATGCTTTGCTTCCATTTTAACTTAAATAGACAAGCTCCTATATTTTGTGGATTTCGTGTTCCTTTTATTCACTTGTTCTCTATCCTTACTTTGCAATTTATTTAACATCTGTTAATATAGCATAGGTTTAGCTTTTTTCTCTTCTATGGCTTCATATACTAAAACAACCAGGAAAAATAAATACGGTCTTACTCTAAACTTCATGTCTTTTCAACTTTCTTTGTTAAGTATGCATCTAGTTTCTCAATTTATTGTAGAATAGGTTCATGCATATTTTAAAATATGGAATTTAAAGCTTTTAACAAATTATTTAGACAAAATTAATTTTAAGAGAATATTCAGCAATATTTGGAGATGCTGGAAATGGAAGTTGAGAATATCACATTAAAAATAAAGATTATTTATTCCAACCCAAAGTTAATTAAAAATGCTGAAATACATATATGGGGTTTTTTTCTGATACATCAACAAAACAGCTAATTACTGCTGTTTATCCAGGTGTCTGAATGTTGGTTGCTCAGTTAGGGTAGGGAGGCCAGTCATCATTTGACTCTAGATCTTCCAGGATCCTGTAGGTACCTGAAACCCCATTTGTTGTTTGGCTGCCTCTGGTTTAAATCCCAACAATTTTTCCATTATACCAGGCAATGTTATGCATGTTGGTACTTTTCCTATGATGGGAAATGTCCCTTTCATGATAAATGTGCAGTTTATTTCACAGGTTTTGCAAAGCAACTCTCAGGGAGTAAAGCCTCACTAACCCCTCTGACTTGGAAAGTATCTGAGCCAATTATGTAAAAGCTGAATATCTTTGCCAACTCCATTACCCATCCAGCTCTTTCTGTAAACAGATTATCCAATTTTATACAGTTTCTGCACTGGCCACTTTTGGATTTGAGTTCACAGAGTGAAAGTCAGGAATTTTCTTCTCTTTCCAGCCACATAAAAACGTTAATATCTTGAGAATGTATCACACAAACAATAAAAAAGACTTTACGAGGATGGTGCTAAGATGAATAGCACCCCTGAGATCTGCTGGTGTTTATTAATAATAGGCTCATTTTAAGCACTGAATATATTTTTTGTGTGACATAGAGTGTCCTAGCAGAAGGCTGCTGCCTTGCAGAGCAGCCCATACCTGGCAGCCTGTTGTCAGAGCAGGTGAAAAAATGGATCGGGCTGGTTAAGATAAGGCTGCTCTCCAGAACCATCAGGAGACGCACTCATTCAGTGCTTCCAATCTATTTGCAGATTCTGTTAGCTTAGTCCATTAATTCCAATGTGGATTAACAATTTGACTGAATTTGTAGATAAGGCAGACTCGTTTTTTGAAGTGCCCAGGACCCAAAACATTACTTGAAATCAATGGATTATGGGAGTGCACTTAGTACCTCTGAAAATTAAGTTCAAAATTAACTGTAGATGTAAAACCAGTGGCAAATAATTAGTTTGAGCATCCTTCTAATGAAGTCAATGACTATAGTTTTATTGATGTTATTTGGTAAAAATCAAGCTCCCTATCAGGAGTATATCCAGTGATTTTAAAAAATGAACTTTCCATCCCATATTAAGATGGTCTGTAATACATTCCCATAGTTTACCATGTAGTGCCTCTATCAAGGAGATGTTTTGAAATTTTCTACATTAAGGCTAGTGCGTACACCAAGCTGTTTCTGTTTACTTCTCCAAACAGATAACAAAGCTTCTTTTAATAAGAAACTGCTGCATATTATTAGTGTCCAGTGGTGTTGTTTTGAGACCCATTCTGCTTACAAAAAATAGGAGGGGTACATTTAAAAGGTTTTCAAGAACAATCAGAAATTTTGATAGGTGAGAGATAGACGTGAGACACATTGGCACCATCTTGTATGAAATCTACCACAAGACATGCACATATTTCAGTTGCTGCTTAGCCCTTATTCACCTGCCTGCACCAGCCCCAGCAGGAAAAGGTGATCTATGTTTTAAAGGAGTCTAAAGGAGTTTTCTTGCATTCCTCCTGAGCTGCATTCTTCAGAAGCAAAATTTAACCCTTGGATATAGAAAAGGCATATTTCTAGTAGTGTCATAGAACTTCATATTTACAGAACCACAGAATGAATCCACAGGTTGGAAAAGACCTCTGAAATCATCAGGTCCAACCTCTGACCAAACACCACCATGTCAACTGGACCATGCCACGTCCAGTCTTTCCTTAAACACCTCCAGGGACACTGACTTTGCCACTGCCCTGGTCAGTCCATTTCAACACTTAATCAGCCTTTCTGTGAAGAAATTCCTCCTAATGTCCAACCTGTCATGTGACCTTTATGTGAAAAAAATATGTTAAAATCCAGTTATGATAATGCAAATATCTGGAATTTCTGTCTCATATAATTTCTGTCTCAATAATTCAAAATACATCAAGGAATACAAGCTTTAGCACATTAGTTTGGGGCTTAAAATAACCACAACAAATCTTTATCTCATTCCTTCTTACAGAGAAGTAGGCTGTCCTTTACATCTGAGCAGAGCAGGACAGACACTATGATTGTTCAAGAGGAATTTGGAGTCTCAGATTTAGGACCAAACAGCCCCACTTTTAGAGGATCTCTTAAGCTTCTGTTAGACTTGGTTATCCAACACTCATTAAAAAAAAAAAAAAACCAAAAACAACAAAAAAAAACCACCAGCGGGAAATTCCTAGTGAAAGATTGTGCTCCTGGATTTTTTCACGTCCTGAGCAAAAAGCTTGTTTTCCCTGGTCCTTGAAGTGCTCGTTGCAGCAGTGTAAGGGGCTTATTTATGGTTTGGGACTGGTCTGAACAAGGAAGAAAATAGTAGCAATCCTCTTTAGCTCAAGGTGATGCCTTGTTAAGTGCTGAGGAAATGTTACATGTTCACAGCTTGTCTGTTGGGTGTTTTCCACAGGAAGCTCACTCATGGCTATTTAGGCATGGTGTGAAGTTGCATAGTGTGTCATCTATTTGTATGACCCTGTACATCATTTCTGCAGCCCCTGTGCTGACACACGTTGTGCTGCCTGGGGTAAACATGCAAAAAGTCTCCTCCTCCCCACAGAGTACCACAGAAACCACCAAGAACAAGTAAAACACAGCATCTTTTTGCCCCTTTTCAGGGCCCTGTGAGATTCTTCTCCTGCCTTTCGTCCCTCTTCCTCCCTCAAAATGAGCCAACATCTCCCTCAAAAAAAACCCAATTCCACCCCCAAAAGCCTCCAAAAGCAAAAACACCCAAGCCCCAAAAAAAACTCACCCCATCCCCCCAAAAAAGTCCCAAATTATCAGGAAGGCATCTCTTAGAGGGAGTAGAACAGTTGATTGAATAAGTCATCCTCCTTCTCATTTGCAGTTTTCTCTTTTCTCCCCTTTCTTTCCCCATATTCCTCCATTTTAGGTTATCATTAGTTTAATTAAAGTTAATTCAAGAATTTAAATGGGTCCAATTATATTTTTGCCTCATTTCAAAGGATAGCTTTAATTCTATAAGCAAGAAAAATCAGAAAATTAGGCATGTGTGACTGTTCTTTTCCCCAGAGAAAGCAAGTACATCTTCTTGTTATGGATCCATGCATTAAGACACATTCACTTTAACTTGTCTCCTTAGACTGTAAGAATATTTTATACAAGGTAATTCAGACATCTTTATGTAGTGTAAGAGTCTGGCTAACATTAACATTCAAGCAGTGATGACAGAACATATACTCTTCTGCATTTTGATTTTCATAGATCCCCACTCTGTAAATATTCAGACTCTTCAAGTTGGAAGAATGTTATTACCTGTATTTAAGGATTGGATCTTTCACTTGCCTTCAGTGTGGGGAAAAGGGAAAAGGAAAGTCATTGCTAACTTCCTGGTTTCAGGAGAGATGAATCAGACATTGTCCTAGCATTTTCCCATGCAGCCACCAAAAAAGCAAAGGCACAGAGGAGAAACACGTATCACCTTTCTTCTGCTGGCAGCTGAAAGCTTCATTTATGAATTGCATGGGGGAAAATCTCTGTCTTGAGTAATACTCAGCTATGTCTTTGTTGTGTTGATTAGTCATACAAAACACATACAGCACAAAAGCATTGGTGCACTGGGAAAACTGAATTTCTGTGAAAAGAAAGCTCAGGTTATAGTTCACAATGTACAACAGTTTCATGGGAGAATGAGCAGTGCAGATATCTGAGAAACAACTGGAGTGTAAGGTACATTTTAGAAATATCTATCATGACATTGCTGGAGTAAGATGATCAGCAGACCTGTTTCTGGCTGATTCTTTGCAGGATTTCAATGAGAATAACCATGCAAGTCCCTGTCTTTTTGGTTCTAAAGGCAGCTTATCTATTTACTGCAGCTGAAAGCTCTGATTTAGAGGTGTCTTGTCTTTCTGCCTTCTGGGTTTTGTTGCTGGTATCTCAGTGCTCATTCTCACACAAACTTGCTTCACCATTTGGTGGCCTAATACCCAGCATTTCAACAAAAACAATCCTCTACCCCAGCATTATAACATAGAAAATATCTCAATATTAAAGAGCTTGAGCTCTAACAGTTGTATTTATCAGCATATTTTCTAGTTTTTTATATAAAATCAGATCTTTGAAAGAGCTCCCTGTCTACGGCATCTTTCTTCTCCATTCAAATCCCTCCCCCTCCATAGACTCTTATGTGTTTCACATAAAACAAGCCATGAAATAATTAACAACAGTTACAATTTGCTGAATGACTTTGTGCTTCTTCATGTAAAACCAGCTGACTCACTTTTATGTGACTGATTTACCTGAAAATTAAATAGGAAGAATATTACGTGTTAAAAAATTCAACGCTCTTCAAACAAGATCAAATAATGCAGCTCTACTTTCGGTGGCCATCCTTTGCAGACTGTTTACAGAGAAACTTGTTAGTTATATAATCTGTCAACGAGATGTTTGCTTTTTTTCCATAAATTTAATTAGATTTTGATAGATTCATCAGTTTTCATCTAAATTATTTTTGGTGAATTCTAATTGGCTCCTGCTGTGGCTTGGCAGCCACACAACTGATCATATGCCTATTTAATCCACTCATGGGATATTTAACAAATTGTTAGCTATTTCACTGTGCACTGAAGTGTAGCTCTACCAATTCTTTTTTCCTGTCACGCTACTGGGGCTATTATGACAGTCCATTATGTGATTTATTTTGTGAAATAAATGTGAAGTGTTGCAAAAACAACAATACATCATCATCTTTACCCAAAATAAAATAAGGTCAAGAGATAGCTCTTTGCTTGAACATGCAAAAACACTAATACCTTCTTCTCCAATCTAAGGACAGTAGTTCCCTTTTTGTGACATTAATGCTTTAAGTAAGACATATTGCAGTGAAATAGTTATGTGATAATTCATTTTATCCTTCTAAAATAAGTACTTAATTGGTTAAGAGGAAAAGGAATAGGCCTATTTATCAGATGTTTAGGCTTGTCTACCTGGGGAAATAGCCTGGAATAGTTATTGCATAGTAACTCTTCAGCAGGACATTCTTAATCCATAATGAAATTGTGACTGTGTTAACCCACACTGGGAATGAGTATAGACTGATTGTTACACCTTGAATTCACCCTCTGCATTTATTCTGCAACAACTCCCCCACACAGACAAATTTTTAATGAAAATAATGTAAGGAGTTCAGAAAAATAGCTGTAGAACTTAGTTCATCCTTTATGCAGTAAAATTCTCACTCTCCTGCCCAGGATGCAGGGCAGGAGAGTGAGAGGCCTTGCTAGGCAGGACTAGAGATTATTTGGAATGTGGAAAGATGTTTCAAATAGAAATGCCTGAGGTACAGATCCATATGCTCCCTCTTTTCCCCAAACTGCCCAAATCATTTATGGCTTTGATTCTTCTCTTTTCCAGTTGTTTGGGGTGTTGGGGGGGAGGGGTTGTGCTGTTTGGTTTTGTTGGTTTGATTTTTTCCTATGGAATGTAGAGAAGAGTACACATGATGCTCTGGAATTTATGGTACTTCTTTCTGTTTTTCCTAGTAGAAGGTGAGCTGCTTGTGTGCTTGGTCTGCAGAACAGTCCTGCAGTACTTCAGCTCTCGACTGGAGATGTGACACTCACTCTTCCTTCTGCTAGCACAGAGAGACCTAATCAGTGAAACCATGGTTTCTGGTCAGACCTGTCAGTCTGCAACTTTGGTTCTCGCTCTCTAAAATAAATCAGGGCAACGATGCCTGTAAAATGGTGTGAAATTTTGAAAGACAAACATGATAGATGTGAAATCATACTAAATCACCTTCTCAGTGGATATATCAAGTTTTCTCAAAATGCAGTAATTTCTTTGTGACACAATTCACATAATGTCAGAGTTGAGAAATCCATAACTCAGATATCAGAAAACAAGACAGAGCTGTCAATATGCTAGTCCAACAAATGACATAAACTATTGTTAAACTTTGCTATAATTCACATGCCATCAGAGACATACAGCAGCTTCTGTATATCCATGTTTTCTTAACAGACTGTAGTAGGTGAATACACAGCAATTGCAGTATAGCACTGTCAAACCAAACCATTAGGGATGACAGACCCCAGTGGATTAAGTCATGATGGCAAGGTCAGTGGGATGTGAAACTTGGCTAATGATGTCATGCCCTTGTCAGCTTGCATTGGCTAAACACGTTAAGGTTTACCAGCAAGCCCCTTGGCTTAGTGAGCATTGCTAAAGGGAATTCCAACCTGAAATAGGTCAACGTGAGCAGAATACAAATACTTGTGCTGCAAAGACTCTTGCTGAAAGCCTGGCACGGCTAAAGCCAAAAGGCCAGTGACCTCCGTGAGGCCAGGATTTTGCCCTTTGGCTTCTGCAGATACGACATTCAATTAAATCCCTTTGCTTCTGTTCTGTAGATTGGGTTTCATCATATGTCATAAGACATTTGTAGATTTCAAGCTGTGTAGCAGGGAACAGCATCTCATTAAAGATTTGTACAGATATCAGATTAATGGGACCCCAGTCCTTCCAGGGCCACCTCACACATGCTGAAGAGCAAAGCAATAAAAGAAAGCCCATCTGCAGTGCAAGAATGATCTTGCTGTAGGAATTAGCTAACTGTTACCATCTGAAAATGACTGCCCAGGGTGCTCTGTGCAGCTGAGCAGGGCGGTGTGGGTAAGTATAGAGGGAGCCACCACCAGCCTCCCCCTGTCAGAAAACATTATGGAGAGCAGGGCTCAGAGGGAGGAGATGTCTCCCAGCCGAGACCCAGCCACTCTGACAGCTGGTGCTCCAGGAGCCAGCCAAGCATTTCCAAAGGGGAAAGGGGTACTAAAAGAGGGGCTGGACAACAAGGCAGGGTGAAAGTAGTCCGTGTCTCTTGCAGAGACAGAGATCTTATGTTTCAGATAAGCAACCAACGTTGAAACTCTTGTCTGTCTCGCAGAGGTGGTGATTGTGTTTTATAGCAGTTTGGTTTGGTTTTGAATCAACACTCAATGAGTAAGTACTAAAGCTAGTTCCTTCAGACAGAAACTTTGTTTGTTGTGGTTTTTTTTTATTTCTAGGCATAGGCATTGCTAGGTTTACCAATTGAGCAAAGCAAAAATACACCCCCATAGCCAGAGCCACAAAAGCCAAGGAGCCATGCTCACCCTTAAGAGGCCATCAGCAGAGATTCTCAGACCATACAGAGCCACATCTGAAATGTTGTACAGGCAGAATGTCGCCCTGCAATCTCATAGAAGCACAGGTCTGCCTAGCTCTGCTTAGCACATCTAAGGGCAGTAGAAGGGAAAGGGTAAAGGCAGTGTATTTAGTCCTTCTTCAGTGTGTTCTGTTGTCACACCTTTCGAAGCAGACTTCTAAACTTCTCCACATTTATTTTTAGAAACACTTTGACTCAAGAACCTCAAAGTTCAGCAGAATCCCAACGGCCAGTGGCTATGAAGGAGTTACAAATCTCATTCTGACACTCAGATCCAAGCTTAGATTCCAATACACTTTGGGTTTGGGTTTTTTTAATTGCAAATACACAATGGTTTAATTTCCAAGAAGGTTAAGTATTTAAATCGTACTACATTATTTGCCTTTTTTTTTAATCTATTTTTTTTCTCCTAATGAGGTAAATAAAACAAGGTAGGAGGAGATGGAATTGACTAATTCTAGAAAGGTGGGGCCAAAGTCTTAGATACATTTAGGCAACTAAAATTAAAGAAAATTTTAGAAGTGCCCAACAGGGTAGATGCCTTGCTTCTGCTTATGTCAAAAATTATTTTACTGTCAAGCTGCCAAAAGAATGGCAATCTGAAAGATGAGAAATAGAGTATTATTAGTGTCAGTGTCAGAAAATGTTAATGAGTGATATTATCACAAATTAAATCAGACACAGGCAAGTAGCTAAAAAGAAGCAGGTTTCAGAGAAGGAAAATCTTATACTTAACAAAAATTCATGTAATTAAACAGTCTAGGTGTGCACAACATCTCTAATAATATTAATTTAAGAATTTCATGGAATACAGTGACCTTAAAAGATAGAGTAGGGAACTAGCTAGGTGTAATAATCTTCTAGTGAGAAGGCAGATGTTGTCAATCAGGAAAAATCATGATTAAAAAAAGGACCACTACAGGACTAAAAAGTAACAATTTTATTTGCTATTGCTTCAGCTTTTCAGGCTGCCCATGAACAGGTCCATGAGACAGACTTGGGGCAGGAACACTGTGAAGTTCCTGGGACGAAAATGTGAAGCTCCTTCTCTGAAACATGAAGAGCCATATTTTGCTACTGACCTAACCCTCCTCCCAGTTTCTGTGCACGTACAGATAAACCTCCAAAGCCAGGAGTAACAGAGTAGATAATGTGTTTCAACAAGACCAAATTTCAGCAAAATTTGAATGACTGTGAACATCCAAAAGCAAGTAGGAAATTCTGGGAATTTACTTACACTGTGAATAACCAGAAAGGAGCAGAAATAAAGGTATGAACAGGGAATATTTCTGGGAATATAAACATTTCAGGTAGGGCAGAGAGGAACATAGAAGCTTTCTCTCGAGAGGTACAAAGATGAAACTCCACAACAAGAGAGGATTGTTGCCATCAGCAGGCAGAATAGAAGCACGCCCAGCCACAACACACCCCTAGCACAGAACAAGAGCCAGGAGATTATTTTAATTCACAACAGCCTCTATACCAGAAGCTGAGCCGAGTAATCAAGTTACTCACATAGAAATGCTTAAACAACAAAGGAGATACTAATGGCCAGGAATAGCCAAGTCCCCAGACTGGGGACTGGGCAAGTACCAAAGCACAAGTAGATAAAGTTAGACAGCAAATATCAGCCAGAAGCCAACATGGGGGTGCAAAGGGGTCTGTGGAAGAACAATGGAGCAACCAACTGGCATAAACATAAAGTGAGCTACAAGTCAGAGATAAGCAGGTGAGAGGAAAGGCATCCAAGTAGTTTCATCTAGCTAAAGAAAGAGAAGACTAAAATATTACTTTTGCACATTTTACAGAATGAACTTGGCACACTTCTAAAGAAAAAGGCATCTAGTTATTTAGCATACAAAAATGTGTCAGAGGAAAAGTAAAAATGTTTTTACAGAAAAAAAAATTAGAATATGCTGTATAACTGTTCGTATAGATCTGTATGTAGGACCAAAAGCGTAAGAAACTTGGTGTAGAAGTGTGTTCAGTTGCAAGCCCATATATTTTCAAGATTATGAAAATCAATAAGAATTTTCCTTTCTTTACTGAAGTACAAATTAAAAAAAAATCAAAATTAATGCCTTCAGCAAAGTTCCCTTGTTCCTCGTTTCAGGCCAGTAAAAAAGAGTTTGAAGAACAGTTCCAGAGAGTGTAAAAACCTGATAATTAATCATTTCTTTAAACACATCAGGAGCAGGAAGCTATAGAGTTTGTAGGCCCATTAATTGATCAAAGCACAAAAGGAACTTGCAGAGAAGATAAACCAGAGGAGGAAAATTAAATGATTTTTTAAAGCCTTGAAGGAGTTTGGGGAAATATCTGGGCTGGAACCTTTCTTCATGCATCAGAGAGGATATGTCAAAGGAACTACTTCAGAGTGAGTTCATTTGAAGAATCTATAGAAGAAATTGTCAAAATTAAGGTAAAAAATTGTGACGTCCAGATGATTTAAAGGCTGACCTACTAAAGGGAGCTGCAAGGCATTAGAGCTGTCATTGCACTGCAGGAAGGGAGAATGGCAAAAGTGATGACAAATTTTTATGAGTTGCAAGGTTTATCTGTAGAGCTGTAGCACCTCCTAGTTTGACAGCTGTATCAGGAGCATGAGTAGGACTTAAATAAGAGTATATTGGGAAAGTGCAGTACCCTGGGGAAGGAGCTTTCAAAGACGGGAGTCATGTCTTGCAAACTAGACAGAATTCTCCGAAAGCATCCAATAATACACCCAGTTAAGAACATGGGCACAAAAAGGCAGAGGAATGGTTAGGCTGGGTTTGCCAAGAATCCTGTCTCCAAAAGTGAATGCCTAGGAAAGGGCAGACAACCAGGACAGATGTACAGGATGTTCCTGATGAATACTCCTAGGGCTTCCAATCATTTTACCTTCCATGAGAGCTTTAGGCAGCCTTTGTTTCTATACATTTAGTAACCTTCAATGGATTTGTGATCTGGGAACTAGACCAGTCCATCCCTTGACTCCACAAATAACAAATATTATCCACATTAAGTGTGGCAACGAACTTTGAAAGCCAACTACATGTTGCACGAAGAATCATTCTGCTTTTTTTTTTTTTAATTCTAGAGGCATATTTTCTAAATATGCCTCTAGAAGCATTCTTCAGTGTCCCCTATTTTAGGTACAAGAGATAGTGAACAAGCAATTCCCACACTATCCTGCACATACTGATTGTGGTTCAGTCTCTGGAATTCCTGAAAAGTATTTGACCACGTCCTTCAGCAAAAACTCTTCCTACCACAGTATAGGAAATGAACTCCTTTGAGGGATAGGTAAAGAGTTAAGGTTTAGAAAATGAGGAATTGGAATAAACAACCAATTTTCTCCATGCAGAGAAGGTACCAGTAGGGTTTTACTGGGGTATGTGATAAGTCTGCCCTGTTCAACACTTCTAAATTACCTGGAAAAGGAGGTGAACAGTAAGATGGCTATGTTTTCTGTTGATAAGGATTTAGCTCATGAAAAAAAAAAAAGAGAGAGAGAGAGTGCAGAAAACAAACTGACTGGATGATTAAGTGGCAGATGAAATTCAAAATAGATAAATGTAAAGTAGCATGTGCAAGAAAAACAATCCTAACTTTAGTTAACAGTGGCAGTCTTTAAATTAGCATTCAGGAATAAGATCTTGGAAATATAATAGACAGTCTATGAAAGTGTCAGAGCTCAGGAGTAATTAAAAAAAAAAAGGCAAATTGAATGTGAGGAATTATTAAGGAAGGAATAGAGAAGGGAGAGACACAACATCATCCCACGCTGCACAGGTATGGGGCTACCAGACCCTAAACACTATGAGCAGTTCTGATCCACCATCTCCATAGTGTACAGCAGGTCTGAAAAGGGTTCAGAAGTGAACCCTTAGGATGACAAAGGTACCAAGTGGTTTCTGCATCTAAAGTGATTAAACAGATCAGGCTTTTTCAGTCAGAAAGGAGGTGGCTGAACAAAACTGTAAAAAAAGGTCTATGAAATCACAAATGTATAGCAAGCATATACAAGGATCTTTTGTTCATTGTCTTTTCTAGTGCAAGAATCAGAAAGTATCAAAGAAAGACAAAAGACAGCAAATTCAAAACAAAGAAAAGAAATAAAGCACACAGCTGGGAAAAGTCTTTCCACAGGCTTTCACCAGAGTTTCCCAGACTTCAGAGAGTGGTGGGTCAAAACAGGGTAAGTAAAAAAATCAATCCAGGTCTATTAAATATGGAGACAAAATGTGTAGCCCAGGAGCCATGGTTCATCAGAAGCTGAGATATTATGCTGGGGAAGGGTTTATGGCTTCCCTGGCTTTGTATTCCTCTCAATACATCAACAGATGGCTGCTATCAGAGAGAAGATAATGGATTAAACTAATATTTTGGCTTTACAGGTTTAGATTTTGTCATGTTCTCAGTCAATACACTCCAGCTTTTAAGATTCACAGTTAGTAAAATACTTTCATTTTTTAGTCTAGTACAGTAAACCTATTTGTTATGGGCCACACTGACAGAACAGACAGTGGGCACAAAACCCCACTGGACTATGACAGTGAGGGTATTTTTTAGTGGCTCTTTATAGTTTCACGCTTGAAAGCTGAAAGATCACTTGTGAAAGAAATAAGTGAACAAATTGACACAGGAGAACTGCTTCAACAGGAGGTCTAATTGTAGCATGTCTTCAAGTCCTTTTGGTTGCTAGAGATGGCCAGTTATGTTGACCCTGGCATACTGATTTTGGTGCAGATGGAGTTCATCTTTTTCATTGAAGACATAGTTGATGGATATGGTGGTGGTGCTGGGTTAACTGTGGGACTTACTTGATGATCCTAAAGATCTTTTCCAATCTTAACAATTCTGCAATTCTACAACACTCCTAAATTTTAAGTACATCAGATATCAAGAGGGTAGCTTAAGTTTTGGTTTTTCACTCTGTAGTAACCATAGACTGCCAGTTACAGAGCTCAGAGTTCAAACCTTGCTCTGCTTCTACTGAATTCAGTAACAATGGCTGGCACTACATCATGGCATTTATGCCAGAGAGTCCTGGCTCTTTTCTGGAGTCCCAGCTGGGAGGAGCAGCCAAGGGGTTTGTAAATGAGCAGATCAATGGCAGAGGTGGAGAGCCTTAGGGATTTTGTAGCATTTTCACAGTAACAGGCATGACTGAGACACACATGGGAACACCACTTCTTAATGTCTTCCCCACCAAAGAAATTAAGAGCTACAAAATGTGCCTGGATTTGCTTTGTTTTGCTGCACAGTGTGTGATGGAGCAGGCACTGCTCTTCGTGCCAGTGGCAAAGTGGGGACTGGCTGGGAAGTGTTCAGTGCCACAAGATCAGGACACACAAGGGTCTGGCACATGAATGTGTGCACACACACATCCCCAGCAAGGAGGGAAAGGCAAACAGGCTGCTCCACCTCCAGGGCAGAGGGCACTTCCCCACCACCCAACCCCCAATGGGAAACTCCTCAGGCTGGGCAGAACCTCTGTACCTATTTACTGGATATTTACCTACTTAGAGAATGCCTACAGTACTTTCTTAACCTTAATTGCACAAGGGAGAGGAAAAGTCCATTAAATTGTGATCAACCAGATTGCAGACAGAATTTAAAACATAGGCCTATGTTTTAAATTGTAAAAGGCCTTTAGGCAGTACATGCAAAGTCATCCTACCTCATATCTCCAGGCAAGTTTGACTATCCAAGGGGCCATCCTTCTCACAAAGAGAGCCTTTTTTTGTTTTCAGGGTTACAGTGCCCCAGCAGCTCCAATTGCCTTCAGCTACAGTTAGTGTTAAGCACTCTGAAAATCAGAGCTTTAAGGGCTTGATTTTCATTGGTTTTACCTGAGATGCAGCTGAAAATGCTCAGCCCATTTATCCCATCACTGGGAAAAGACACTGAAGTGGTTTGGAAATGGAAGGAAATTTTGCTAAAGCTTCTTGCTAGTATCTTAGCTTCTTGCCAGTATCTTAAACTTCCCAAACTGGAATTTAAGGATGCAAACAACTCATGGCTCAGAACTGGCAGCATACAAAGTCTCAAAGAAAAATGAAATAACATAAGAAATCTCCATGTGTTCTTTGCCAGATAATTGAAAAACATCCTGCAAATTGTTCTGACATGTTTTTGAACTTGCATTTTATTCTGTGAATTGATGTTAAACTGTGACCCTTTGCTGGGCCATTTGCAAATAGAAAGATTGTCACATTAAATCATTCTAAAATACAACCACACTTACATTCCAATTTTAGTCTGCATTTCCCTAGTGATGCAGACAAAATAAGAGTTTTCTTTAATTGAAGTGACTCCCCAGAATGCTAATGAACACTTGATTGAGTTTGGACATTTTCATAATTCCGATGTTCTTATTTTGCTGACACAAAAAACCCCAAGGATACAGCTGACCTCCTCTAATGTCCTCCTGTTCCATAGGAGGAAGTACACAGGAAATTGTTTTGTGGTTTGTTTTGCTTTTTTTTTTTAAATTACAAAGGTTGTTTCACTTGTCTGGATATTGACAGAGAGTGATAGGACAAAACAGGAATGACCAAAGTTATCATGCCTTTGTGTTCATATTTGCCTACTGGTAGGATATTTTCCTGAGAGCACAGGCTGTGTTGAACTTAGAAGGGAGAAATGTAGTTTGGTCATTTCTGTAGTGGCATAAAGCTGGCCTTCCTTATCACTCTCTACAGCTACCTGAAAGGTGGTTGTAGCCAGGAGGGGCCAGCCTCTTCTCCCAGGCGACCAGTGACAGGACAAGAAGACAGCCTCAAGCTGCACCAGGAAGTTTAGGCTAGATTTTGGAAAAAAAGTTCTTCACAGAAGGAGTGGTTTGGCATTGGAATGGGCTGCCAGGGAGGTGGTTGAGTCACTGTCCCTGGAGGTATTTAAAAAAAGACTTAATGAGGCACTCAGTGCTATGGTTTATCTGATAAGGTAATGTTAGATCACAGGCTGGACTTGATGATCTCAAAGGTCTTTTCCTACCTAGTTTATTCTGATTCCTTTCTTTATAAGGCAGACTTCATAATAAACAGAAGCAGAAAATGTGAAAGTTTTTCAGGACAGTGTTTTGTCTTTACTGCTTGACAGATTTTGTTTTCAGCAGACACAATGATTATGCCAAATGCTCCCACTTGCATTATATGCAGTAATGCACACTCCTGCAGAGCAGAGCAAGGTACAGCTAAGAACAGGGGCTTGTGATCTGACTTTGCACAGCTGCAAGTGACAACCCACCCTGGGCAGCAGATGGGAACTCATCCAGTGTCTTTGCCTTCCATATGGTACAGCCAGCTCAATCCGAGCTACTCCTCCTGCCAGAGCACTCATTTCTCCACCATGACACAGCCAGATTAGCTCCTCCCTCCTCTCTCCAAAACCCAGGGTGTATAACCAAAGATGTGATACTACACAGTCAACACAAATGACTGTTAAACAAATGTTAAGAGTGATAAAATGCAAATAACATGCAAGTCAGTTATTCTCCAGAGTTTGTTGAGACAAGAGTCATGTCCAGGCTGGATCGTGTGTGGAGACAAATGGAGAAAAGTCAGGCACCCAAGAGAGGGAAACAAGTTGTTGACACCACAGTTGTCTTGAGCAATGGGGACTGGTGGGCATCAGGACAGGAGGCCTTTCATACACTGGAAAACTCCTGGAGCCCCAAACTGATCTCTCTTTCAGTCTTTGAGTAAAACAGCCATGTTATCATCTTCTTTAGGGAGAGCATGATCCTTCAGGTTTGTTTCAGAAATTTCAAAAGAGAACATTGTTATGAACATTATTTTTCTTTGTTTTAGTATTTCTAATCAATATGTGGGAGTTAAACAGTTTTAAAAAATGAAAAAACAGACAAAACCAAAATGGTTTTAATCAGTATTTCAACTGTCTCAAATGTTGCTTGGAAAGGAACATAGAATCACAGAATCATAGAATCATAGAACCATAGAATCAGAATATGCTGAGTTGGAAGGGACCCATCAGGATCATCAAGTCCAGCTCCTGCCCCTGTGCAGGACAATCCCATGAATCACACCATGTGCCTGAGAGTGTCCAAACCTTTTCTGGACTCTGTCAGGCTTGGTGCTGTGACCACCTCCCTGGGGAGCCTGTTTCAGTGCTCAACCACCCTCTGGGTGAAAAACTTTCTCCTGATATTGAACCTAAGCCTCCCTTGACTCAGCTTCAGGCCATTTCCTTGAGTCCTGTCACTGGTCACGAGAGTGAAGAGATAAGTGCCTGACCGTTGTCTTCTCCTTGTGAGCTTGTTGAAGACCACAATGAGGTCTCCCCTCAGTCTCCTCTTCTCCAGGCGGAAAAACCAATTGACTTCAGCCTCCCCTCATATAGCTTCCCCTCCAGATCCTTCACTATGCTCATGGTCTTCGTTTGGATGTTCTTTAATAGTTTAATGTATTTCTTATACTGTATGAGTGCCCCCAGCACTTGAGGTAAGGCTGCCCCAGTGCAGAGCAGAGCAGGACAATGCCCTCTCTTGCCCAGCTGGCCATGCTGTGCCTGATGCCCCCCAGGACAGGGTTGGCCCTTCTGGCTGCCAGGGCACTGCTGGCTCAGGTTCAACTTGCCATGGACCAGGACCCCCAGGTCCCTTCCCACAGTGTTGCTCTCCATGCCCAGAAATGGACACTGACTAGGAAAATCGGTTGTGAGGACAGCAAAAGCATATCTGAATAAACAAGAGCTGACACAGAATCTTCACTCTATCACCTAACCAAAGTGTTACACATTCAGAAAGCTGAGATCTTTCTCTTTGTCATGTCCTTGTATTTCCCTGTTTAATTCGGAAGTAGAAGTCATAAAAAAACCAGACAGATGTTATTTCACTTCCCTGCAATTAAAGGACAAGTGACTCTTTGTGGAAAACCTGCCTCTTGAGCTGCCAGCTACTGATGTACTGTACTGTACTGATGACATGCAGAGAAGCTCCCCTGAGATTTAAATACATATCCACAAAATTTTGCTAACTGTCCAAACACAGTGTTTGAGTGACTGCTGATATTGTACAGAGGTTTTCAGCTACAAGAATAGTCTCAGTTTAAAAAGTGGAAAAAATAACAAAACAAAGTAAAACAAAAACAAAACAAAAGCAAAAACAAATATATTCCAAAAATAATTTTTAAAAAACCACACAAAAACCCCAAAACAAAATAAAAAACACTACAACTTTTCTGTGATTAACATTTTCTTCAGGCTATAAGATATGACAATGTGGAAAAAACAAAATGCTTCACCTCTTTACTTAATAAGTCATCCTGCATTAAAACAAGGAGAGCACTTAGCATTTTACCAACAGAGAAGTGTGCTGGAACAAAGTATTCCTATAGCAAACCATTCTCAGGGCAGAAGAGGAAAGGCTTGCTGGCATCAGCAGGCTCAGCTGTTAGCTCTGCACAGACCTTAACAAACATGTACAGCCTGCTATAGGTAATTAAATGTTGAAAGGTTTATTTTGGAGAGCAAAGCCTGCTAATTCTCTGCCTTGAAAATATGCTTGTAACAATGACAGGGCTTTTTTTAGTTCTAGCTTCATGTTAGCACAAAGTGCAAGGTTATATCACACTTCAATTGATTAAGTGCTGATCGCCCCAGTAGACAGATTTGATTATATTGCAAGTATGAGCCTGGAGAGAGTAATTAGTAGTTTCATCCTCATTCTGCATCCTCAGTTCCACATTTAGATTATGAACAGAGCCTTTCAGGCTTCTTAATTTATTTTTACAAGGTATCACAAATCCACAGCTGTTTGGCAGCAGATACAGAAAAAGGTGCATTTGTGAAATGTATTGAGCCCTTAATTATTAAGGTATTTCTTGTTTTGGTGACCTTCCTCCTTGTTCAACTTATCTGTAGTCACAGTCAGCAATAGCTGTGGAAGAAATGGAGCAAAGACAGCTAAACTGTTTAGGCAGCAGCATTAATGCTGACTTTGATGGCTTTCTTCACCTGTTCACTTTCTTCTATTTAAAATTGTCATGTGGCTGGAAAAGTACTCAGGAAAGTTTACATTTGTCCAGTCGTGATTTTCAGGACACAGATTTTTGTCCTTGACTTTTATTCTTTTGTCTTGCAGGGACACAGGCACAAAACCAGGTTGTGAATTGTATGCTATCCTGGTGTTAATAAGATATAAGAATAGCCTCTAACATCCAGGCTATCTCTATAAAATATTTCAGGGCCTAGTACCTATTAATGCGCCGTATAGATGCAATTTGAAGTGGTGATAGGAAGAAAAAAGTATTTAAATACTTTCATAAGTAGCATGCTCATAAGTAGCCCCCAAAAGGATCAAAGATTTGGTAGGAAGAATTGCTGACCAAAATGCAATATGCATAATTAGTAAGTAGCAACCTGAAATCAACAAATCAACCTCAGTAGATTTATTTAAATGCCACAGGTGGAATGGCAAACTGAAATATAATTTTTGGGATACTACAGGATTGCATTTCTTTCTGTCAGTATTTTCTTCCAAATAGTTTGGGGCTTTGAGTGCAGAACATTGGGTCATTTCCATATTTCCCAGGCAACAACTCCTACCTGACTGGCAACAGTGATCTGTCTTGACTGAGCTGTAGCCTCAAGAGAAACATCTTCTGGATTTTGAACATCTACATTGATAGCAAAATCTCCCTCTAATGATTGCTTAAAATCTAGAAATACATATTCATTTCAGAAATATCTTTCCTGAAGGTGATTTGTCTTTATTGAAAACTTCAGATGGAACTCACAGAACAGGTTTGAATATTACTTAACATATTCTTGTTTTAAAAAATCATGTCAGCAATGTGCCACAGTCCTAATTACTGCAGAGAAATTAGCAAAGAATTATATGCAAATAAATGAAGATAATCAACGTTATTAGCACACTTTGCTAGTCAATCATTTCAATTGCTTTAGGCTATGTGACAGTATTGATATGGGAGAACCAGCTAAAAAAAGCCAAGATAACTTTATCACTTGACTACCCATCATTTACATAAACATTTCAAATGTAGTGCTGAGCCATGTGCTGTCAAACTGGGCTGGCTCTGGTAATCCACATTACCTACATTGTGAGCATGGTTTGGTATGGAAAGTGGGTTGGCAGTTCAAGATATCCTATTTTTTGGTTTCTTCTACTGCATGTCTATACAGTTCAGATATTTTTATGCTGGGCTCTTGCTTCAAGCAGTATTTGTTACTGGAACTGTCTGGTTTGAGTGTTGCTGCCTAAATGTGTCTATGATTTCAGGATACAAGACTTGGAGAAATCTGTTGTTTTACCAGCATTAAAATTTCTGATGGCAGAAGAGACAAATCTGGTGCTGCCATGTTTTGACACAATGGCTAGCTTCTGCTTCTGAGCTGCATTTTTTCTTCCCTGTGATAAATCTCACCAGTTCTTGATGGTTTTTATTAATTTCTGGGAAGAAGAACACAGTTTGCTCTCGTTGGGTGGAGACTTCTATTCTCACAGCACAGTTTCCAAGAATTCACTTTTCTCTGATCTTGCTAAAACTGCTCCAATGACTGGGAGGGCACTGTCCCCTCAGCATGACTCACAGCCTCCAGGACACTCAGCCAAGGCAGATTTGTGTTTCATGGGTGTTCTGGGCTTGGTGCTGAAGGAGAGATTACTCAAGGCCCCAGGAAGGAGAAAGAGAGGAACCAGTTTCCTGGGAAAGCTGAGGCTTGATGCTGGAGGAGAAAAAGATACTGGCTTCCCAAACGGAATGGGCCTGAGCCAGAAGGAAAAGCAGTCTGCAGCTAAAAGAGGATGTGACCAGCTGGTGAAAGAGGGAGTTCAGGAGAGCAGGAGCCAAGCAGAGAGATAGAGCTTGGGTGGTGGGAGATGCAACTCCTGTTCAGAGAGGCCCTGGGGCTGTGGGGAAGGTGGAAGCAGCAGCAGCAAGGTAAGCTGAGGCAGGCACAGAGGAGCAGTGCCAGGCAGGCAGCCCAAGGGCAGGAGCACAGGTATTAATCTGGATATTAATCCTGCTGACACTTGCTTTTTGTTCACCACAGGTACTTGCTCATTTAATTGCTCTCCAGAGATTCACTCTCCCCATGCACAGGACTGGGTTTTTAAGGACTGTGGTTCAAGGGAATGACTGCAGGATTTAAACATACATACTTAGAAGGAAAATACAAATATAAGACTTTGACTGTGGAACAGGTCTCATACACACACATACTCAGCTATTATTTTAGGACTGTCTCTCTCGTTGTGCCAATACTAGCAAATTAAACAGTTCAAAGGAGCATTCCCAGGCACTGGAGCTGTCAGAGTTGCCTCCAACACAAGGTTTGCCAGTGTCACCTTCTGCTCTCTCAAACCATTCCTAGACATATATTTGGAGTTAGCACAGCCTGGGTTCCTTCCCATCAGTTGTGACACCCAAGGCCTGAGGGAATTTAGTGGAGGTGGGTCAGCTGCCCTCTGGGTCCAGGTACCATCCTGGGTACACTCAGCTGACAAGTTCAGACACAGCTTTTATACCACTCTGCAATCAACTTCTGATTCATTGTTCCTCATGCTTGGTGAGGATTTTATTTTTATCTTGTGTTTTTAATGTACGTTATGTCTTAGAAGATAAAAAATTCCAATGGCTAATTTTTCTCAGATTTGCCTAGCTCTAATTGAGCTCCTAGAAGCTGGCTCAGATTGAGCATCCTCAGAAATTTCTTACAGGTATTAGAATGGAAGAACCTAGTTTGTAGTGCTTTATTGTACAGCTCCAGAATGGTGTCACTCTTACAGTAGTAAGGATTATTTCTTATAAGGCCTTCTATTATTTCTAATATTTGCTCAAATCATTGTCACAATTGCAAAGAATTGTGATGTTCACTTTTATCTTTGTAGATTGGATCCTCCTACCCATGACTCAGGCCTATACTTAGAAGAATTCTTTGTTCGTGGGAGCTCTCCATTCATTCATCCATTCATTCATTTGGGCACTTCCTCATGAACTCATCCCTTGTAATGTTCCTTCATTTTTTTTCAAAAGGTCACAACTTCAGGTATTGAAATACTGAACTACTGAATATTACTTCTCACCTGTGAAATGAGAAAGACTTGGTTTTTACAGTTTATGGATTATAAATGACAGAGGAGTCACTGTTTTCATAGCCTGCAGAATCACCACATATATACACAACGTGGAGTGTTTCTAATGTGGCAGATATAGAATGGCAAGATTACTCATTATATTACAGCAGGCATATCCTGTGGCACTTTTTATTTATTTTATCTCATTATTACAATAATGAAATTCTTAGTTGTTGATGGATTTTAAAAAAACGTTAGGTGTGTCAACATTTTTTCTGCCATTCAGTAATATTTTGTCTTTTCATTCATCAGACTTTTAAGAAAAATACTTTCCTTTATGTATTTTGTCTATTCAAATAAGCTGATTTTGTTCCTATTTTTCTAGCAGAAATCACAAGCATGTGTCTGAATACAATAAGAATCAGGATACCTTGTACTTCTTTTTATGTGGGAAAATGACATAAAATTTGGAAAAACAAAAAAATATATACTTCGATGCTACATGAGATATGAACACAATCATATGCTGGGTCTTTATTTTCCTACTTCTCTTCTTTCTAGATGCAGTTAATAATTTATATACAATAAATTCATTTACATAACAGATTCACTGGGCACATTTAAATTCTAAATAATCGCCTTGAACAACTGAGGTAATGCTACAGTAAGAACAAAGTAGAGGAACTACTCAGAGCATCTTCAAGTCCTTGAAAAGGAGAATTATTTATGGCAATTGCCAGATTAAGGTAATTACAGTACCAGTATACCACTTTCATATGTGGCAAAGGAACGTGTATTTTTCAATCAAGCTAAATGCCTGTATAGGCTATTCTGATCATTTTATGATGCTGCTGTAGCTGAGGCAACATCTCACAACAGCTTAAATTTATATGTATAATAATGGTCTGCTTTTTTGAATACATATTTTTGCTAAATTGGTGTGGCCTTTCTACTTTCTAATGTAGATTGGTGGCAATGTGTTTGTTTTAGGAGAGAGGCTGTGCTCCATAATGTTGTTTGTGCAGACTGTGCAACGTTACCCTCTAAGTGTTTACTACATGGGGCACTAAAACTAAGAGTTATGCCACATCTTTAGAGGTGATAGTCAACTGCAGTTGCTATTATAACAATTCAATTTTTGTATAATACACAGTAAACCTCCACTGAGGATGGTTTTATACTCTTTTAATGCACTCCATATGCTGAAAGAAATAGTTTGAGTTTAAGGGAGGCTTATGGTAGATGCTGGAATAAACTTCTTGTTTTCATTCAGAAGCCCCAGAGGCCTGTAACAGCCCAGTGCCAGCATCACACCCCAGCTCAGGGGCTGCCACCTCTCCTCACCATCACATGTGGACCTGCACAGGGACTGTGCAGGCCCAAAGAGACTTGAAGTCACCATCCAGCCTTCTCTGGACCACTGTTTCTCACATCTTTGCCTCACCTGCCCAGCCTCCCATTCATCTCATACATTTCTTGTGTTTTCTCCCCATGCCCCAGTTTTGTTACTATCCAATATAAAAAACTGCAATGAAGAAACTTCTCCTGTAATACTTCTGCTCTTTCTCTTATACTGGCATATTTTTTATGTTTACACACAATTATGGATCTATGTGATCTTTCTTACCCATAGTCCTCCAAATTCTGTCTCATTTTTATGTAACTTAATAATGTGTTTGGCAGTAAAGGAATATAAAATATCCTTTTATATTGAAAGTGAGTTTTTGAAAGAAGATAAGCAAAAAAAAAATCAGAGTTTTAGATTAATTCAGTAGGTCAATTATTGACTTCAGAAAATCAAAAGGTAGTCAACATATCACTGTACAGAGAAAGGCAAATGTACCCTTATGCTGGGCAGATACACAGAGAACTCTGCATCAAACTTAAAAAGCAGTTTCTCATGCAGGTGACCAAGTGAAATTTACAAGCAGGGACAGTAGCAGATTGGTTTGTGAGACAGGCTTTGTTCCCAGAAGAAGCGAATTGCCTGTGCTAACAGAGCAGGTTGGATAAAAGTAACTTCAGCTAAGACAGATCACACGAAACAGAGCACTATAAAGTCCCTCAGAGCTGGAAGGAACAATATCACCTCTAAAGGTGCAGCATAAATCCAGCTTTTAGTTCCCAGCCCAGTAAGTACTTGGTGACTAATTTTGGACAGGTTGCATCAACAGACATAGCCACAAATCTACAGTAGAAAATAGGAAAGCCCCAAAAATTTATCTAATTTTATATATTGGGCAAATCAATGCACCAACAGTCATGGACAATCCTGAAGTAGCATTGTTCAAGGACCAAGAAGTGCCTGCCTGGATCATCCCAGAAATATCAAAGCTAAGACAGCAAAGACTTAGGAGAACCAGTAATGAAAATTGCAATAGTCATGTGGTGATTTGGACATGGTTAAAGATTTCAAGAGAGCAACAGCTGGCACACATCTGGGTAGAGCAACTCACAGCCCATCAGGCAGAGTCCACTGAAAGGCAGACAATGTCAAAGCCAATTCAAGATATCTGCCTGGAGAATGAAGTAGAAGACTGATGTAGGGGAAATAAGTATATCCCAGAGAAGAAAACAGTCAAACAAACAAACAAAAGACGTTTAAGGGTGGAGGAAGTTCTTTCTGAAAGTAAATAAGATTGTGGTGTAGTCTGGAAAGTGAGACAGTGAATAGCAGAGGGAGGGCTGGGTGGAAGAGAGACACAACTGTGCCGTTCAAAAAACAGTTGGAGCATTACATTTGGAGACCACTCTGAGCAACATTAAATTGAATGACATTCCCCAGAGAAAGTGAACCTCAGTGAAAAAGCCTGTATGTAACTCATTTAGAAAAACAGTGTGCAAATAAATAAATGTTCCCGGAAGAAACTCCATTACCGCCGGAATTAACTTATGTGAAATTTGTCAAGTTAAATGCTTCAGTGATACTGGTTTCACCATATGTTTGTAATTTTTTTCTTGCAGAGCAGCTGGTATTTTTCTAGGATGTTCAGGTCATGTCCCTATTGTCTAACCATGACTAGCAACATTAAAACATTTCCCAACAAAATAAAGCCTGAAAGATCTTTCTTAACTAGCTGCACATTATTTTGTTTCTTTCTCTTTGTTCTTCAGATGCAGTTCAGAAAAGTGTGAACTCTTTTTTTAGGAAATCAATCCCTCTTTAAACAATTGCAATTCCTTTTTTTTTAAAGCTTAATCACTCAGCTGAGAACATGACTTGGAATTGAAGACATCATTATCAATGTTTTGCAGGGAAATTAAAGTGGGTGAGAAGAAAAGAGTTACAGTGGGTATTGCTGCTGTAACAGTGCTGGGAAGGCCAGGCAGCCTCTCTGCAGCAACGTGGGCTTTTGGCTTCTGCAGTTAGTAAACAGGAACCTGACAGATTGGCATGACGGCTCCTTCCCTCTTGTCAAGAAACTGCTATACACTATCATCAGTGACTGGGAAGAAAATGTAAAGTTTACCCTGAAGCTAAGAGAAATTGATGAGTAGTAAAGAATGGGGACATGTTAGTAATGCAGGGTGAGAGAGGTGGATCAATTTATAAAGCAGGTGGTACCAGGCAACACACATTCTGAAAATGGCCAAAGCAAAATTATACACCTAAAAATAACAATGGTGGCTTGTATTATGCATTAATATTCTCAGGAAAATAATTGATCTGCAGGCAACTTTGTGTATAACTGATTGAACATGAGCTCTGAGCAATGCACTGTCATCTGAAGTTATTTTTGGATTGATAAATACATATATACCTGTGAGTCTGTAGAAGTCTTCGGTGGGAATAACTTTAAACTTTATTTCTTATCTAGATACATTTGAAGGGGTTTTGCAGCCCTCTCCATGACCAAATGGAAGTTAGTTGGTGGCTACAGTCCAGCAGTTATGTTGCATCTAAAGGTTTTGAGCATACCTGCATGCAGCATGACAAATTTCATGGGCCCCCAAGGTGGAAATTACCCTTCTATGCCCTGCACATGCATATGGGTCTGAAGGACTGCTGAAATGGCAAAGAAGACAAAGCCAGGGGTAGTGCCCTGCAGTTGCCAGCACAAGTCTGGAAACTGTTCTCAGCATCAGACTTGCACAGCAACAACAGCTCTGGTTGCAACAAGAAGACAGGTTTCTGGTGGAACAGCACAGCTGAAGCACACACAGATCTCTGTGGACCAGCAGATATGTAAATTCAATGGCTTTATCTCAGTCTGTCCTTTGCTACACTGTCTCTGTTAGCACGCTGTTTTCTTGAGAAGGCAGACCCTGTCTAGCACTCTGTTCTGATTTTCCAGCTATTGCCCCTTTCTAACCTTATTTTTTATGTCTCTCAGCTGCTTAATGGGAGCCCAAAACATGCCATGAAGTGAGGTGCCACCAAAACTGTGGATACAGCTCTCCCTGTGTCCATGGAGCCTGGAAAGTTTTCCAGGAGCTGCTGGCAGTGACAGTGTGGGTCCCACATGGATCTCTTCATGCCAGGGCTCTCCCAGCACCTGTGCCAGCCTGTGCACCAGACCACGCTGCTGCCACCAGTGCAGAGCAGCCAGGGACACCTGGACAGCAGGGAGGAGGTGACTGGAGAACAGGTGTAAAGCTCCAGTCATTTTGGTACCTATGCATTGGGCAGGGCTTATCTAAAACCACTGCCAGTCCTTCCCTGGGGAAATGCCTTGAAAGAAATCAGGAGGTCCCCAACAAATGTTCTTGCACAGGGTACCCTGCACGGACATCTATGGTGCGTGAAGAGGCTGGGGGACAGATTATCTATCCTCCCAACCTATTTTCCTCTGCAATGGTAACAGCCTGGCCAAGTTCATTGCACACATCTCTACACAGACACCCCCACCTTCTCTGGTCAGAAAAGGGCAGAGTTTACCCCAAAGTTGTGCCAGATGGAACCACCACTGACATTGCTCTGCTTTGAGACCTGTGAAGGCTGCAAACTCCAGAACGTCCTTTCCAGGGAGGCAGCGTGTTTCCATCCCACTGCTTGCCCCTGAGGCTTACTGAGGAACTCCCATCTCCTGCGAGTAAACCAACCCTGGCAGGAGAAAAAGTCTAGTTTTAAAGAACTACTGCCTTGTCTTACAAGCACTGAAAAATCAATGAAACTTGTCCTCACTCATTTAGACAGCCTGTGTATTCTTTTGATTTTTGTCTGAACGACATTCCTAAATTCCTCTCTGGGTCTAACTGCCAGCAGCTTGGGGTTTGCCATTTCACACTCGGTATTTCCGCACGGACTGGAACAGGGTGTGGTCTCCACAACTCCTTCAGGGGAGCAGTTAGGGTGTCAATTCTCATGCCCAGCTCTCTCCCTCTCCCTCATCCTCCCTGCAAAGCCAGCAAGCTCCCAGGGGCGGCGGAGGTCGGGGTTAACACTCACCCAGAGCAGAAGGCTTCAGCCCCACAGCCCCAGGCACAGCGCTGCTCGCCCGGGCCGTGGCAGCTCGGCCTCTCTCCGCGGTGCCCAGGGCAGTGTCCGAGGAAAGCACACCCCGGCGGCGCCTGCCACGGCCAGCCGCGGCCCCCAGCGCCGCCTCCGTCGCTCCGTGTTGGCGGAGCCGGCAGCTGGAGCCCAGCTGGCTCGCTCTGACCCCGAAAACAGACAGCACTGTGAGCGCCGACCTTCTTTTTAGACCACACAGGCAGTAACCTGGACATGACGCGTCTTTTTCTGGACACAGGCCTTCAGCAGAAGAGAGAAAATCCCTCTCCTTGTTCAGGCTCATCCTCGACCTGCAGTCTGGCTTCACTGCATCCAACACGATAACAAACATCTGGCTGAATTTCTCTTCCCATCTGGCCTGTTCCCGTGGTTTCCCTGCCCCAGCTGACATTTCCTTCCTCTCCTACTTTACAAGGAATTCTTATAGTCCCTTCTACATGCTTTTCAGAATGAACAAGAATTAACGAGCACCTGTCTCCATACTCTGCCTGTAACTATCTTTCAGCTTAGTAGGCCTGGTGCTTCCAGTACCCAGTTTAGGGGGAAATTAAATAGAAACACAACATACCAGAATCTTGAGGTAGCACACAGAAATTAAAAATGCTAAATGGGTGGAAAAGTCTAACTTTCCTGTAGGGAAGGCAAAGCATATTCTCTTCGCTAATGCTTGGGGGATTATTTGAATGTCTTAACTTTTAGGAAGCACTAAAGATATAATATTTAAATTTTTTTTCTTCTCTCTAAAGAAGAGCCCTGCTTTTCTAGATTGTATATTAAAAACAGAGGATGAACTATATTACTTACCCTTTAAGATTGCTCTGAAATCATATTTCAGTAATACAGCAAGAATATAGGATATAGTATTTAGGGTTTTTTCTGGAATGTTACATAGTAGGAGCATCTGGAAGTTATATTTAGGGAACTCCATGATATATGAAAATAAAGGAAAATGTAGGCAACATGGCATCAGGGAACAGCCAAAGACTAGAAAGTCTTCAAGAATTCAGCACAGAAAAGAAAGGTGACTGTAGTTTCTAACCTGCAAGATTAGCAATAAGGATTTAGTGATCTGGATGCTCTTGAGACCATTATATGAGCACACAGACAAAATGAAAGATACTTTGATGTACAGTTCCCATTTAGAAAACCCTAAAATTAGCTACAGTATATCTGAGGTGCTGAGTGTATCTCATAGACCACTGAGCAGGTCTGTAATTAACTTAGGTTCTTTGAGTGCTAAAGGACATGTGATTGATTATCATTCAGACAGCAGGGCTAGAAAATGCAGCTCTGCCATGGATATATGAATATATAATGCTCCCTGCTAATTCTAGTTCAGCTATGGGGTTAATACTTGGAAAAATTGCTCAGTTTTGGAAAACACTATTTTTAATTTCAGATTTTAATATTAGGGTACACTGGATAAAAGTGCTCTGGAGAAAGAAAGCTGGCAGCATGTGCTGAAGATACAAGGCAAAGCTCAGGATCAGAGCCAGGGGTTTCCATTCATAATTCTGGCTCCAATCAAAGAATATTTTGGGGAATCCTTTCAAACCAGCTCTGGCTAAGGGCCAGAAAGTGGTATGGCCCAAGGCTGCCTGACTCTCCATCCAGGCTTGTGTCTCCAGTGCAAAAAATGCACTGGATGATGTGAGGAGATGAGGTGAGGGATGCACTAACTGCACCCTTCTGCCACATCTGCCAAGCACCACTTGAACACCTGGTGAATTGAAAAGTCCCCAGAAAGGTTCCCAGAGTTAAAAGTGGCCTGAAACAACTTCAGCAAAGTCCTGGAGCACCCCATTGTCAGGAAAAATCTCAGGAAATGTTTTTACTCCTTGTTATTAGACAGCATTGAAACTTTTACTGTATTTCTAACAAAAGATTCTTTAACAAAAGGGACAAAATATTGAGGTTTCGATTCACTTTCCTGAGCTCAGTGCCATTAAATTAAAAATAGTTGTTGGGAAAGGTTCACAGCTCTTCAGCACAGAAATCTTACCTCGTTTATATTGCCACTAGGTGGCTCAAAATGAAAGCAAAAAAAAACCACCACTCGCTGCTCAATCTATGACCAGAATGAACACACACAACTTAAAGACTACTACAAGCTATCTCATAATTGTCATGCTTCAAAAATTTCTATAAATCACCAAGTTCCCCAGGTTAGTGATAAATATTCACTTGAGAGAGCAGAGCTGTCATAGCCTCAGACATGTTATAGCTCTTAAAGACAGATGTTGCTTGTGAATGTGTGGGAGAGCAACTTCCAAAAGAATAATTTGTGTTTTTCTCCTTCTTAAAATCAATTGCTATTGAATAAAGTTACCAAGTGACAGAGAGTGATAGAAGTTGTTTAAATGCATCTAAAGCACAGCGTTATCACATTACTATATTTTAATTTATTTTAACAAATCATCTGAAGAAGTAACTTGTTTTGTTTCATAGTGATTGCCTTTATTTATAATAGCAGCTTATGACTTGGGGTTTAGCTTTCCATTACACATTGGTTCAGATTAAGGACAAAGCTTGCAAATCAAACCCATCCTTAGTTGAAAGCAACTTACTGATAGGCGAGACTCCTGGGTATAGATCTATATCTGCAATCAATCAAACCTGCTGGCTTAACAGCACTTTGCTCTTTCCAGGTCAAGTAAAATAAATAGAAAGGACAGTTTCTGTAGAACTTCAAGAGGCAGATTATGTTATCTACTACCTTACAGCCAGCCATTATCCTACCACTGACATATGAATTGCCTCCTGTTGAAGATAATGGGACTTGTTAAATAGGAGGGTGTCAGACAGAGTGAGAGAGGGACATAGGAAGGATTTCTATTTTCTCATAACTCAAATACAGTTAGTGTTGCATGCAGATCTCCCATTTCTTACAGGAGGCAAGACAGGGTATGAGCCACAACGAGTATCTCCTCACAACCATCTTCACATTTCCCATGCACATAAAACACTCTCACAGAAACTGTAATCTGGGCAGTTAAAATACTCTTGGATAATAAACATGCTTTCATGTGGTGGCTCACTGAGGAGGATTTTGGTACCCACATGTGATCATCAACACCGGTGTCTCTGCTAGCAAAAAGAAAGATGATTTCTCTGTTAACAGGGTGTAACAGAGAACTATTGAAAGAAAGAACTCTCCAAGGGGACAATATCCAGGCCGATACCAGATTCCCACCTACACAGTTTTCCTTGGCATGTCTAGAAAAATAGATGTCACATATTACACATGGCATGTGCTCGTTTTGTTCACCTTTCCTGTTTGACCAGGCACACTCAGACCTAGGGCACTGTTGTATCAGAAGCCGAGATGAAGCTGAGGGCCTTAAACCTGCATCAGGCTGTGGGACCTCAAAGGGATGCTTCCTTGGGCAAGGGAAGCTCCCTGGAGCACACACCAACACACCTCCAGCCATGGAAGGATAAAAACTCCCTCTGTCCTACTAAAGTAATGGAACTTGTCTTTTCCCTCCTACAGAGAAAGACATTTGGAGAGCAGCAGTGCCAGCATGAAGGAAACACACAGAATGAACAGAATGACACCTCTCCCTTATAACAGATCCCTCAGCTGGAGGCATCAGCCTATTAAATCAAATACACCCTCAAAATCTTCACAAGTGCTTTGCAAGTTGCCCTCTGGGGACAACACCCCACTTTCTACCAGGACTGAGTTGTCCTCACGGTGCACACCAACTTCACCCCCAGGCTCAGATCACATACTCTGGGTCCTGGAACAAAGACCCTGCCTAAAGATACCCCAGATGGCTCTGAACACCACCCCCTGCTCCACAGCAGAGGTTAGATGTAAGAAGGTAGGAATGGCTCTTCCTTTAGGGATGCTGAGCTATCTACACTGCTTTATTTACCCTCCCAAAGTCTTTCCTTGGCATTTTTCCTTAAGAGTGAAATTTAGCACTGGCAAAATGCAACAGCGCTTAACTTCCATGGTACAAACCTTGCAGTAATGTCATAGGAGGCAAGTGCAGACCTCTGCAAACCTGTTACAACAGGTAATAAGCTAAAAGATGTAGCAACTTGCTACAAGAAATAACAAGTTCCCCTAGATATTTGTTTTTACTAGCACTCACATGCCTTTCATAGCTCTCATGTTTGTGAAACCTCTCCAACGGTCCTTGCTGGAGATGTCACTGACTGTCCCCAGATCCATAGAGGCAGGCATGGGATGTCCTGGGCTGCACACCAAAGCAGCATGCAGGAAAACCATCTATCCTCCACATAATGACTTTTTGGCTTCCAGCATACACATCTAGAAACTCTCATCTCATCAGTAGTATCTTGATAAGGAATAACATATGCTGGTCTTGTTCTGTATGCTATTGTTTTCTTTAACTTCCATTGTGCTATTGTGCATGTGTGTACACACTCAGGTTTGCTGTACTTTTTCGTTGAACACCAGCTCACCAGTGCTGGAGCTGCTGTTGATTGAAGATGTGTCTCATTTTGATGCACCACACACTGGGGCACTGCTCAGCACCCTGCTCCTGATGCAGAGCCCACTTCAAGATCCCGTTCCTGATTTTCAAAGCCTCCATGCCCACTTATGCCTACAATGACAAATGATTTGTCCTTCTCATGAAAACAAAACAAAGCAATAAATCTCATGCTAATTTGCTGAACTATAGGAGCAAGGTTGGGACCAGAAAAGGTTCAACCTTCAGACAAGGTCCAAAACAAAGTGGAAATAGACACTAACTGCACCAAATCCAAACAAAATCTGAAACTCACCCCTGTGCTCTCGCTGGTGGAGCTGGTTCCCTGACCATGTCACATTGGTGCTTCCTAACATGAGTCTGGTTCTTGGGGCTGAGGGCAAAGGCAGATCCCTGTCTTAAAAAGCTTTTGAATACAGTGAAACCACACTATGGTAGATGCAGATGCTGGCTGTAACCCACAAGTTTGCTTCTGAAATGTTTGCATCTGGCCTGTAACACTTGCAAAATGAAGCCTTCACTCTGCAATTAAGTGGTATCCAGGCTGTGCAGACATTCAGGATATTGTACTTGCTGTGTGTCCCTAAAGCAGGTGCTGGATACCTCTGGAGCTCTAGGCCATAGTTTCTGAACCCAAAAACCTCTCTGCAACATAACCATGACTTCTTATAGGATGAAGGAGCTGCTCTTGGAAAGTCTTCCTGCCTGAAGGTCAGCAGGACCACCACGTACAGCAGAGTGAGAGCAAAGGGGCAAAGTAAAGGACCGAGGATTAGTTTAGGCAAAGATAGTCTGAAGGTTTGACTGGAATTAAGCATTGCAGGGCTGAGTAATAACCCTCAGCATTTTATGTAATGACCGGTTGGTTTAGATGTATCTCTCTCTGTGCCTTTCCAGTGATTAGGGGTAGATCTGTGGAAAGTAAATATCCTGTCACAGGCCAGACCCATCTGGGAAAGAAAAGTGCTGTAGCTCATGACCCCTCAGCCTGGCATCAAACTGGCTGGACTTTCCCACATCCAGCTGACTGCTCTGCCCATGGTGTGGGCAGATGTATGCCTGCCCTGCTGGAAAGGACAAGGAATGCCCTGGCGCTCTCTTCAAAGCCCTACCACTCTGAGGAAGGAAGAGGAATAGCAAAATGAGAGAAAATAAGGTTCATGATTTACAACCGTGTCTTTTTTTCTTCTTTTTCCTTTTTCTTTTCCTTTCCCTTTTTTTCCTTCTTCTTGTTTTGAAGAGAAAGACTAAGCAGGCATTTACCATCTTTCTTCTCTAAAAGGGGAATGTCTGTTCCTACAGTGCCACCTTCAGTCCTTTTTTGCTTACAGTCTTAGTTTTACCTAGACTGTTTCATTTTCTGAAGTTCTATTATTTCTGTTAGTAAAGGTTCAAATAAAAGAATTTCTGTGCATTTCGCTTGGACAGTAGCTCATATTGCTAAAACATAACACTCTTCAGGCCCAGGAGGCAATATCTGAATATTTTTGAACAGTGGTAAATGAGTCTCTTGCATTCAAACATTTTCTGGAGCGACAAAGCAATCAGTTGTTTGCTGAGAAGGTAATGGGTAAGTAGGAGTGGGGCAGGGAGAGGGTACATGGAACCAGTGTATTGCTAAGAAGGTGGGGTTTTACCCAAAAAGATGTGGTAGGTTCAGTGTATGCTGTATGTAAGATATGGACCCATGGATATGAATGTCTATGGTGATAACAGGAATTAATACAAGCAATAACAAACACAGGTGCTTCTGTCAGAGGATCAAACAATGGAGTTATCAAAAACTTGTGGCAAGCACACTGGCAAGGTCATGTGCAACTTAACATTTTGCTTACCATGGTTATCCTCGGAATTAATAAATTTTTAACCCAGACCATTCAGTACAACTATACTGCAAGTGTTTGCAAGTGTTACAGGCCAGATGCAAAACAGGTATACCTGTTTTGTTAGCAAATGCATAAATAGAATCTACAATGAATGGGAAATATAATATTAATAGTTTTTGTAATTGGACCTCATTTTTATATGGGGATATCTAGTCAATAGCTATACTTAAAGAAGTACTGCATTGTTTCCAGGATATAAAGCTGGTGTCACACTCTTCTCCACACCACACACTGACAAAGAGATCTGTGGTTAGCCTCTCAGAAAACAGGATTTTTTGAAGTCCATTACGGAGAAATGTTCATGCCAGCACCTGTGCTGTGCTCATGGGGTCTTGTCCCCAGGCATTGAAGGTGATGCTGCATGTTCGTGTCTGTATCAAAGGCCATGGCTGACAGGGACCACGTGGCCTTCAAGGGGCCACAACATAAGCAAAGCACTTCATGGCAGAGCCTCACTGGAAGGTTTTGTGCCCAGTGCTGACCACTGCCAGAGCCTCTGTCTTCCCTATTGTGATGAAAGGAGCCACCTCTTCAACACCCTGGCTCTCAGAGGCAGCACAAATGTTCTCAGCACAATCCTGTGCTGGCATGAGAGCTAGGGCCAGGGCCAGCCCTGAGGCCAGCCCTGTCAGACTCCCCCAGCCAAGCACCAATGGTAAGGGTGGAAAGGAGCTGTTATTCACTCACCTGTGAAGAAAGGAGGTGGCAGGAGCTTTCCAAGGAAGCTGGGAAGGGCTGCAGCCCCATGCCTTAGGCATTTCTAAGGACAGAGAAGAGACAAGCTGTAACAGACAGGCAATGAAGGGATGGTGGAGCTACAGGCAGCACCAGCAAATGCTACAAGCTTTTACTAGCTTCTTGCTCATTCTCTCTGCTAGCGTCTCTGGTGCTGCTTCTTATACCCTTGATGCTACACCTGTTTCACCTGTGTGCCCTTTTGTGATTGGTCAGTACATGGCTTATTGCCTTTAATACCAGGCATCTGCTCTACACAGCTGTAGCCCTTTAGGGAGGAGAGTCATCACAGCCCCACTCCCAACTGCCACAAGCTGTGTGCCTACAACAAGAAGTCAAGGGAATGCTGATTTGGTAGTTGGCTGTCTTCATTTTATGTTGTGTGTGTACTATGGATGTAAATTTATTCAGAATGCAAAAATGGCTCCTGGTTCTTGCCAGAAACAAAGGTGGAATTCAGTCAGAGACTGAGGTATCCAAATTTAAGCACCTAATTGCAAACATTTATTTGTGAGCTGGGCATCTCAGCTCCTACTCTAGCCAGTAGAGATCAGCTGTGATTCAGCTGCAAAGCATTGGTGTCTGATGACATTAAGATGCCCTGGAGTTTTTTGGCTGGCCTCCAGCTGCTGCTTCAGAAGACCTAATATCTCCTATAGGTCCTGTGTCACCTGTACAAGCCCCGTCTTGATGCCTAAGGTAGCCTCGGGCATCTCAGTTACCACTTACTGCTGTTAGTAACAGGGCAACTAAAGGGAACTTCTCAGTGTCTACCTCACTGTGGGCAGACTCAGCCTCCAGACCCCACCATCTCTGCTGAATGTCCCTCCCCTGAGATTTGCAGACTGGATCTTCACCATCAATAGTGGAAGCTTAGAAATCTCATCTACAAATACATTGGATGACTAATTTTAGTGTCCCAGGCTGAGTCCTGCCCAAAGTGTTTGTCACTTGGCAACACACATTCTAGCTCATGACTCAGTTCCAGGAGGAAGCTGCACAAATCCAGTTGCAGCATGTGCAGGGGAAGGGTCTCACCTTCCCCATCTCCCAAGGGATCTATGCTGCCAAGTGTGGGTGCTGGGGACCACTGCTGCAACTAAGGTCCAGGGAGAGAGTGAGCCTGAGATGAGCAGAGCCAGAGGGAAGGCATGGGCTGCTGCCTGTCCTGGCATCAGGGAACCCCGTGGAGGCTCAGCCAGCAGGGCTTTGCTTGCTTCCAACTCTAGGCAAGCTCTGGGGAAGCAGTGGGACCAGCTGGGAATCCATCCAGGAAATCAAGAAAGGCTCTTTACCTGTCTTTGCTACTGGCAATCATGAACAGGCAAGAGGGGCCAGTTGGACAGAGACAGATGGTAGGTCACATAGATGGCACCTCTCATGCCTAAAGCACTATAGGATAGGAGATCCAAGGACACTCAGTGCTACTTTGTGTGGACACATCTGGGGCATGTGGGAAGTATGGTAAAGACACAAATTGTAGATGTGAACTCCAGTTTGGGATGCTCTCCTGGGTCTGTCCCCTGGAGCAAGCTGATAAAGCAGTACACACATGGCCAGTGAGACTGTGACTTCAAACCTCATGCATGCAAGTTTGTTCTAGCTAATAAATCCATGCCTTGTTTGTCTCCTGCCTTGAAGCAAACATAGCTGTGTTCATGTGCAAATGAATGTGACACACTGTGATTTCTATTTACTAGCATTTTATGCCTACACTACCCAGCAGAAGTGATTGAAATGGTTTCTGGCACTGTTAGTTCAGACCTTAATGTAACTGCATCAAAGCTGACTTCTTCTAATGGACTGAAACACTGAAGTACTTATTTTAATTTAAATCATTTAGAAAATGAATGTAGAAATAGAAGGACATCACCCAAATGCAGCACATATTGCCAGAAGAGCTGCCAAGGCCCAGATGTTTCCTCCCAGCAGTGAGAGTCAATGCACCAGGGGACATTGCCCCAAATGTGTGTCCACAATCCCTGGACAGTCCCCATCACAGCTTCCCAAGCACAATTTTATATTTTATCCCATTGTGTGATTTCACATGGATTCTACCAATGATTACATGAAAAAGCTAAGATTTTTTGCCTGCCAATAAAAAAGGACTTTCCCACAATATATTACTATCAATGTTCCACGCTCAGGAAGGGGCTCCTAAAAAGTGCATCTAACTATCATCAGCTTCCAGAGGAGTGACCTTTCTCTTACTTTGCTTCCCATAAGAAAAAAGTAGAACAGATTATTGTTTGTTTCTGTCTCCAAAATATGTCATCAAAATATCCACATATTTGCTATGAAAGTGAAGTTCTGTTCTAATCTTTTTATCTAAAACATGAGAATAACAAAGTGTCATTCATAGATGGCATCTGGTGTAAACTATTTTAAGACCATATTTAGAAAAGGGACTGAAATGTGTCTATCTACTGCTTTAAGGCTCTCTCATTGATAAAAGGTTTATTTGCATTTATTCTGCCAAGTACATTCTGAACTCCACAGTACAAAACTCCTGCCTATTAATTGACATGGCATTTGAGCTTCAGATTAATATCCTCTTGATTGTTCTCCTGACAGGACTCCAATTAACCATACAGAGCAGCTTTGCCTGGGAGGAAACTCATAAAACATGAATTGGAGAGCCAGCCCATAAATAGAAGTAACTCAGATTGTATACCCAGTCCATCACAGTATTACAGAAGTTCTCATCCAAGAAAAATGAGCACACCCACTTCCTGCTGGAGACATTCATCCACCTTCAACTCAGCCCACTTGCTTCTTGGAACTGACATTAATTTTAAACCAAACTGATGATCTGAAGCAGGGTGATTGCTTGAGTTTGATTTTGCTTTTTTTCTCAAGGAGGAGAATAACGACATGGTGAGAGAATATAAGCCGAAAGTTAGTTCCTTAATTTCTCAGTAAAAAGTAAAATGAGTAAACAGGCAAATCCATTTAAGCACAAAAGCAAGGCATCCCGGGAGAGCACAAATGAGAGCTTATATAAGAGACATTACACACCTCATTATGGAATTCAAAATATTTGACAAGGCAAAGCCTGTTGAGATCTGTAAATAAAGTATGAATGTTGGTGCTTCGAGGCAAAAAAATGAGAACAAACAGATACTAAAGGACACAAAGGTGAGTTTAAACTCCTCCATCTAAAGTCTTTTAAAACACTCCAGAGGTGTCCAAGTTTTTCAGTGACAGGCTGTTCATTCAGTGCAGCAAAATGCTGAGCAAGTAAGAAGCAAACCCGATTGCTCAGAGTGTAGAAACACTGCAGTAAAACGATTACCTTGGTATGTTAAATGTCACTGTAGAACATAAAGCTATTTGGCTGGTGCTTAAATGAATGCAAGAGGAATTTATTAGCATTTTTATGAAGAATAAATACATTCTTGCTTATAATTTAGCAGCAAGGTGATATTGATAAAGGTGTAGTGGATGGAAGTGTCTCATCACTGAACCTTGTTTGTGCAAGGTTGCTAAAACCGGCTGTGCAGTCCTTAGTCCTGCAAGCAGATCTGCTCACTTTGATGGGATAGCAGAGGTCTGCATCCCTTCCACTTTTCTATACATTCTATATGATTTCTATACATTCAAAGCTCAGAACCCCCAGCTATCTCAGCAAGGAGAGACGGCAGCACACTCAAGAATAGAACACTTACACCCCTGCTACAGCCTGGTGTTGTCATTCCCAAAGACACCACAAACAGCTCCTAATCTCTCAAAATGTAATTAAACCTGAGTTTCAAGAGAGATTAGCTAAATGCTCAGCTCAAGGGCACTTTTTGAAGGTGAAGGGCTCAACAAAACTCCCTTGCTTGCAAAATTCAAACCTGCTGCAATGTAATATGAGCAACAATTTTAAAGCACTGATAAAAGGGCAAACTAACTGATGAAACTGCCTGGTTCAATATTAGTAGAAAAAAACATGCCATGACTTTAGTTGTAACAGAGGTTTTGCTTTTCATTTTTTAAAAATACATGGTTGTCTAGCAGAACATAAATTAGTATTCTATTTCTATACCAATCACAGAACCAGACAAGAGAGCACTAATGGTAAAACAGCACATTATCAGATACCATACAGGTTTACCTTAATATAAGAACTTTACATTGCACTCACACAGTTCATCCATTTGGACTATTAGCAATCTAATATTTCTTGATTCATCATGCTTTTAAAAGCAGTTACCACTGATTCTAATGCCAAAATTAAACACACTCACAGCCCTCTAGATAAAAGAAAATAATCTAATATTCTCCTAATATAAAATAATATAATAAGATAATCTCTAAATGAAAGAAAAAACTTGGATGTTATATTGAGTATACAGTACAGATTTACTGTAACTGGTCTATCTTCTGTGCAATAGCAACCAAACAAACATACCCTGCAAAGCCTGCTATAGTTATATAAAGAAAAATATAGAAAGATATATGCACTGTGCAGCAGAATAAACTGAACAAACTTTTTTTTCTGTGGGAAGTCTGTGAGAGAAGTTCTTGAATGTCATTGCTAACTTGGATTCGGAAGCCCAGCTCATCCCTCTCGATATAGGTCAAACAGTTCAGGACTGTGACCCTGATGGGAGGAGGAAGTGAGTATACATTGGACAGATTGCTTTGTCCTCCTTCTTTCCATCCCCAAGGCAAGAGAAACATCAAAAAAATCTTTCATTCTATCATGAGATCAGAAGACCACACACAGAGGAGAGAAAGTTTCTCCAAAAAGCCACTTCCTTTGGTCTCAGCAGCAATTGCATGTCAAAGGCTTGACTGCGGTTTGAGTATGTAACTGAGCTGCCCATTAAGAATGGAGACTGTCTCAGTATTCCCACCTGTAACACACCTGCAGTTAAACTGGTCACAGGACTTTGCATACAGTATTTCTCCCGAGACAGAGCTGCAGACATATCCACTGAACAAATTTTAACAATTTCAGAAATCAGCCACAGATGCAGGGTTTGATACAAGAGACCAAAGGGATAAATTTAAAACCAAACCTGCAAGTTGTTCCCTATAGGCAGCCAGGCACCCTGCAAATGGTTTGGCTTTAGTCTCACACAGGTTTGGCAGACCAGGGCTGTCAGTCCTGGGGCCTCATCCACAGCACTACAGAGCCAATTCATCACAGTTTTGCACTGGAGCATAATCATATGCTCTGGTTTGTTGTGAGTTCCTTTCCTAAAAGCTTGTCTGATTCAATCTGCCTTTGACTCTGAACAACCATTGAACTGATGCCTCTAGAAAACTATCCACATTAACTCTTATGCCTCCTTTCTGAGTGGTACTAGGGATTAACCCCTTACTGACAATGTTTATACTTACAGGGATGGATTTTTTTCTTGTATGCATTATTTCATAATTATTGACATTGAATTTCAGGTGCCATTTCATTAATCAGTCATCTCTGCAAATCTTCTCAGACAACTTCAGGTCAGACTACTGTGAGAAAATATTCTGTTTTAACATCTGCATTGCTGTGGCTCATTTCATTTTTCAGATTTTCTTACCATATCCTTTATGTCTTAAATAGTCATAAGTCCAAATCAGGTGATAACCCACCAACAACCTCCTATTTCTTCCAAAGTACAGCCATGGAACACCTGAACATGAAGCAGGCTCAGAGTCCTCCTCCAAAAGCCTATGCCCTACACGCTCCTCCCCACTGTGCAGTGTCCCTGCCCTTTGCAAGGTGCCCTCCCACAGGCTGGGACCCTCCTTTCTCCTGGGTGCCATGGGGTGCAAACTGGGGGGGCACAGGAGGGCGAGCTGAGGCACAGAGCCCTCACCAACACACATCAGAACCAGACCCATGGCATTTCCCACCAGCAGCATGAGGTGGCAGCAGCAAAGCCAGCCCAGGCCAGCTGCACAACATCTTTGAAAGAGAGAGGAGCACTTCACTCTGACTGTCCCTATGACTCTGTCCTTAGGGGTATCTTTGGTATCAGGTTCTTGGGTTTTTGTCTTGGGCCATTGATGAAGACAAGGATCCATGGAAAGAGCCTTCTTATGAGTGAAAAAATTGCTCCTTCCATCTCCCACTGTCTTCACAATTCTACCGACTTTCTTGGTATGGATGTCAGACTTCTTAATCTGTTGTCTTTCAGATTATTCCTCAGCCTTTTCCTGAAGACCTGTGTCCTATTTGCAGCCTTCCATTATTTTGTCTTTAAGTGCTTTAAACTGTATCTCAAACAGGACAATTGCAGTTACTCAAAGCCCCTGCATGAATTTGTTCTGGTCCTGGGAAGAGGTTAGATTCAGTTTGCTGGTTTATGCCAATCAGTTTCTCATACTCATCTCCTGCAAAGAATGACTCCAGGGGGAGCCTAGCTGACCTCTCCTGTAACCAGCACTAATAGAAACACACAATTTAGCTCTCCTGCAAGGTCCTGTCTTCATAGGGTGCCTTTTGTACTCCTTCATCATCTATTGGTCCAGTTGACTTTCTGGACAACTTTCTCCTTTGATGTTTTTAAAACAGATTTTATAGCAGCTTTCACACCTTTACACTAACTCTCCCTCTAAACCCTCTCTGGCCTACTTTACTGCAGTGGGACACTCAACTTGTTACGATTTATGATCTTTTCCATTTTCCTTGTTCAGATAAGACTTCCACCTTTTAAAAAATGCCTTTGATTTAATTTAGCAGTTTCCACCTTCTTGATGTTTGATCATGACAACATTTTGTTTTCCTTTCAGTCTTTTAAACACTCTTCTCTGGTAGGTGGTATACATACACTCCATGCCTCTAAAATGGTGCTCTGAAGCAGTCTCCACACTGCCAACACACATTTTCCTGGTTTATTTAACCTCCTGGTTTCCTAAGTACTATCTTACTGATTTATTGCCATCCTACTTTGCAAAAATCCTAAATCAGATGCACATTTCATCTCAGATTTTTGTTGCTACAGAAAAGCTACAATAATTTGAAACACTGTCTTCTTATGGGAATAACCCCAGCAGCATGGACTCTTCCCAGAGGATCCTAGTGAAGTCAGTGGACCAGCATGAGATAGGACTTTCAGGAGCAGAACACTTTTTCCCTAAAAAATTGAAACTTTTTTCATGTTGTCTTTTGCGCCTTCATTGTCTGCCTACCTCCCACTTGATTTTGGATATTTGCACACCATAATAATAACAAATTGAATTTAAGTGGCATAAATTAGGCACAGCCTTTTTTCAAATTTATGGAATGTTTATTTTTAAGGAATTTTAATTTTAAAATTGTTATATAAAAGAAGGACATGTAGTTAAGAAGAAAATTTAATCTCTTTCTAAAGAGTAAATACAACTACTGAAAGTTGTGTCTACTACACACAACCTGAATTGCTGCTCTCAAACCACTATTTAAAGAGCTCATTAATTGTTACCTCAGGATACAAAAGCTTGCTGCGGTCTGGAAGAGAAAAAAGGTTTAATGAGGCCTGCCTTTTACTCCCATGACACTTCCTAACATGCATGAAGGCAATGGCCACCTGAGCTGTTGTACAAATAGAGGGTAGCAACGTCCTACAGTGGAATGTGAACTGTTGAGGTGTTCAGTTCTGTCACTAGGGATACTGACTTTATGTACCATGCCTGTGAAAGATAAGAGGCAATTTTTATCTCCTGAGGGAGCACAGGACCGCGGCTGTATCTGAACTCCCATGCCCTCATGTCCCAGGTGATTCCTGTGGGAAGAGAGTGAATTGTAGCTCAGGTCCCCTTTGGCCCACAGGCTCCAATCACCTTCCTGCAGAATTCCAGACCCTGCACACTTGCATCTTCATTCAGTGCATTGTTGGGACACACTAGGGCATACAGGTGGTCCCAGATTCTGCAAGACACTCTCAGGTACCATGCTTGTGACCTAACCTGAGCACAGGCTCAAAGATAGGTTGGGGCTGCTCTACTTCACGTCACACTGCTGCAGCACAGCCTGGAACATCACCCACCCAGCACACAGGAAAAGGAGCCCAAACCTGATCCACCACCCTACCCACAGGAATGAGGTACCTGTCCCTGCAGGGAGAGCAGAGTCACCCCAGCAGCTGAAGGACACACAGAGAGCTCGTGTTGAAAGTGGTCCTGAGTAAGGAGACACTGGTTTTGTGGCTCCTGAAGGTCAATAAATCCTGCACGTGTGACCCACTCTCCTGATTTTCTTACCACATTGGTGTAACTACGATGTGATTTGTCTGAAATCAGTTAAGTGTCAGTGTCTGAAACAGATAAGCCAGAAGAACTGAAAAGTCACTTTTCCTTTATAAGCCTTATATGGACTTTATAAGCCTTTCCTCAAGGCAGCTAATGGTTCCCATGGGCTTTGTAGTGGGTTGTTGGTTGTCATTTTTCTGTGAGCTGTCCTTCACGGTGGTCTCTGTCTTCTCCTATTGTTTCAACAGAAGCAGTGTCAAATCCTATGTGCTGGTTCTTGCATTTTTTTTGGAAAATAAAATCTGAAATAGCAGCCAATGTCCCACTGACCATGTGCAGCAACAAGCAAACTTCAGCTCCTGTTTCAAAATTAACTTTGAAACCAGAACAACCATCTCAAGAGCAGGCACATAGGTCCAACTGCGTAGGAGAGGTTTGCTTCTTTTTGCACAGATGTGTAAAGGTGGCTCATGACAACCAGGTGTGTGACTCTCATCAACTGTGACACAATAGATTTTCAGGTGTATGGTCAGGTTCCTGAGAGTCCCAGTCTGCACTTCAGCTTGCAATGGCACCTGCTATTCAAAAAGGAAGTGGTTTCAGCTGCTCACACAAGGCTGTACCAAAAATATGCCAAAGAGGAATACAGAAAATTTCACTGCAATCCTGCACACCCCTCAGGTCCCTCTCAATTAGGCTTTGTTTATGATAAATTTCTTTTGAAATTTATCTCAGTCTTCTACAGAGATAAGAATGGGAGGCAACATTACCAGGAGCTGGTGATTTTGTTCAGTTTAAGATCTAAGTAGAGAGGAAAATAAAATTTATTTGTCAGCTCAACCTTTAGTGCTTAAGTCCCTAATACAGCACTAAAATGACTATTAGGGAAGGGAAAAAATTATCACAGCATTGAAGGTTTGATGTCTCCCAATGTGCATGCAAAAGAAGTTTAAACTACATTGCAAACAAGGGCAAAAAATCAAATAGCCCAACAAAGTTCTTAAAACAAGGCTGAGTAAGAAGTCTAGCAACCACAACAGATTACTTAATGTTTATTCTGAAAATTCCTTCAGTAGTTTTATTCCTCCACTAAAAGAAGCTCCATTAGAGATGCCCCGAGAACGTACTTTTAGTTTTTAGTCAAATTTTCATGATCATGCTGCAGGTAGATTGTCAGGCGGTGTTAAGATTAAGCTGCTTTTGAACACCAAATCTATGTGACCTACAGGACTGATAAATGCTGGAAATAACAACACTTTGGCTCTACTTTTTCCAGAACAAAATAAAATTGCACAACATGTAATATTTTCAAAGATCTGTAATATTAAGTCTCAGTAAGAAAATCACACAATTCAAGTTTCAGTGTAAAAAACCACCTTGTGCTCAAAACTTACAGGTGTACTCCAGTGAGTTAAAGTAAAATATCTCTGCTCAGAAATTACAACCAAGTTTTGCTTTCTATGGCCATCCTGTGCTTCACTAGGTCTGGCAGAAGTTTTGAATACAACACATCAGTGACAAATTGTATCAGAAATGTCAACAGAAGAAAAGGGATTTATAAATATCTCTAAAATATATTTCTTCACTATCTACAATAGGAAAAGCAGTCCTTTAACATCTCATCACAATTATTTGACCATGATGTTTTATAGAGCTGGTTTATGAAAATATTTACTCAGTATTTATGTTTCATTCCAGTTTGGCATTTTCTGGAATACTTGCAGCACTTCTGGAGAATAAGGACATTTATTCCAAATATATGTCTATGATCATATTACATTGAAATTTTGTACAGTTCTCCTACATACATCTTTCCTTTCTCATCCAGTTTACTCCCCACTAAATGAATGAGGGAAGAAAAAGATACAAGTTTTATTCTAAAGATACCTTCACAAAGGAGATCTTACATGTTTTTTCAACTAGCTGAGTACAGATTTTTCTGCTGATGAACGATCCCTTAATTGACTTCATTCAAACCACCCCAGGTGGGTGATTAAAAGATTGATTAGGGATTTGTCCCCTGCCTGTCAAGTCTGACTGCAGCTCACTTAGATTATTAGTGCATCTCTCCTCGAGCTTGAAATGATAATGCACTGCTTGATTGACTGAAGTGTCCCTGGGTCAAATCACATAGGACAAACTGATGCCACAGAACATCTCCTTGGCTGGCATACAATATTAGTTACTTTTCAATGCACAATATATTTATCTTCCATTGCCCTACAGCGTTCCATGACCACTGAATCAGAGAAAGAAAATCTCTTTAAAGGTGGGGAAATGAAAAGGAAGGAAAGAAAGTAATTGACAAAAAAAGATGGGTTTATTAACACTTGCTTACCCACCAAGAACCAATTTTCCCCTGGAAAGATTTTTCTCCAAACACCCACTGGGTTTCTGCTCTCCTCACAGAAGTTTGGCATCTTTAACTAGCAGTTTCTGTCAGGACCACATGAAAGGTCACCACCTTGCATGCCCTGGTGTTCATCTAAACCTTTCTGGGAATAAAGCATTTGAAACTAATGTTGTTCCTTTATTGCCTAGAATCCAAAACAGGATATTGCAACAGCAGGGAAGGTAGGAGGTTGGTAGGATTAATTTGAACACAGTAAATCAAAGACTTTCTCCCAGGAGGAGATTCCCACCTATCTGTTACCTGCCTTCTGGGGTGAGGCAATATGATGCCTGTTTCCCAAATGAAAAACTAGGAAATTATGAGAAAAGACTTCTATTAAGTGGAGGCAATCAAAAAGTGGAATAAAAATACTCCTCAAAAGGAGATATCTCTCAAGTGAGATTCTGATTTCAGTTGGTGAAAAAAGTGTCAGCAAGGATGGCTGCAGCAGTCTTTATGGCTGGTACCATGAGCTTCAGCACAAAAGATGACTGCATAGAGATTTCCATATTCCAGGGAAACAAAGTCCCTAAAAGTTGATATATGGATTGAGATGAGGGGGTTTGTTTGGAAGAGAAAATTTATTGACAGCATCAGAACAAACTCAGAGTGAATTGTAACTAACTCATAGTGGAGAGCACTCAGCTTGCTGGTGGCCAAGGGGTGAAGCAGACCTGGACTGAAGCAGTGCTTGCAGAGACAGAGGTGGGGATGAAGGGCGACTGCAGAGGCTGGTGCTCAGGAGTGGCTGAAGAATAATGATCATTAGAGAAAACCCTGTGCTGAATTTCAGACTCTGAATAAAGGTTTTTCCTTTTCTCCACAGACAGCAGGCCTGGCTGACTGGTTTGTAGAAAGCCACAGCTCAGTTTTCAGAAATCCCTGTCACAGTCTGAGCCATCTTGATCCCCTGGGCAGCTGAACTGACCTCTCTTGTGCTGGGATCATTGCTCATCTGCAGCTCTGTCAAGAGACAAGCTGAGTCCTTTCTCATAGGAATTTCTGAAATACAGCCAGCCATCACTGACCTTTCTATTAAAAACAACATTAAACTGATTTCTCAGGCTCAGTACTCCTTGAGAACGAAATGCAAAGTGCACATTTCTCAGGGAAGTGGCCACAAATAAAAACATGTATTTTAACATTTGTCATTTGCGGATCCATCTCCCAGAGTGGAACAGTATTCAAACCCCTGCCTAAATACTCAGGCAGAGATTATAGCACGAGTTTCCTAGTATTGACTCATTACTGAAATATGAAACAAGGCAAGATAAATGAGTGGTCTAACAAGTAATATGACAAAATACCAGACATCACAAGCTGCCCTCTCACATTGCCAGGCAGTAGAAAGCAACATCCATCAGAAAAGCAGGGCAAAGAGCATCCAGTACTCCTGGATGAGAAAGTTCACTCGTCCCATCATATCCCATCCCACCCCATCCCAACCTGCTCTGCACCATCCCACTGAGCAGAGCCCACTGCATTCTTGGGGAACACTAATGAGTAGGCAGGCTGCCAAATCAAGGCACTCTAAAGAACAAATAATCATTAAGAATAAGAAGAGATTTATTTCTCATCATTCATTTCCTACCAAACTGCTTTCTACAGCAGTCATTCTCTGCACATAAATTGGCAAAGCACAGCTCCACTGCTGGGACAGGCATTCAAAGACAGGCATGAAAGGACAGGACTGTGGATGGGATTTTTATCCCTCTAATCAGATCCTGATAACAACTTTGGTGTGCATACCCTGCTACACACAGCAGTCCTTGAAGTATCAGGGATTGTGTTGCAAAATCCCACAGTCCTGAATCTGTCTGTGTTAAAACCTTCAGGTTTTCTACCACCTGCAATGAGCTGAAGCCACACTCTTAGCTGAGGAAAGCCTCATGTACTTCAGCAGTTGAGCAAAAAACATTAGAGCAGCGGTTTTGGTTTTTTTTTCCCACTTGTAAGGAGAACAAATAGTTTAGTTTTTTAAACCTTGTAGTATTTTTGCTTTTAATGTTAACTTCTTTGGTTTAAGCAGGTTTTCTTTAAATGTTCTGCAAGTTTAATCCCAGCTGGCAAATAAGTATCACTCAGTGGGGAAGAGAATTGATCAGATGATCATCTGGAAGCCTTAAGAATATTAGCTTTAGAAGGGTCCTTCTAAAACAAATTTTCTTAATGCCCTGTTACTGTAAGTTCAACAGAGACCAGGTACAACACCTCTCTTTCAACGTGAAGCTGTGGCTTTCTCTCTCTGTTCTAATTAGGGCATACTTAATGCCCAGTACACTGCCTATACTTAGTAAAGGCAGATATGAAAAGTAAAATTATTAATGACTCATGATTGACATTTCCCCCTTTTCTCCCAATTAACAACATTTCCAATCATTTGTTCAATTTAGCCTAATGGTAGTAAGACCTAAGACCATTAAGTATTACAAATGAAAACAGGAGTCACAATGTGTAGCAGCTTCTTTACATTACTCTAAAAGCTCAAAACTTTAATAGACCTTGAATGTTCCATTAAAAAATTAACTCAAATAGTCTTTTTTTTTTGGTCCTGTGAATTTTAAATACAATGCTTAATGATTTATTCTGCTTAAGAATGTCCATAAATAAAGTTTCTGTGGTATCAGAATAATTCTAGAAGCAGGATTCTTTAAAATTATGATAATGCAGTGATGAACAGCTGATAAGGGTGGAAATGTAACAATTTACTTTCTTTGCAGGTGGAATTGTTTCTTTGTGGGGAAAAAAGGTTCCTCTTATATCTTCCTCAATTTGAACTTGCTGTTTACTGATTTATTTTGATTCTAGCTCATGATGCATGTTTTTGTTTAAAGAGGGAAGCAAGTAGCTGAATCTGAGACTGACCTTAGTTTTCCTAATACTAATTCATTATGCAGCACTTCGTGTGTCTGTTGTGGCCTTTTGTTTAAACAGCTAAGTTAGAGAGATCTTTAATGTTAATATGAATTTACTTGTGTTGTTTTGGTAGTGTCTTAAATTATAATGCCATTGCATTCAAAATGACATTTTGTAAAGAACATCTATTCTATCTCAATTTTATTTCTGTTTTATCCAGCATTGCCTCCAGGCTGAGAGAGACCTTCAAGCTAAAGGTTAATGCTGACATTTATGGTTCAAGATTTTTGTTTATACCCATAACCACATAAAAACAAATTAATCTCATTTCCATATACACTTGGTAGCAACAATTTTCACAACCACTTTGTATGTAGCAGACAAATGTTTTGCTGCTGTTACTCAAAAAATGGTGTTGATAATGAGTTAAGCAACCTTTTGAGCAGAGGCCAATTGCAGAGCTCTCACAGCATTATTCAAACTTTGAAAATGTAATTTGGTTACCAAAAATCACATTAAGCTGTCATACATATTATTTCCTCTCACAATATAGTTGATTATTCAAATATTTTCCAAAGATATGATCTTTTATGATTCACTTTTTCAATTTCCTCATATACTTATCAACTTTAAACTTCAAATCATAACTTTGGTAGTTAGTGATGCCAAAATGTTGAAATACACTGACCACATCGAAGAGAACAACCTGAAACCATTCTCTCTCAAATTAATAGTCAAATACAATATGTTCTGTGTATTTTCTGTTTCCTGTTCAAAATCCAGTAAATACAACAAGCTGCTTCTTTATTTTAAATCATACATTAGCTTACTATTGTTCCTTTCTGTAATCAGACCTTTACTATAACTCTTGTGTGCACCATAAGAGGTTTTATTACCAGATTAGTATTTCATCCTTGTTCAGTCTGCAAATGTGTGCAGGCTTCAATTCAGAGTCCTCTAAATTGAACAGACATGCCACAAACTCACTTATCCCATCAGGATTAGCCTCCCTTCATATGTAAATGCAATAAAGAAAATAATGGAATTATTATTTTTCTATGGTTAGCTTATGTCCAACTCTTTTTGGATGGTAAATATAATTCATTGCCTTCTAGCAACATCAAGAAAAAACTTGAAAAGAAGCAAGTTTATTTAATAAATCAATTACTATTGCACTCTCATTGCACAGTGGCCAGTTGCTGGATGTGGCTGATCTGCTCAGTCCAACATATGGCTTCAGTCAGTCAAGGTTTCCCAGGGGTAACATCAATCACAGAGGCAGAAGAGAGCAGCAAAAGGAGAGAAGAGGCTGTATCATTTTCCTGACTTTGCTGCTGCTCTTCTTTCTTTCCTTTCCCTCACCTCAGCTACAGTGCTTGTATTGACTGTCTGCCTGCTATGCAAGGGGGAGCCAAATGGGGGGATGCCCTGCCCAGCTACTCCTCCCAAACACTTTGCACTGTCCACAGTCACCTTGATGCCTTGTGAAGGCTGGCCTAGAACAGAGACTAGATGGAGTTAAAGAATAAAGTAGGTGTTTATTAGGAGGCCTCAATAGATCCACCTTGGGCAGCACAAGAGCCCAGCCAGGGCTACACCCACGACGAACCCAAAATGGTCACAAAATGGATGACTGGTCACAGGGTCTCTCACTTTTATAAGTTTTAGTTCATTAGCAAATTGGAGCTAATTGTCCAATTACAGCTTTAGCCCATGAAGTCCCATCCTTCCTGTTGTTTTCTCTTTGGTCTACCGTTGCTTATGCTCTTGGGCCTGAGATCTGGATCAGTTGTCCTTGGTCCCCAGCTAGAGAAGGAATTGTTTTGTCTNCAGGTTGTTGCTCAGTTGGATTTGGATGACTGCACTGGGCGCTGGACCTGGAGAATTCATTTCTCTTTCCCAGTGCCCTGCCCAGAGCCACTGTGGTTGTGCTTCTGCAGTGGTTTCAGGCACTTGTACTGTTTGCAACCCCCTGCTTGGAAAATATAAAGCTGGCATTACATTAGGGAAGAATTAGAGCTGATAGGTGTCATTTCTACATTCAGAGAGCTGAAGATTCAAAAAATTTATTTTGCAAGAGAAAAGTACGACAATCTAAATTAGTTTGGATTTCCTCACTGTGTGATGGAAGAAAATCACACACTGCTTTGTCCTGTGTGCTTCTCGTCTGTTTGAGCGAAGCCCTGCACTACTTAGAGATTACAAGTCACTGGAAAAGGAGTCATCCAAAGACTAAAAAAGACTACCACAATAACACTTTACTTCCATAGTGATATGCAGAGCCACCTAGTAAGAAGCAGAGTATGCCAAATCAACACCACCAGTACTTAGGTTTATTAATTACTTTACCTTCCTTGCTGGCTCAAATCCTCCTGGAAAATCATTTAGTCTTCTTAGAATGATCACCATGCTGCTTATTTTTCACATAAAGGAGTGATAGCATTTAACACCTATAACTTCCTTACTGCTTTTCTTCTAAAGGAAGAAAAAATTTCCTTTAAAACATTTTTTTCCTCAAAAGGTTCTAAATGGAAGCATAAGGGAAGTTTCAGCAGAGAAGCAAAAGGCCCAACCCCAACTTTTGAAGCGAGGACAGCACAAAGGCGATGGAAGCCCCAAGCCCACCCCAGTTCGATGCACATTTGGAGTTCATGCTGCAAACTTACAAGCCTAGCTGGAAACATACCAGCCTCTTGCATAACCTCAGAGGCAATGATTAGCTGGATAAAATACTTTTCATTGCTAAATCCTTTATACTCCAGAGGGTGTGAAAAATTCAGGTGAAACATGCCTTACTAGTCATGCAAGATGCATTTCAATTCATGACAAAGTAACAGACAGGAAGAATTTTTAAGATGAAATTTTAGAAAAATGCCAGCTCTGCCAAAAAGAAGTATCATATGAAGCTTGTATTTAATTTGGCTCATGGCTCTACTAAGTTAAAGAAACTCAATGTTATTTCTGTAATTACTGTCACAAACATATTTTGACCTATGATAATGAACTGTTTGTGCATATGTGTGTTTGTGTGTGTGTGTGCATGTGTGTGTGTGCGCATTACATAAAAGCTTTGTTTTCAAAAGGTTGGATGCTACAACATTAACTATAAAGTGTACCCCCAAGCAGCAAGCTGGTACTTTGACTAAACTACTCACATCACTATTCTGATCTCCTCAGAATATGCAAAATCATCTAGCTTACTTTATTCATCTGCAACAACTCATTTTGCATTTTTGTAAGCTTTCTGACATACATAATGGACTTGTTTATCTGTTTATAGAGGGCTTAAAACAATCTTTGTCAGGGCTCTGGTATGTTACTACTATACATAGTATGTATAGGCATGTAAACCACCAATTTATTTGAGGTTGTGTTGAGGCATACATCTACCCTGTAGGTCCTGATCAACCCTGCAGAGTTTGTATTTATCTTCTCAAAGAGAAAGATACACTTGCAAAATAAAAGGAAGACCAGTGGTTTTAATATTAATATATTAATATTAATACTTGGAAATATTATCCCTTTGAGAACTGGATGAATCCCACAATTTCTGGTTTATGAAAAGGAGGAAAAAAAAAAAAGAAGAAGAACCTTCCAATGAAATCAAACCACCATATGCAGTTTTGGTTTTCAGGTTGAAGACCAACACCTTTTATGGTTCTAGGAAACCTCAGAGGCTGTGAACAAGATCAGATGTATACATGCAGCATTCCATAGCTTGACAATTTAAAATCAAAGGACCCCCTCACAATCCAATTAGGGCAGCAGGAAGAGAAGTTGATACATGATGACTATAGATGAACACAAAATCTGGCATACATCAGCCAACTCTGAGACTAATATTCAGGCTGTAAGTTTTTCAGGAAAGAATCTCAGGGACAAGGATACAGCCTTTGTTACTGACACTTCTGACTTTAATTTCTAGCATAATATGGTCAGAAAAAGAAAATACCAGCAATAGCAAGAAAGCAGAATATACAGCTGTGATGTGCTCTTCAAAGGTTTCGTCCATGGCAAAGCTGCACCCTTTTTTTGTAATTGTCAGTACACCTACAACCCACATGTCTGTGGTTCTTCACATTTACATGCTCCACCAGGAAAAAGTGACACTTACAGAAGAACAGCTTTCAGTTTGAGACAAAGTACAGGAAAGATTCAGGAGAATTATTAGCCTATGGATGACCTGACTTGCATCCTACTTGGAACCAAATAATCTATTCTACAGAGGCTGGCCTAGACACAAAGTCACCCAGACTTCAGTACTAGGAGGAGATGGAGTGAAAAGCCCAAGCACAAGAGACATAAATCCTAAAAATAGTAAAAGAGACATTGAAAGAAAGCCAAAAACTACGTTTCACCTGGAATTTCTCCAGTGTTGAGCACAGTCTGTGTGCAAATATAAATCATATATGCACTAAACTGCTAACCATGTCTTTTTCCTTAATATCCATTTTTAGTCGAGCCAGCTGCAGGATGTTTCACCTTGAATGTATTGCTGGTTAAGCTTTCCATCTATTTCCATTTGATTAATTTCAGTTCTGGGCTTTCAGTGCTCATTCAGTATCACTCACTGTATAATATTCCACTTTACTAACACCAGTTACTTTTTACATCAAAAAACAGTGATCCCTCCCCATTGCTGTAACTTAATTTTAACTTCTATGACTGCAACAGTATTAAACAAAGTATTGCTGCTTCTCATAATTTGTCCTAAGAAAATGATCACTAACAAAATATAGAACAGAGAACTCAATCAGGATAACTTTGGCCATTTATTGCTGCTACTAATTATCCTAACCTTCTTATCATAATTACTTATTGGCCTACTTACCCAGTTATCCTGACCTCGCAGGCCTGACTTCCGCTATCCTCCGATTCAGTGCTAGGAAAGCTTAAGTCTTTGTTACTGACACTAAGTACGAACTGAAAATGGAACACAGCGAGCAGCGATTCAAAAAAATACCATTCCTTCCACAGCCATTTCCTTAGCAGTAACTGTGACCACCATGAACCTTCAATGGCACAAGAAAGGGAGAGTTTGTGGGAAGATCTTTGATGGACCAACTGTTACAGAGAGGAAAAAAAAAAGCTTGCAGTCAACCCTTTCTTCAAACAGAGCAGTGATATTCAAAGCTAAATACAGGTTGAAGAAATCCCTGTGACTTTAGATTGGTGTGCTAATCATCTGAGAGAATAGGTAACTGGAGTCTCTAGGACAGTGCTAATGAGGCCAGAAGGTGAGATGTTTATCTCCTACAGGGAAACAGGAGCTCCAGGTCATTACTGCCTGTGGAACTTGATGGAAAGCCTTTTTCTCTGTTTACACTGATAGTTGTAGTTCTTCTGAAGGTTCAGCTTCATCTTTTTAAAAGGCTTTTTTGCTCAGGACTGAGAGGTCCAAGAGGGCAGTAGCTGATGGTCAGAAATGCTGGTAGCAGGCAGCCAGGAATTCCTGCCTGAGTGCAGGAGTCACTCTGCTTAATCTGTGCAGTTTCCCTGAGGACTGTGGTGTGTGGGGTGAGATGCAAGACATGGAAGGGTGCCCTGCACAGCCAAAGGAAGCTGTAGATGCAAGGGAATTCATGGGAGACTGCCCATTGCTTGGGACACCTTGCATGAGAAAGGGTTACAAAACAGACCAACCCTATAGACAATCCACTCAGCTGTGAGCAATCACGTGTGGGGAAAATTTCAGGGGAAATATCACGTATGCTTGGCCTGTCCTTAGTGCTCCATCCAGGTGTCTAGTTACAATTACTACAGGAAAGAGAAGACCAGGTGCTGCTGCCTGCTCTGAATCAAGAAAGCTACTCCTATGCTCCCCTGCAGAATGTGGGCACAGGATCCTGACTGTCACAGCTGTGTGCTATTCCCTTTGCTGCTGAGGCACAATTGGATCCCTCCCCTGCAAATATTTCTTTTTTTTCTAATGGCAAGTTAAATGACACAGGGTTGTTTGAAGCTGAAAGGGCAATTCTTGGAAGAACTGGAAAAAAGTTCTGGAATTAGGTGTTTTTTCTGATATAGGTTATAAAAGTTAAATTACTTTCTGAACAAGTTCCAAGGTACCAAGAATGTACCATTATTAGGAGTATAGCTTGGTATTGAATTCATAGCTCTGAAAAGTACAATCATTTCAAAGGGGCGTTGTTACTGGGAAAAAGAATTTTTACATTGTAGAACAGAATACTGAAAAGGTTAAGGTCAGATCCCACTCACTTAGGCCCAATGGCTCAACTGTTTGCTGCAAACCTGCTAGGTTTCCTTGAAGTGACTGCTGTTGCAGTAACTATTTTGCAGGCACTGCCATATAGACTGGGATTATCCAAGCACATTTATCCATCACGAGAGGAATGGAATTGCTTGGTCTTAACTATATGAATGAGAAGTTTAAAAACATTAAAAGTTTTATATTACAATGTAATTTTTGCAACGTGAACATCACAAGAAGCGCACTTTCATATAGCTTTCAGCAAATCTATGACCTTTAAGAGCCATACCACACATATGGCATTAAAAGCACACTGCTCAGTAAAAGTCTATTGCCTTCTTTAATTAATGTATAATTGAAAATAACTCCAAAAATGTTTTCCATGTAAACTTCAATTTTTGTTGAAATTAACATTGTACTTAAAACTAGTTCACCACATTAGTGGTTTTTTTCGGTGTGTTGTAAATCTAAATCTTGATTCTTCCCCTCTCTAGCAGCAGCAGTAGGTGCTCCCAGGGTGTTTATAACACATGTTCTGGGTGTGTTCAGGAATTCTGGCACCAAAAATGCTTTCCACATCAGCCAAAACCACATCTACTCATAAGGTTGGAAAGTGCAAACCCACATACCTATATCTTTGCAAATCAAGCAATGTAACACCTTAGACTGCTTGTGCTTTTAGTTGTTAAGAGAGGTTTCTAATCCTTTAATAATGTTCCCTTCAAACTATAATGTAATCTCTTAATCACTTTAAGAAGCTACTGAATTCCTCTGTCATAAGGATCTGTTTGTAGTGACATATGTAACAATTGAAGATGGTGTCTTTTTTCAAGATTGTGGACTTTTGTGGCGTATTAACTTAAGGCCACAAAAATGAAAGGTAACAAAGTTTAGCCAAAAGCACACTTAGCTCACACTGGCTGTTAGGATTGAGCTGCAGTTCTGCTTGACTAAAAACCCTGTGAGGAGCTCCAAAGAGTAATGAAAAACAAGACACATCACAAACAACATAACTATTATTCTCGTTCCCATTATTTAGGTGTCTGATTCATTTATTTACAGGTTCAGCACTGTAAGGAACGGGAGTTCTGATCCTTGGAGGAGTAAGCAGGAATTGTTATTACAATGATATGCAGCCCTGTGCGTGACACTTATTTACAGGGGACCAATTTTTCCACAGGGTTGAAATAGCACAGCAGCACAGTATTCCAATATATATCAGTACTGGTAGAACTAAAAGTCAAAGGTACAGGGTACAACTCACTTTTCCCTTTCTATTTTTCAAGGTATTTGTGTTGAAGATTATGCACCTACTGCTTGAGAGAACAACATATCATGGTACTGCTGTTTTCCTACAAAATTGTTTACCCAGTTACATGACATAAAAAAGAGTCAATCTCCTCTGTCAGTGGAACCTAACATACTGAGGAGGTTTAATCTTGTGTTTTTCAGAGGCATTAAAAGAGATGCTACAATAAACAACACATAAGTTTAGGGACAAAAAGCTTTGTGAACATGTTTCTATCTCTAATAGTGTTTGGGAGATAAAATATTTCATACAGCAAAGTAAAACAAATTAGTGATATGAAATAGCCTGAGAGGAGGAAACTTATTTTGAAAATTATTATCATTCAAAGAGCTGGCACATTTTTCTGCCTTTGCCGAAGTACAAACAGCATTACTGGCCCTACCAGAAATGTATGGCAAGTCTCTGTCTCTTTGAAATTTGAGAACTTCACTGAAACAAATGTGGGTTTAATGACAATTATATGAATTAGTTTTAACATAAATTGAGTTAAAGACACCAATCTGTTCAAATGCAAGACCTTGTTATGGTATTATGTTCATTAAGGCATTTTATTTGTTGCATATTTGAACATAATATACTTCTTTTGGCTTTTATAAAGTGTTTTCAGCATCCAGTTAGTAACTGCATCTATTCTGTATGTTTTCTCTTTAATCTGCAAAGATCCATGAGAAAATGCGGTATTTCTCTGTTACTAAATTGTTGAAAATGAATGCTATATTTAGTATAAAAATAGACAAATGCATAAATACCTACTCAAAAACACATGCAAAGCAAGTTTGACAGAAAAGGGTTACAGCCTAAAAGAAAACAGCAAAAGGAACCTAAGAGAATGAAAAACTAGAAATGCCAAAGGTTTCATTCGCATCTATCATGAGTTAGCAATTTACAAGCACAGAAAAATAAGGAAAAATAAAGTGCATGTATTATATCTACCATGACTCATAGCAACTCTATTGTACTTTGTGCTGTTTATAAAGCCTGTTCGTTGTAACTCATAGAATCATAAAATCAGAGACTCATAGAATGATTTGGGTTAGAAGGAACCTTAAAGATCACCTAGTTCCAAGCCTCCATCCCCATCCCCAAGGATGGGGGCTTCTTGGAAAGAAGAAGGTGTCCCTTCTAGTGGGACACTTTCCACTAGACCAGGTTTCTCAAAGACCCATCCAACCTAGCCTTCCAGGGATGGGGCATCCACAATTCTGGACAACCTCTGCCAGTGTCTCACCACACTCATAAGAATTTATTCCTAATATTTCACCGAAACCTACTCTCAGTTTCAAGCCATTGCCCCTTGCCCTGTCACTACATGCCCTTGTAAAATGTTTCTCTTCATCTTTCTTGTGGGACCCTTTTAGGTACTGGGAGGCTGCTATATAATCTCCCAGGGGCCTTCTCTTCTCCAACTCTCTCAGCCTGCCCTCATATGGAAGCTATTCCAGACCTCTGATGACCTTTGTCACCCTTTTCCAGATTCATTCCAGTAGGCCCACGTCCTTCTTATGTGGGGAACCCCAGAGCTGGAGGCAGTACCCAAGATGGGAACTCATGCGAGTGGAGTAGAGGGGCAGAATCACCTCCCTCCACCTGCTTGCCACAGTCCTTGTGATGCAGCCCAGGACACTTCTGGCTTTCTGGGCTGGGAGTGCCATTGCTGGCTCATGCCCAGCCTCTCATCCACCAGCACACCCAAGTCCTTCCCAGGGCTGCTCTGTCCAACCTGTGTTTGTGCTTGGGATTGCTCCAACCCAGGTGCAGGACCTTGCATTTGACCTTGGTGCACTTCATGAGGTTCTCACCTCATGTCAAGCTAATTCTGTGAGAAAGTTGTTCCTTGCTTCTCTAATATGTGTTAATTAAGTAAAAGCAGTTGCCTGACTGTCACAGCCATGAGCCACTGATGAAGCTGTGGATAAAGCTGTGATACTGCAGGAATCATAAGTTACAATTCCCAGTCAGGATGAAAATTTTACAGGGTGCCACGTAGACTACAAAATGATTCAAATGAAGAAGCATTTTCAGTGTAACGCAGCTTTTCAAAACCATAAAATAATGTGCACCTCACAAAATGCCACATTTCCAAGGGGTGGAGAGGCATCATACATATCCTGTCAGACCTCATGTTTCCAGGGAGCGATAACTAAGACACAAGTCAGCTCACCAACTGCTCAGTTTATTCAGGTGTCTCACCCACCTCCTTTCAGATCAAGATGCAGGCTGTGCACCATCAGGATATCTGGTGGGCCGATTTGTCTGCAGTGTCTACAGCTCTGATCTCTCTGGCAGTGCTAGCAAAGCAGAACATGATGTTAAAATCACCTTTGTCACAGCTTTTGGCAGTTACCAGTGACTATGCAATGAACTGAAGTAATTTAGAACTGTAGAGTTTTAGAAAAAGCAGGACTTCAAATAATAAAAACTCATCAGACCTTTCTGCTGCTGCCTAAGCCTCCTTGGCCCTGAATCAGGACAGAGCTGAGCTTTGCCAGGCCTGTGCAGAACCAGCCCTGCCACAGCAGCTCCTCTGCTCTGCCTACTCCCTGCCTTCCACTACAGCTTTTCTGCCAACAGCACTGAGATTTGTAGTGCTATGAAGGTTTGTGGTTGCATTCAAACTTGTAATTTGTTTAACCTGCTCATGAAAACAAGAGGAAGACAACTTTGTTCCAAACGACTGCTAGATTCCATCATTAATAAGGAATCTAATTCCTACTAGGATATCACCAATAAAAACAAAGCTTGCTGTTAACAAGAATTGCTATGTTGCTCTGTCCTCTTGAAAAACAGCTGTCACTCTGTGACTCAGGGGCTTTAGATCCAACATTACTAGGACACATGCTGTGAAAAGTGGTAATTGCCACTGGGAGTGATGCACGCTGCAAGGGAGAGGGAAGAGGCACTAGGATCAGACTACAGGGATAGGTTAGCAGAAGGACAGGGAGAAGGGGCTGAGGGGGTGTTGTGGTTTAACACCAGCCAGCAACTGAGTACCACGCAGCCATTCGCTCACTCCCCCACAGCAGGATGTGGAAGAGTAAAAGTGAGAAAACTCGTGGGTTGATATAAAGACAGTTTTATAGGAAAAGCAGAAGTCCTACATGCAAGCAAAGCAAAACAGGGAATTAATTTACTGCTTCCCATGGGCAGGCAGGGTTTCAGCCATCTCCAGGAGAGCAGGGCGCTATCACATGTAATGGTGACTTGGGAAAACAAACATCTTCACTCCAAATGTCCACCCCTTCGCCCTTCTTCCCCCCGCTTTATATACTGAGCCTGATGTTCTACAGTATGGGATATCCCTTAGGTCAGTTGGGTCACCTGTCCCCACTGTGTCTCCTCCCAGCTTCCCAAGCACCTCCAGCCCCCTCCCTAGCATGGCAGCACAAGAAGTACAAAAGGCCCCGACGCTGTGCGAGCACTGCTCTCCAATAACAAATATCTCTATATTATCAACATTGTTTTCAGTACAAACCTAAAACACAGCCCCATATGAGTCACTCTGAGGAAAATTAACTCTATTCCAGCCAAAAGCAGCACAGACAGTAAGAGCAAAGTTAGAGGTAATGCAGCAGAGGGAGGTGGGAATACAAAGGTGGGACAGTGACAGCCCTGCCTGGGACAATGGGGAGCGAAAGACATTTCACTCTGGCTAATTTTTCAATTTTTCAATTAGCCAGAGCAATAAAACATTTTATGCATGTGCATTGGGGCTGCATTTTGACCTTTCAAGTTCACACATATTTTGAGAACAGTCCGATTCCTCCTAAACCTTTGGGGGGTGGGAGGGAAACACCCAGAAAACCCCAACACCCTAAAAGAACCAAGTTTGCATGTTTCACAGAACTATGACTGTGGAACATCCATTATTTTAAACCACCCTTCTGCACTCTGCAGTTGGAGTGTAGGTGGGAGGTGACAATTCAGATCTTTGAGTCCCAAGAACAGGCAAAGCAGCCAAGTCATATTAGCTTGGGGCTGGAAAGCAGCGGTTATGTAATTCCCTCTCATCTCCACCAGAACTGCTGAGAAGTGGTTTATGTTATTTACAACTGCTATAACATTTTCCCGCTTGTAGTCACTATGGCTTCTCATTAAAAAGCAATTTGGTTACATATGGAAGTTTTATATGTAATATAGTATTTTTAACTCTCTCCCAGGGCTACATATTCCTCATACAATTATTGCAGCTTGATATTGCAAGATCGTTGCATGGCAGCTGTGCACCAAGTAATACCTTCAAACCAAGTCTATAGAGTTAAATCCTTAAAAACTGACCTATGCTTCATTTTTGACAATGAACCTTGTCAGAGTGCCCAGGACCATGTGCATGCACTGGGGAGAGAGCAAAACAACCCTGGGACTCAGGATCCTACTCAACCTCCTTCAAAGACCTGCTTTTCCTTCTACCTAACAAGCACCATTCTGTCTGGCAGGATGCTCTGCCCCTGCTGAGCTCGATGGCATCTCTGCACTGTGTTCTGCAGAGCAAACATTCCCCAAAGGACTAGCACAGTAATTTTCTTTCTTCATCTCACTGGCCAGCAGAGAAGGAAGACCAGTCAAAAATGGCATTTCAAACATGGTACAGGTGATGATTGACCTTCCATACAGCTGTAGCTATTACATTCTCCCTTTCAAAGATTTTCTTTCAAGAATCTGAGTGAACAGACTCTGCATTTAATTCCTCATCTGCAATAACTAGAGGCAAGGGCTGATCTTTCAGGAAGGTGACAAAGTTCAGGGTTTTGCTGGGATGAACTTACCCAGCAGCACAGCAGCAAAAAGCTCAAAGAAGCTCCATTCCCAATTATTTTTCCCCTAAAGAAATTAAATCTGGAAATTTACAATAAAGTGCATAAGAACATGAAATGCCATACTTTTATAACATCCTATTCACATATTTCCCATTCAGAATTCCCTTACTATTTATCAAAGTGAACCCAGCTATAAACACTTACTTAAAAAGCCTATAAAGGTGAAATTAATACTCCTTTACAAACATACTTTGCACAGCTCTGTGCTTGAATTACACCACAAAGGTTGTGAAACTGAAAACAACACATAAATGATGTTTTATCAAACGAAAATTTCTAAAATATATTTTGGACTTGACTTCCAAGAAACAAGATCTCTGTTCATATTTAATCTCAAGGTAGGAAAAGGAAATATGTTGCAAAAATACATAAAAAGCATTTTTTATGCCAGTGACACAAAGCCAAAGTTATAAGTGAGATATAAAACTCACAGGTCAGGCCAACAGAAACTAAAGCTGCCTCACATGCTGCACTTTCATCTCAGAGACAGACACATCGCTTCCACCTTTGTTGGCACATTTTTGTTGGCTCTCTCTTCAGCATATTTAGCAAATGCATCAGCACATACTCAACACAAGAAATATTTAACAAGAATAAGGTTCTCTAAAGAAGTTTTCAGTCCGAAACTATTTTTTCCAAGTGTTAGTCCTTTTACTAGTGAGAGACTAGAAATCCATTCCTAACCTTTTTGATGTGTATACAAGTAGTTCTGTCTATTTATTTTACTGATTTTTTTTTTCTTTCTCATCCACAATCCCTACAGATATCTATCTGTATGAAAAAAAAAATCTAAAAATCTAAAAATCTAGACTCAAGGCCTGGATTTATATCACAGCTTCCCTTAAAAAAGAAAAGGAAGTTAAAATGTCCATGTCAAGACTAAATTTCAGGTGGTTTTTTTTTCTTGGTTTTAAGCAGTCATAGAGCATTCCCTACGATAAGGTGCTACCCTTCTTTCCTTTCTAGCTTGGATAGTATTCACCAACATTGGAAACAATTCCTAGTATTTCTTCCCTATGCTATGTGAATAAACAATTAAAGTTAATGAGGGGATTAAATACATAATGGTGATAGTAAACAGACTGAAATATTTGAGAAATATTTGAGCAGAAGGTAAATCTGAATCCAGAATTGAATTTGGTAGAAAACCTGTGGCATCTCACTGAAGATTTCCATGTGACCAAATGTCTGTAGCATTTTTAGAGCTGTAAAATGCCTCAGTGGCTAGTTATGAACTCCTTGTGACATATTTATAGTTCATAGAAAAAGTAAATAAATAAAAAAAGTAAGTATAACTGACTTAGCACATATTTGTATTTTTTGTGGTGGGAACTTTTGAGTGAACAGAGACAGAACTGATTCCACATTCCAGTGGTGCACCATTTCTTTTCCCTCACACTTCATACTGGACAGGAGTGATATAAGACACCAATGGGATACGATGGAGCACAGGATTCTGTACACAGGGACAGCACCTGCCTCTTGTCTACCTCCTCTAGCAATATCAAGTGACCCAAAGAGAAATTATACAGCTGCTGGCTGGCAAGAGATTAATCCGGAGAGCACTGAGATAAAGCTCAAGGGCTTGAGGAAGCACCAAAAGCCTTAGCAGAGATTAACTCAATCCCTCGACTGAAGTAGAGCATCGACTGTTACCTACTTGGTGTCCCAGGGCAGAAGCCTAGCTGGCAGAATGATTTCCTGTAGATGTTAGAGCTGAGGCCACTGCCAAGGTCCATGTTATATAACCTGTCTCTGTGATGATGGCTCCTCACAAACACAGCCTACCCAGAGCAGCTTCCCCTGGGTTTTTGCTTGTAAAAGTTTACAATCTTTTGGGATTTTGTTTGCCATTTTCGTTTGGGGATTTTTTTTAGGTTTTGTTTGTTTGAAGTTGTCACAATATCAGTGTGACAGTAAAGAGTTTTGAAGAGCATATGTACTACTGTAGCCCAACAGCCCTCTTTGCAATAATGTAGTTGGTGAAGCTTTCCACAGTTATTATTTCTCTGCAAATGCTTCTTTAATTTACCTAACAGAGCCCAGGGTTGTCTTATTTACCTATTTTGGAACATGTTTGTCTCTGGACAGAGCTAGAGAAGGAGAAGAATCTGATTACATAAATGCTATCAAATAAAATAATTTTTTTACTGTTTGGTATAATTTCTAGCAATTTCAGGTGTTGCATAGCTTCTTCAGGGCAACTGCTGTAAAATATTAACTAAAAATGGAAATCTACCAGGAATCACATTCACATGAATGGTTCACATGAACTATCATGAGTATATCCAAAAGGACAGCTACCTAATGGACAAAACATCCATAAATATTTACTTCCTGATAAGTAAGATAATGTACGTGCAAAAAAAATTAAAAACTAAAAGCAAAATAACGAAATGGAGATTAAGTTTTCAGATACCTTTAAAGCATGTGCTGTTATAATGCTGTTCCCCATCCAAGTCCCAGTGGGACTGCAGCTTTACTGAGCCAAATACAGTATATAACAGGCAGTTTTTTAGCCAACTGTTTATTCACCACTTTTATGGGTATTAATCTAAAGTAAAAAAACTTATTCTATATGTATTCAACTTACTAGTTCAGGGAGAACACAGTCCACATGCACAAACACTCCTTACCTAAAGCTCTCTTTCACTGGATATTAAAATGGTGGGATATAAATGGAAAAAAACCCAATTACTTCTAAAAGCAAAACATTACTTTCTTTCTAATCCAGCAGTATTAGTCTCTTGTGTAGCAAAGAGATCCTGAGTGTAGTAAAAATGCAACTTGTTGTGAGATAACATTACCTAATTAAGAAATAATAAATTCAAGTGCATTAAAGCTTTTACATCAGCAGTCACAATGCTTATCTATAAGCTGACATAATCATCTTTCAGAGCAAAACAAGTCCTTTCACAACCACTTCATTTTGGGCACCACCTTTCCCTTGATTATACATAAACAGCAAAAGAGCTGTCAACTCCTAAACTCACGCAAATGTCCTATTTAATAGGGTTTTGGTTTACAGCATAACTACTTTCTACGGTTAATTCTGAATAGGCATTATGATTGACAATCAACAAAAATAACCATGAAAAGAAATTTTTAAATTGCAGATAGAGTTTGCAGAAGTAATAGGAATTGTGTTAGTAATTACTGAGACAATAATTTTATCATTGCTCCTACCTTAAACCACAAAGGCAAGGTCAGTCCCTGTGAGTAACCTATTCCAGCGGAGCTGAAGTTTATCAGGAAAGCAAACAAATCATATAAACACGTCAGTTAACTGCTTAATTGCTTGGTCATATCTCAATCTTTAAGCCATATGGAAGACAGGCAATTTAGATAAAAAACATACTAGTTTCGTTTATTTACAAAGGGAGTACATTTTGACCACAGGTTCTCCCTAAAAAATATCAAAAGAAGCTCAGTTGGAGTTCCAACTCCAACTGGATAGTTGGAACTATCATGTTATCTCTAAAAGCAGACATCTAAACATGAGTACAGCATCAGCAACGGGAAGAAATACTGCACTTAGTGATATTGGGTTAAATTAACAGACTCTACCAAATTCCAAATCACACCCAGAGATCTGAAATCATTATTTTCTTGCCCAGATATGTTGGTTAGTTAAACAGCTGGAAAATGAAGTTTTACAGTCAGCAAAAATAGAACTTTTGTGCAGGAAAAATGCTGGATCCTTGTAGCTGTGAAAATAATACGGTTTTGTTAATGTAATTATGGATTTATTTTTAAAAAATAGGTATTTCAGCATACTTCGGCATTTGACTCTCAAAAATCTGTTAACATGCTTTATGTGATTTTTAAAATTACATTGACCTGTGCAAAGCATTTTGATGTTCAACCGTGCTTTAAGTCTTTGGAATTCAGTAATAGAAGTTCAGAGGCAAGAAAAACACCATGTCTTTGCCTGTGAAATCCTTCCCGTTTTTTAATGAGTGTTGCATCCCTTCCTTCACTTGCAGCCCCCAAAAGCTCAGCAGTACAAGAACTCCATAGCCAGACCCCAAGGAGCAGCAGCAATGATCCTGAAGCTGTCACCAGACCAACGGCACAGCGAGTCAGAATCTCCCTGCTGGGGATGTGGGTGAACAAGGGAAATGAAAGGATAGAAGGCGACCTGGGCCCCTCCACAGCCAGATCCCAGCTCCAAATTTCCTCCTACAATTGTCTTCTTCCCTGCAGGTGCCACCCCATACTCAGCTTAACTGTGCTACAGTGCTGAAGGTTCAAACACTTAAACAACCATGCCTTGTAAGAACTTGTTTGTTTCCTACAACTTCCAGTAAAACTTCTATAAAATAAGGATTAAAAGCATAATGGTTTCAAAACACACACTAGAAATGCAGAATTTTTTTTAAGATCACACAAGAAAGTTGAGTTCATCCCTGTGTACATGCATCATGCTATTACAATTGCACACTCACCTTTTCTCCAGAGAAGCTTGACCTTACTCAGTAATTAGGACAAATTTATGAGAAGATGGGGTAATAACCACTAGTGCCACAGAAACCTGGAATGTGACAGTGGTTTATTTCCATTGATTTGCAGTCTGAATACCGTGTGTAGGTTTCTTTGTATAAACAGATTTTAAATACTCCAGAAAAAAATGGCTGAAGTACAATATATTACTGCATTGCTGTATCTTTTTATCCATTAGTAGTATAAACTTGTTATTAAAAAGACAGATTATAAATTAAAACTGAACAGGAAATATGAAAGCCACTTGCCTTTTCCAACTGCAACACACATGTACATGTTACAAATCAGCCTGTATGTTAGTAAAAATTCAAAGTTTATATTTTTCTGCTTCTTTAGAAAGTTCTGATGACTACACAATTGCATTTGGCAGACATAATGTCTTTTTAAACAGTTACTCACTATCTCACCGTATGCTGCGTATTTTCACACAACCATGCAATTCTGAAATGGGACCATCTTTTTAACAATGAGGCTCAGGAATTTTTTTTCATTTCACACCATTTTGCACCAACATCCTAGGAACACTTATCACTGCATATCAATAAACTGTTGAATAAATATAAAAGAGTATAAGCAAACTATAAGTAAAAAATGGTTATTGCCAGGTACTTTTCTCTGTTGTGAGATATCTGCCATCATTTTCTGCTTGGATTCAGAAGCTATGCATGAGCACACTGACAAATCACTAAAACAAAACTGAAATTTTATCCTCAAAAATCCTACTGTAAGATTACTTATCCTAAGTAATTCTGACATCATAAAAGCAAAATCAGTAGAAATACTTGTATTCAGGTGATTTTGTACATGTACAAGAAGTACTGAAACACACCTTTATTTACAAGTGGAATTAATGTAAAAGATTTATCTTGCACACATGTAATGTATCAGCCAAATATAACAGGACAGATAAACCACAGTAGCTGGCATTAGACAACTTCTATGTGTCCTAAGAAAGTTACTAAGCACAACGTGTTATCCACTTAACTTTCTGAAGAGCAAGCCCTTGACTGAAGTGGAAAACAGTGATACTCACATAAATCTTCCCTTTCCTGCTTGCCCATCACCCTTATTTTGGGATTCCTTCATTGCAAACCAACTCAGTTCTTGCAAACCTTCCTTCATGTAACAAAGTCTGTTCAACACACGTGACAATTTTAACATACCCCTTGCACATTTAGTGACAGAATGTGATAGTCTTGGCAACCTAAGGAGCTCCCGAAATGCAGCATCCAACATGTCAACTAATTTGTAATTGCATTGTAAAATACAAGCAAAGATGGCATCACAAAGCTTATGCTCCCACAGACTGACGTTCACAGAAGCTCAGTTTAGAATTAAAGCATTTTCTACCTGATTTATAGAACTGTACAAGTGGCATCTTGAAAATCAAGCTTTTTTTCTGACTTATTGTCAATAAAAAATAGTCTGTTGACCAAAGTCCACAGACAGGTCTAAGGATTAGCTGGGTTATGTAAGTGATTAGCCAAGGTTAAAATAATCAGGCGCTGAAATTATGATCCAGGACAATATCTGTCCTTCCCTTGTTACTGGAATTGTTGAACAGAGGACAGGAAAGGAAAACTTGCATCTACCTCTGCTTTTGCTGGGGGCAAGAATAGTGTTATGAGCAGTTTTGTAAAGCTCTGTCCACGTTAGGATCACTGCTCCCATAAAATTTGCCGCTGAAACTGCCTCTACTCCTGTTCAAACAAGGCACCACTACCTTGCATCTGAACCTCGTGTCTCAGCTGAACTTTAAACACCACAGCTATTAAAAAAACCCCACTTTTAATGTGTCCAAATGCCATTTTTGTAATTCCTTTTAGACACAGTACGTAATGCAAGCTGCAAAAACAAGTGCCTTGTTACACGCTTCAGCAATACACCCATGCCTTTGCAAACTAGTTCAACAAGTAACCTACTTTTTTCAAATTCCTTAAAGTTATCTGCATGCCCCTGTGACTCATGCAGTAGAAAAATTGCTGAGGAACTCTGTGAGAACCCATCCCAGGGTCCCGCATGGTTGGTTTTTAACATTACTTTATTTATTTGTGATATTTTAGTATCATTTTTATCGCATAGAATGAACACTATGCAGCACCAATCCTTTTTGCTTAGCTTACTGAGCATTTCTAAGGTGTGTGTTGCAAAACAGAAACAAAATTTATGATCATAATTCATGATACAGCCGAAAATGGTAATTTTAGAAGACTTAAAGTGGTTTTTTAAAACCTAAGCAGCCTGAATAAAATGGTTTTTTAATCAGTCAACACATCACTGATATTTAGTGATGCTGTATTAATAACTTCACCTTTAGAGTCACGTGAGTAGCCATTTTTCCCATAAACTACCTCTGTTCCTTATGAACACATCCATAACTGCATCTTTGCCATGCTCTCACCTCAGAACTCAGCCTTACAAAGATTCATGGGTTAAGCAGTAGTGGACTAGAAAGACCGGGGTTTTTCCACCACTGTTTGCACTCTAAAGAAAAAGCACAACTGGGTGTAAAGAGAATGGGAAAAATATTTCCCATTCATCCATATTTTGAAAATAACATAATATTTAAATCTACTCTTTGTACCACACAAACCAGTAACAAATACATACATCAGTCCTGCAGCTCTTTATCACACGTGCTCAACTAAGACTGACGCATTTCAGCTATTTAGTCAATTTTTAATCATAACTTTAACCCAGTACCCTTCTATTGTTTAAGGATTAGGCCTTTTACTATTCTGAGATCAGGGGCTGATTGTAAACACATGTGCACATTTGAACACGTTTTTCAAACTTGCAAGGCATTTCCATCTTGTGAGGGGAGTAAAAAGCTCTGTCTCCCTATGACATCACTTGTATTTGAGTAACAAGAGGGTGCCAAGGTATCACTACCGACAGGACAAATCTCAAGCAAGTTTGGGGCTAACTGCAGAATGGAGGCTCCCAAAGACCAATGTCCAAGCCCAAGTGTGCCCAGTCCAGCAAAGCTCACTCACCACCAACCCTGGTGTCACCAGCTCATGAACTATGCTTGAGAACTCCTCTTCTAAGTCATATTAATATAGGAAATTGTTCCTCACTGGCAAACAGATATACTAAGATCTCTTGTAGTAAGAACATAATTACAGATATTAAAATGCCTTTAAATGCTTGCATTTCTTTCTTTCACATGTTGATAGACACCAGAAATATCAGTGGTTCACATTTGTAAAGTACTATGCCCCTTCTTCCTACCTCTTAATAAGGGAGACTAAGGCAGAGAAGCTAATTAAAAGGTCTTGTGAACCCACCCAAATTCTTCCCCACACCAGGAATGCAGAGGGTAGAAAAGAAGAGCACAAGTAAAATTATATTCTTTATTCATTCCATTTTAGCTGTGAATTGTCCTATTATACAAATACAGTATAAATTCCAAAATCACAATATATTACAAAATAAAAAAGTACAAACTGCATTACTTAATAAATATATCTAACAAGTTAATCAGAAAGTAGAAGAGACAGAATCCGTATTGGAGACATTTAAATGTTTGACCCAGCAAACCATACAAACCTCTATTTAAGTATTTTTTTTCTTTTAAACCATAATGTAGACTACCATTCCTGATTTCTTGATTAGAAAATAAAGTCACGTGAATAAAATGTTGTGATCAGATAACGATTTGTTGGTGAAACACCAGTGCCAAAAAAGAAGCAGGGCTTATATGAAAAACACCATAACCCCAGAAACAAGAACACAAACACTGAGGTGCAGCCAAGGCAATTACTGCCAAAGCAGGAGACTATTATCTAGTCACAACATTCTATTGCAAGTTAACGTTCTGTTATTATAGATAAATAATATAAATGGAGCAGAGAGTGAGCCAACCAGGCAACAAGAGGCCAGTTTACTCAAAACAATAATTAAAAACAGAAGAGTCAATTGCTCCCTGCACTGTTCACGTGTAGCTGCATTCCAACTGGCTCAAAGGACCTGTTCTGTGCTCCAGGCAGAGAAAGCAACTCTTCCTAAAAGCAGTCAGTTCTCACTTTGCTGCACTTTTACAAAAGCCATTATTTCAATTTTGCAAGAAGATACCCACAATACTTTCATCAACTAGGGGGGTCAGTTTGACATCAACTTCATTTGGTAAAAATATAAGGTTTATGGGTAAAAAACACAGCAAAAAATAGCTGTTACATCATAAGCCTTATTTACAAAAACTGTTTACAAACGTTTTTGGCTGTACAGCTGAAAGCCAGATACTAATGTAAGATGTAGAAGATGGAGGTAACAGTTTAAAAATAGTGTGCAAAAAATACATTCTTATAGAAAATAGACAGTGGGGAGACACAAACATACACAGAGAAATCTGCTTGCAAATAACCCGAGGCTAAGTTTTTACAACAGAATATTACAACTACGTCTGTACTTATCCCCCGCAACCTACAGTCTTTCTCAGTCTGGGGTGCTGCTGCTTCATTAAGGATTAAGGCATCACCATCACAGCCAGCACACCTTTCTGTCAGTCCCTGCAGCAAAGCTCCCAGCCCGCGGTCCAGACCGTCTCATGAGCAGGCATTCTGCTCAATGTACATCTTGGACAAGGACACTGCCATGGACTTGGCCAGCTCCTCATCCCGCCGGCGCTGTACCTGAGTCTGTCTGCACCACGCCTCGTACTCTGGGTTGGGGCACACGCGGTCCAGGACAGCATCGTAGTGCCCATTGCTAAGCCAGCTCAGCCAGATACTGGGCCGCGTCGGGTCCTCGGGCCCCAGGTAGTGAACCATGGTGGAAACGGTGGGGCTCTCGGGCCGGCCGCCCGTGGTGAGGTGGATGTTCACGTTCAGCATCTGCCCCATGGCCAGAAGCTCCGGGTAGCCGGCCCAGGCCCCGTCCTGGGCGGCGCCGATGAGGAACTCTCCCACGTCGCCCTCGATGATGGGGTTGAAGTGGTCCAGGTGGTCGGCGATGTAGTGCACGGTCTGCTCGCGGAGCTCGCCGTGCAGCCGCTGGTCCCCGTACACCGCCTTGCAGACGGCGCGGTACAGGCAGTTCCCGTCGGGGATGATGTGGAAGCGGAACCTGCCCTTCTGCCGCAGGTACTTGTCCTGCTTCTCCACCTCGGCCAGGTATAGCGCCAGCTTCTCGCTGCGCTCCGCTCTGCCG
>VXAX01001841.1:771550-826686 GCA_013399835.1 Leptocoma aspasia
GCGGTCAGGGCGGCGGCGCGTCTGCTGCCCCCCGCGGGAACGAAGCTGTCCTTGCCGGAGCTCTCAGCGGCCGCGTTCGGGCCCGCGGCGTCGGCGGCGCTCGGTGCCTCCGCGGCGGAGGGTCCCGGCGATAAGGAGACCTTGAAGACGGCGGCGGAGCTCGGCGAGGCNCCTCGGCTCCCCGCGGGCGGCGCTTTATAGGCGGCGCCGCCGTCGGAGCTGGGGCGGGGAGCGGCAGCGGGGGCCGCGCTGGGGCTGCCGAGGAGGATGAACCGCCCGGGTAAAAATAAACAAGGGCATCACCGCCCGCCCCGCCCCACCCGGGCCCCGCGGCCGCAGCAATTTCGACTGCGCCACCGGCCCGGCCCCCCCGCGGGCTCCGGCCCCTTCTGGAAGCTGCGGGAGCGCGGAGCGGGGCGGGGCTGCCCGGGACGTCAGCGAGCACCGCCCCTGCCCCTGCCTACGTGTGGTCGGTGTCACGGTTCCTAATGTGCGGCTCAGGCACGGATAATGTCCATTATATCCATTCGGTTTTGGACAGTCCCAGGCACAAGCTGGTGTTTGTCCACCTGCAGTCCCACTCTGGGAAGTGCAGTGCGTGCATACAAAGATGTGTGATACAAACCAGCACATATTAACAGGAGACACGCGGTCTGAAATACGGCTCTCATCAAGATCATTGATAATCGGTTTATTAATGCCTGTCGCATTTTAAGCCATGTCTTGTAGCCTTAGCTGCAGAATAAATAGTCATAAAGCCTTTGTCCAGGGACGATGATGAGATCTGTACATTCTCCGTTTTGATTATGTTCTGACAGGCATGCTGACCAAGAAACACCAGTTTGCACTAGGATCAAATGTTAACACAGACAGTGATGCCTAACAAAATGGGAAATAAAGGTTTTGACATATGTAAGTTCAAAGTGATACTTAAAAACAGTTCTGGATTCCATCCCACAGCCTCAAGTATCTTCAGGACAGTGTTAGTAATCCAAGCAGATTGTAGAACTTTAAAAACAAACAGACAAAAACAAACTAAGAGAAAGCCCTTTATTTGGATATTCAAAAAAGTTTCTTTTCCATTTACATTAATTTACATTAAGACAGAATAAGAGGATCACTTGCAATATACTGCAATGTCAAGAGTAATTGTTTCTTTGGAGCCTTGGTTGTATTTTGCATCAATGTTTAGGGATATACTTCCTGTCTTCAGTCTCTGCAGTTAATTCCAGGGCTACAGGTAACACAATATGGAATTTCATTCTCTTTACATGGAAAACATATTATGAGTCACTCAGCTAAATTGCATGTTGGAGAAAAAATGCTCAAATCCTTCATACAAAGTAATGTGGATATTCATGGGAAAAGTTTTCACATACATCTTTTTTATTCTGCATAAAACACAGTAGTTTATTGCATGCAATATTGGGAACCTTTTAATAAAAATTTACAGACTAAATACATATCCAAAAATTTTCCTTTGAAGCTGAAATGTAAGAAGTATATCAGATATTAATCAAAGCCCAAATGTCCTCAGTTACCTGACAGAGCCAGCCAAAAAGTTGATATCTTTAGAACAAATGGTGATGGGCCTTATCCAGGAGCATTTCTGGCAGCCCGTTGGAGTGGGATAAGATATTACAACTGCTCTGAAATTACAGAGTGACTCTTGTATTTCAGAATGTTCAGAACTTTGTTTTAAATATAGTTTGTGAGCCCAGTCAGTGAGTCTTTTTTCCTGGACTAATCATTACTTAGAGAGGAATATATATCGATCAAAGAGCAGAAAATTGAAATCTTCCCTCCTTGAAATGGAGGCTTGGAGCAAAAGAAAGGTTCCCATCTAGTTTTATTTCTTAGTCAAAACTTGACAATGTCTATTTCCAAGTTAACATGTATATGTTTATATATATACTGATAGGAGATTTAATGTAAAACTACTGGAAATTGCCCCTTCCTAGTGGGTTTAAAATATGCTAGTTTCTCTTCATTGTGTGCTTGGTCATTTATAAAGATGTATAATGTATATTAAAGCTCACCAGTCAGTTCTTCTGCTACTTTTTTTTTTCAGATAAGCTATCTGTATTTTGGTTTAGTGAATGTTCTGTCTGCTAGTAAATGTCAGAGCTGAGTACAGGATGGTGGTTTAAAGTCTTCAATAGTTGATAATAGAGAGAGGGAGGGAGGGAGGGAGAGAGGGAGGGAGAGAGGCAGCTCTTAGAGAACAGTAAATGGATGCAGCAGAATAAGAGCACTTCTGGCAGGAACAAGTGCTGCATTTTGAATACTCAGTACTGCAAATTTCTTTCTTCTAGGATATTATAGAAACTCCAGCTAATGACTGTTCTGCCTCTCCAAAACCATAGGTTATTTGGAACAGTGGTACATTAATGGATGGGCAGCTGTTTAATTCTGATCATTGGTTACAATGAGGTACAACTTGAAGTTTGTGGTGCTTCATTGGAGGAGAGAAACAGATTTTTGTATGCCCAAATTACCCTTGTACTAGTATTCTGATGCTCTAATGTAGCATATTCTGGATAAGAAAGCTTGTTTTTCTGAACAGAAATCCAAGGAATATCCTGAAATACATGCTAAATATGCTAGCACGTTTTTGTAATGGTAGCAGATAGATTGTTCTTTCTTTTCTCTTTTTGCTTATAAGCAGATATAACGTCTTTCCTAAATTTTCAGCCAAAATGTACATAATAAGCTTACTAAACATTAAAATACAATCAATATCTGTTGCTAGGTAACTGAGAGGCAAAACAAACATTGTAATCACTGTCATGATGTTAATAGTATACTACTTTTGATATCCTTATTATGTCCTGTGTGAAGTAAATGGAAAGAGAAGCTCACCTTGGTGTGTTTTACCTGTGTTGTTATTAAGTACTGACAGTGTAATGCAACCAACATTTTTCATAACTGAGCAGCCAGAGTTAGTCACATGTATTTGGCCTGAGGGGAATCCAGTCTCTCTGGATGACCAATGACAAAAATCCCATTGGGCCTCTGCCACACAAGCATCTCATGGTTAGCTTTCATCTCTCATACTAGGAGTTACCAGGAATCAGCACGTCCTAAAGGCAATCTTCTTTGATATCTGACAGGTTTTAACAATAACATCCTAAATTATGGTCTACACCAGGGAGTAATCAGAAAATGGCCTGGATTGGAAGGAATCTTAAAGATCATCTAGCTCCTGGTCACCTTCTGCTAGACCAGGTTGTTCAAAACTCCGTCCAACCTGGCCTTGAACCCTTCCATGGATGGGACATCCACCACCACCAGGTGCAGGACCTGAAATGACCAAGTGCTGTAAGTACAATTCTAGTGAAATAGAAATTTAATGCAATGGTATCTATAAAAGCTGGAGGCACACGGTTCTGCCTTTAGTGCCTTTTACTACCAGAATATTGGTCTTTAACATTTCTTTCAGCTACATATAGAACTGCTGTTAATTCCAAGGGAAAACTAAATCTTGCTTTATTATGACCTGGCTAAAACACAACCCATATATCGAATACTTCCAGAATACTCCTGTATTTCCAACTTCTGTCCACTTTTGCCTACAGGTCGTGGCCTCACAAGCACTGAAGGTGTCTGGAAAGTGAGGGGAACATAGTATGGACATGCCCTTCACTGTTTTCCACAGAGCAATATTCCTGAGCTTCTGGTTCTCTCATTACAGGGTAATGCTCTTTGCTCTTATAGAATAGATCTGAAAACAAGCTCTGCAGTAATAAAGTATAAACATCTCCCATGGTTAAACTTTCTCTTGACATTACTGTTATCACTGGTTACCCTGCACATTCCAGGAATAGTTTAGATTGTTTAGAAGGCAAACCACAATCACAAAAACAGCTGTGGAACAACAGTGGTATTCACTGACGTAAAATGAAATGCATGAGAGTAGAACTAATTTTAACTTTAATATGTAGTAGATACATGATTGACATAGAAGAAACAAATTAATTACATCACCAGGAACATTTGCTAGTGAAGAAAGAAGAAGTTGGCTAAAATGATGTAGTGAATTACACTGAATAAGCACTTCCATTGCTTCTTTTTTGTTTTGTTTTTGTTTCTGCTGACATAACAGCCCTTCAGACAAAGATATTTCTGACTGAAGTATTTAATGAACTAATAATTTTGTATGTAACTGGAAGATGAAATGTTGAATTTATACTAATAATCTGAAGTGGTATACCAAGAAAAAAAATGAAAATTATTAGAAAATAGAAAAATATATCAAGAATCTTCCAATCCAGGGAAGAAATGCATATACATTTCAACTAGAAGGAACACACTGACAAAACATCAATTTCATCCTCTGTTGCCTGCAGATTATCATATCATATCATATATCATATCATATCGTATCATATCGTATCGTATCGTATCATTCTTTTCCTAAAATTACCAGTTACAGGTAACTTATTCAGAGTATGTTCAGTGAATCTATAAAGCTGTTACAAGGCAACAGCACTGACAAAAGAACCAATTCTGCTCTTTCCCATTCCCAGTGTCTTTTTTCTACTCCTGATGCCAGCTGCTATGTGATGGCCTAAGTGTTAGTGTTAACTAAAGTACCTAGTATTTCACCCTAAATGCTAACATAAATAGGAGGAAAACTGTATCCACACTTACACTGAGGTGTGAAAAAGTTGCATAAAACAAGGGCTATGTCTCAGAGAGCTTTGCCTCACAATTTGTTGTTCAGCTTCCGCATATATTAAAATTTTATTCACTGTATGGGTGCACCAGGCATTAGAGATGCAACCAGGCTATGACATCATGTGGCAAGAGTTTGTGGAAAAAGGGTTGTTGGTGATAAATATAGACATTTGCTCATGTCTCAAGGGCTCAGTTGGTATCCCGCTTGATAAGTGAGTCTCTAAATGTGAGCAGTGACGCAGATCAAGCCTCATAACAATGCTGTTTCCTCTGAAAAAAAATGTTAATAATGTGGTAATGTTACATAGACAAAATTTAGAATGTGTATGATGTTTAGAAAGGTTATCTTCTCTATTTTTATAAACCATATGAGATATAAAAGTGTTCACAATGTCTATTTTTTTTGTCAGTTACAGGAAATCAGTCACCTTCTCTCCCTTTCAGGTTGGTTAATGGCAATTTAGGGGTGAGGAAAGTAGATACTTTGGCTAAAACTAAGAGCAGAACACAATTCTGACAAGGACAAGACTGAGAAGGAGGTAGGAGAAATGGGCAATACAGAAATACCAGAAGCAGGAAACCACCACTCACAATTACAGGAAATATTATTAATAGCTTAATCTTGATAGAAACTGGAAGCATAAACTAACTGTGGTAGAAAAGAAGGTGTGATACTGCCTACTCCTGAAGTGAAAAAATGCTCCGGTGAGGTAGCGAGCAGCCAGCACTACCATGCGTGGCCTCACAAGCGAAGGACTGTTTGGAAACAGACTGATTCCATGGGAAGTGTCATCCCCTCTATCCTCCACAACCTTGCAGTGCACACCTTCCCCTGCCTTTCTGCCGTCAGTAAGCAGCAGAAGGAGGAACCATCATTTTGCAGCTAGAAGCAAGTGTCACAGAAAACATTTCATCATTCATGCTTTGAGAGTCACGGAATAGCACGTAATTACATTTACCAGCTTTGTTGTTCCCCAGCCAAGTCCTTCCTCTGGGAAAGGGCTGTGGTTATATGCTACATAACCAGCTCAACAAGTCATGTCAAATCCCTGATGAAATGCAGGGAGAGAGCTTATCTCATCACAATTAAAAACCTGCTCTGTTTCCATGTATGTAGCACAGAGCTAACTGTTATGGCAAGGTTGGATCACAGCTATTTAACTCCACTGTCTTAACGTGAAAAAAATTACCCAGGTAGAGCCATTAGAGAGGAGGGATGACATCAATCCATCCTGACTGATGTCCTAGTCTGCGTAAGCAACTAAACCTTTCCTTAACATACTTTACCATACCTAAGTGTACAATATGGAATTATTTTTTCTGACCTGAATTTTAGAAGTTCTAATATAACAAGAGACTACTTTTAAAAAGCATTTATAACAATGAGCCTGAATCTGAAATATTTTTCACTGGAAGAAATCAGGGACAGATACTCTCCAGTTAGTAGATTTGTACTGGTAACTCCAATCAGAATGGAATCTTTGTTTAGCCTGAAATATAAATTAGTGTTCCTGAGGCTTCCAGTGAATATCTACAGAAATTTTAAAATAGGATTTTAGCAATTTAAGAATTTCAGTATTTATTCTAATGTAATGGAAGCATTAACATTGTTGCAAAGAAGCACTAGTTATTAAAGCAACATTATCCATACGTGAAAATAAACATTCTTCAAGTTGTGATTTATAGGTAAGCACAATTTTATTAAAATTAAGCATTAATCAATTAGTAATTCAGAGATAGAATCCCAAATACAGTCAGCTTACTATATCAGACCTGGACATAGAGGGTTTTGTGCATGTCCATCTCAATTTGATATAAAGTCACTATAGGAAATTTATTATATCTAATCTTGCAGTATCTAAATATAGTTTCTGATACTGCATGGTAGGAGTCATTACCAATGCAATGAAGACAGGGATTAAAACAAGAAACAAAAGATGATGATGGGAAGAGACAACTAAAAATGATTTAAAGAAACTATTACGCTGAAAGAAACTTGCTAGTGGAGTACTTCAAAGAAACATCTTGAGACTGACTTTAATATTTTCAGTAATTACACCAGCACTAGCTGTACTACTGAGTTAAAGATTCAGAGCTGAGCAGCATTTAAAGAAGATTTTTAAAATGTCATATGGGAAACATCCAAAGACTAGAAACAGAATTGTATCTGAAATTCAACAGTGCAAAATGAAAGGGCATCCACCTGGTGGCAGGTCAGTATTTCTGTTACTAGCATAATCTCAGTTGTGGGAAACCATCAGGACAGAAGACCCACAAGTGCTATTCAGAGGCAGAATCACTGTAGTTTCTGATGTGATGTAACTTTCAAAAGGACAAATAGGATCCTAGAACACAGCAGGTGAGTACATATCCAAAATAAATAAGTATTTCTTTTAGAAAGGACTTGTGAGACTTAATCTGGAATACCTTATACATTTCTGTTCACTGTTGCTTAAGGATGTTGACTGGAAGGAGAGCAAGGGGGAATTAGAATGATCAGGGCACTCGTGGCTGTCTAACAAGAGGAGACAACTGTTCTTGGCTTGCATTACCTGATGAAGGTTGAGAAGGGATCCCTAAAAATAAATCACAGATAAAATACTAGGGAGTAAGGAGAGCTCCTTGGGTTAAAGGTAGTATTGGCCAAAAAGAAATGGATATGAACTGGCAACGAATAAATTTAGTCGTGACTCACAGCCTTAGCTTTCAGATATGACATAACTGCAAATAGTTTTATGAAAGGATCCTGGTAACAAAATGCTTGCAGCAGCATGGTGAAACCAGGGTGGCCTATGAATATGAGGACCATTATAGTTTAATTATAACAGAGGACTACAGCTTGGTAAAGACTTCGATCTTAATGTGCAATCAAATCTTATTCCACTTCTTTGTTCCATTTATGTCTGTTTCCTGGTTTGCTTTTTTTTTTTCCTGGGTTTTTTGTGGTGCCCTGCACAGAAAGCAGAATCCCCAGCCAGTGAAACAGTAAAACTTCTTCTGGAGAGATGCGACGCAAACCAGAAGCAAGTAGGATCTCATTTTCAAAGATACAAGTAAACTCATTTTGCAAAGCTAAAAGCGGTATTTCATTAGGCCATAAATACTATTCTTTTAGATTTGGCATCAGTACCCTTCCAAATCCATTTTCAGTGGCTTCTAACTGGGTTAAAATTATCATAAAACTCATCTCAGGGAATTTGGAGAATGAAGATTATAAACAAACAGCTTTTGATTATTATCTAAGAGAATCAATAGCTGTCCTTGCCCAGGCTAGAGAGCAAAGACATTTCTAAATAAACAAGATTATTATGAGTGCAGTAGGTAATTAGGGTGTGCAGCATTGAGTTACTTAACATAAAAACATTAGTTAGAATAGTCAGGATCAACACTAATCAAAAATAAGAACCAACAGGTTAGTCATAATATGTCATAAACAAAGTGTGGAGTTTTTCAGTTCATAAATGCATGTGAATCTTCTGATCAGAACTTCTAATGGATAAAACTTGCTCCTTTCATATGTATCAAAGCAATATATGGGATAAATAAATAAGTTTGCTTAATCTGTGGTCTGATTCCTATATGTCATAAAAACTTTGATGTAATCTTTAGCAGTTTTTTCTTAATAAATTTGTGATCTGTTTCAAATGGCTAATTACATTTTTTCCCAAACCAAAATGCACTCTTCCCTGTATTATTAGTGTTGAAAGGTGACCTAAAAGACAGGCTTTACAAATGGTGTTTTGAAGCCAAGTCCTAAATTCTGCCACTCACTCAATTATTATTCTAACCAAAGAAAACCTCTGACAAGAATAGTTGAGATACAAGTATCAATTTAAACCATTACTCAGCACATTACTTAATCATGAAATCTCCCTTTTATATTCATTTAAGCAACATTTGTCAACGTACACATGATTTATCTCTTACTATATGTAACTTCTTAAATTTATCTTTTTTACTATTATAATAGAGATGACTTGTTTATCCCTTTTTCAGCTTGAGCTCAAGAAGAGAAAAAATCTAGCATTTAACTGTATGTTGGCAGTTTGTATCGCTTTCCATCTTTCTTCTGTAGATGAAATAAGGCCCAGAGCTTGCAGAAAAGGTACAATTAGTTAAATTGTTTTCATTCTTGAAAATCAAGGCACGTTTTTTTCTAAAAGGCATATGAATCCCTGGCACTTCTGTGGACTCACAGAACTCGAAATGGTTTTATTCATCTAATCATAGTGAGTTATGAGCCATAAAGATTATGTGTCACATTGAACAGGCATTGAACTAGCAAAATTCAACTCCATTAGAAGAAATCATCCTATTTAAAACTCCTTACATTATCTATAAGTAATTATTTGCTTCTATAGAGTTGCACTATGTTGATGTGATATTTGATATTAAATATTTGACATCTCTCCAGGTGTAATTTGAGTTCAAAGAAGTTTAAGGAATTTTTAATGCAGATGCTAATAGCTATTGAGGTCAAAGAGCACTATAGATCAAACAGTGTATTCAAACTCACATTAACACCTTTATAGTTTTTTCAGCTAGCCCATACTTTCTGACTGACTTCTATCAAGGGAGAATTATGAGAAAATTATGCCTAGCTCTGGGCCATCATACTATTGTCTCCTAACCACACAAAAACTAGAATGTCGAAGTCTAGGTTTATTTATTGCAGTGAAAGAAAACTGGCCATTCATAATGGCTTATACTGATGTTTGACACCACCTTCCTCTAGCCCGCAGCCATAAACTGCCCAGATTTTTTCTTCTTCTTCCTTCAGTGCCTAAGACAGTACTCTGTATTTCTTCCACATTTTCCTCTTATTTTTATGCAGCTTTAAAAATCGATCTAAACCTCATCCACCTTTCTCTCTCCTCCAGTCTGTTTGTAAGCAGAGGTGAGGAGTTCAGGACGGTCTGTGTGTGGTGGGAGTCACTGCACTGGTGCCACGTTATGTGCAATATTGTCTGAAACATGCCATCATGTGGGGAAAATGTTTCTTCACCTCGGTTACCTGGAGAGCGTGAACTCTCATCAGACGCTCTCCAGTGAGGATCTAACCGCTGATATTTACAATTTAGCAGCACTTTTAGCTTAAATAGGAAGTGTCCAGTTGGACAGATGCNTCCCGTGACACCGGTGACGCCGGTAACGGGACTCGGCCTTCTTTTTCCTGGCTCTGGTCACAGGCTTCTCTCAGGCACCCACCTGCTCCGGCGTGGGGCTCCTCCACGGGCTGCNAACTCACATTAACACCTTTATAGTTTTTTCAGCTAGCCCATACTTTCTGACTGACTTCTATCAAGGGAGAATTATGAGAAAATTATGCCTAGCTCTGGGCCATCATACTATTGTCTCCTAACCACACAAAAACTAGAATGTCGAAGTCTAGGTTTATTTATTGCAGTGAAAGAAAACTGGCCATTCATAATGGCTTATACTGATGTTTGACACCACCTTCCTCTAGCCCGCAGCCATAAACTGCCCAGATTTTTTCTTCTTCTTCCTTCAGTGCCTAAGACAGTACTCTGTATTTCTTCCACATTTTCCTCTTATTTTTATGCAGCTTTAAAAATCGATCTAAACCTCATCCACCTTTCTCTCTCCTCCAGTCTGTTTGTAAGCAGAGGTGAGGAGTTCAGGACGGTCTGTGTGTGGTGGGAGTCACTGCACTGGTGCCACGTTATGTGCAATATTGTCTGAAACATGCCATCATGTGGGGAAAATGTTTCTTCACCTCGGTTACCTGGAGAGCGTGAACTCTCATCAGACGCTCTCCAGTGAGGATCTAACCGCTGATATTTACAATTTAGCAGCACTTTTAGCTTAAATAGGAAGTGTCCAGTTGGACAGATGCTCCAACAGCGAGGAGGTTGGATTAAGGTGGGGAAGAGGCTACGGAACGAGATTAATACGTATCAAATGAGAAGAACATCTAGAAGGGAGAGAGGGTATTTTCGGAGCAACAGGTGACTGGTAGCGAACAGGAGAAGCGCCTTCCGCCTCTCGGGAGATGGGCGGCTTGGGCCGGCCCCGTGGTCTCCGCTCGGGGACGCTTTGCGGGCTGCGCCAACCCCGGCGGGCTCTGCTCGGCGGCCGCCCAGGGNCTGTGTGCCTCCGTGGGCAGCAGGGGAATCTCTGCTCCGGCTGGAGCGCCTCATCCGCCTCCTCCTTCACTGACCTCGGTGTCTGCAGAGCTGTTCCTCTCACGTATTCTCCCTTCTCCCCGAGCACAATCACATTTGCACAATAACTTTTTTCCTTCTTAGACCTCTTACCGGAGAGGTGCTGCCACCATTTCTGATGGGCTCAGCCCTGGCCAGGTTGGGTCCTGAAGCCGGCTGGAATTGGCTCTGCTGGACATGGAGGAACGCTCTGGCAATTTCCCACAGTAGCCCCCCTGTAGCCCCCCGCTACCAAAACCTGGCCATGCAAACCCAATACCCCGGTCTATCTTAAAACAATATTTCAAGGGAAATCGTAAAGGAAATACAGGCACTGCTTCTGAATTTTCATTACTAACAGAAGATCGATTAATAATGCAATTACTCTAATACTGCAAGTGGATTTTTTCAAAACTTTTAGGTTTTGTATCCCTTGCATTTCAGGTGATTTAAAAATAGAGTATTACAGCACTGATCATGCTACATAAACAATTATCAAAGAAATACCAGAATAAAGAAACTACTTATTGCTACGCAAGCTTTAGTCAACATAAATTGGGAAAGCATCATAACAGAGTTTTTCTCATGCTATGAAAAATACTACTGTCACTGTCATCTCTGTATTGTGTAACCTTTAAGGAATCTCTTTTGGCTTTTCTTCTGTTTTCATATACCTTTTTTAGCTAAATCATATAGATTGTGTTTTCAAAATAGATTAATATGCAAGTTTTAATACCTTAATTAGAGACTGGATTGTTTGGCTGTCTGAATCAGAGAAAATTACACAGGGGTTAACAAGACTTTAGGTACAAAAATGATAAGTGAAAATTCTGAAAGTTTAGAGTAGCAGCTAAAAGCATAGAAATAAATGCAGGCCTGGCAGTTCCATTGACACTTGCCCAATGTGAGTTACAAGTTTGACTTAGCTGATCTCAAACATCTGAGGGGAATAAATGAAATTGTGCAGTGCTTTGGCAAATCACATACAAAAGCAAATTGGAAAGAAGATCCAAATAATATAATCTACTCTTGTCTTGTGCAGTTATGTGTATGCTAAGCAGTGTGTCTCCGAAATGTAAAGCTCAGACTTGGGAGGGAGGGTGCAGTCCTAAAGGAGGCACAGTGCAGTCTGCTCAACGTGAGTGCCTTAGGAATTTGTGCGGGAAGACGGTGCCGCTAGAGACCTGCAGAGGGAGATGTGTTCCTCCAAAATGAGGAGTAAAGGGACAGAGCTGTCCCTTTACTGTGTAAGAAATTTCATAGGAAGGTGGCTAGGGTTATAAAATAATTATGTGCACAAAATTCCTAGAAAGAATAAGTTGGGTTTTTTTAGTTCTCAGTGGTATACAGAGTTATGAACTAAAATTAAGTGCTTTTGGTACTATTTTTAGAAGCAGTATCTCATTCTACCTCTAATCCCTGAAAGACTCCAGTGTATTTTGCTCATCTGAGCCAGGGGCAAGCAAAATGTATTTCCTTTAACCCTTTTTTGCCTGTTCCTTGCTAAAATGCTGATACTTCAATTCTTTTCATCAAAAAACGCTTTGCAGGGTGTTGAATTAAGGTTTATAAACAAGCTTTGGCCACTTACTGAGCTTATATTTTGATGTCTGTATTAATACATATGTGTGGGTCTCATTTACAGATTCTGACTAGTTACCATCTGGCAGATATTTGAGTGTTCCTAAGTTACTTATTTTTTTGAGAAATAATATTCTTCCTGCATAAGTATTCTTTGCCTGTCAAATAGTGAGTCCAAGTATCTTCTAAATATGCAGTAGTGAAGGTTTGGAGGGGGAGTCTTTAGTTTAACAGAGAACACTTTGTACACCAGTATATATATCTATTTATATTGAGGGTCAGGTCTCATGCTTTCCTTGCATGGGACTAATGAGATATTAGTCCAATGTGTTCAATTTTATATATTCAGATCTTCCATTTCATGAATTACAGTTTTCTTAATGTTAGTGTTAGTTTTAAGTTTTTATCATCCCCAGGAGTGATGCAATGGAGCACTTCTTACAACAAACATTAAAAAGATGTCATTGATACAACTGATTTAGCAATATATGTTCATTTGGGCTCATTTTTATAAATTATTCTGCAAAAACAAATTACAGTTTTCTTCATGTAATTACTTTTTAATTTTTATCCATCAACATTGTAGTGAAATATTTCTTATTTTCTTTACAGAAGGCTCCCTGATACTTTATTTAACTGTCAAATTTCTTGTTTTGGGTTGAGAATCAGCTCACAGATGAAGAAACATACACTTAGGTGTCTCATGGGAGGGTCTTCCCAAACAGTCAGTACAGATCTGTCTTTTGTTCAGTGGAGATGTGTAAAGACATTTGACCTGGCCTCTGCCTCTGGTTGCAGAAAGGGGCAGGTTTTCTTCAGCCCTGTGCCTTGTTGGCCAGGCCTGTGTGAGATGTGTCATACCTCACTTCTGACACTCAGCCATGTGTTCATGAGCATCTGAGTCAAGCTTCATTTGCCTTATTGCCTGTGGCAGAAACTTACTCCCCAAGTTCTTAGGCAGACGCTTAAATTTAGGTCTTTTGCTGTGCAGATGACATTCCTGCTGGCAGCCTGAGATGTCCAAAGTGTGGATATGAAGCTGTGAGCTCTGACAGGTGTAGACACCCTGCCCAAGTGAACAGTAGGGCATAGAAATGTGTTTAGGTGTTTAAATCTAGTCATAGGCATATTGAACAGAGTAATGGAATAGCCATACTTTTCTTTTGACCAGCTTGCTTTCTATATAAAAAGAAAAAATTCTAAAATTTTGATTTTTAGCTTGTTTGTTCCCTCTAACCAGATTTGTTCATCTGCAAAAGCATCAGTCAAGCACAATATGAAGGAAATTTTGAAGAGCAGGCTCCAAACCTTTGTAAATACATAAATGACCCACTGACAGACATTGACTTTTTATATAAAGGGGTAAATAAATTTTTTTTTTTCACTTACATGTTAATCTTCACTGGATACCAGGTTTCATTCATATATCCTTTTTGTGCAGATTAAGACAATATTTTACTTAACAAAAAGTAATCTGTGGATGTACTGGAAATAAGGAAGTAAAGAAGAGTACTAATATAGATTCAAAATTTACTGTATAAGGTGTCTTTTGCAAATTTACAATTGAACTGAACATGAATTACAATGTGCTTGGTATATTAACAACCATATCTAGAAAAATATTCCTAAATTGTCTTGTGGTATTTCTGGTAAAATACTTTATAACAATATTTTAGTAGGCAAGAAAAGTAGCACACTCCCTATGTATATAATTTATTTACTATTCTTTTCCCACTTATTTATTTGATAAAATGCAGTCAATGAGTGTTGGGTGGCAAATCACAGCCCATGCCAGCATTACACTCCTTGGCAATCATGTTGCAATCAATGACCCCTCACTGCAAGAGAGTAATATACATAAATCCTCAGATTCAAGTTTCTTATTTGAACATAAAAAAAAAATGTTTTAATAATGCAGAAAAAAGTACAGAAAAAGAACATGAGCTTATTATTTAAGTAGAAGAGCTTGGGTTTTATTTTCTTAAACAAAAAAAGAAGAAGAAATAAAAGTAGTTTGGTTCAATTTTGTAATTGTTCCTGTCCTTTTACTGTACATCAAAATTATGAGTAATGTATTACAAATTCAGTTACAGAATGAGGTCCAAATTCAGCAAAGCAGCAACAACAGCTATGTGATATACTAGCTGTTCTCAGGGTCAATTTTGAGGGAGATTTTCATCATGAGTGTGATAGTAGACTGCTGGTCTGAGTATTAATGTGTCATAAATTGGTTACAGTTTATAAACTGGTTACAGAGTATAGCTTTGCACTTCAAAACCTGGAGAAGGTATTTGAATTTTTTGTGAGGACTAGGCATTTAAACTATATTTCATAGAAATAAATCAACACAGAAAGTAGGTGGTTTTTTACAAACACTGGTTTTTTTCTTAGGCAGTTTAGCATTCTTGAATATAATTTTAGGTAAGGAACATCATAATTAATACAACATGAATGAGGTATGTTAGTAGATACCAGTGGAACAATGCAAAAAAGTGCAGTTTTTAATTTCTTGACTCATGAAGATTGACCACAAAATACTCCAGCAGTGTGGGATTAGACCCAAATATGCAGTCAGTGCCACTTTTCCTTGTTACTCAGGATAGGCAAATCATGAAGGGATGAGCATGCTTTAGTTCACAGCAAATTAAGGGAACCTGCTTCATTGTGAGTCTGATAGGGTCTGTTAGGAGGCAGAAACACAGTAATTACATAAAATGGAGACTGCTTCAATTTGAAAAAAAGAAATGTTTTGATGAATTTGGTAGTTGAACTCTCAGGCTCCCAAGGAGCCAGTGGTGACCAATCGTGGGCACTGCAGGTGGCTTCCTAGTGCCCTCTAGGGCCTGTGCCACAAACCTTCATGGTAACTTCTTTCAGCATATAGCTATAACAGCAAAAAGAATCCACATTAGGAAGTATGGAATCTAAATTTCATCTTTCTTCCGCTACATGCAAACTGAGCATACATGGTTGTACTTCTTGACAAAACAAAGTCAGTATTTAAAAAAATGATGATTAAATTACTTTACTTATGTGGGTAGTTGGGAAGGTGGTGGGTAAAATATTTACCAAAATTATTCTCCTGTTTATACATAGCACAGTCAAGTGGAGATATACAGTGGGAAGTGTGTCCAATATATTAACAGCATCTCCTGTGTAATGCAGTATATAAAAAAATCGTAGAGAATCCTGGAAGGAGAGAAGAATGTGTTTTTACAGCATGAATGATCTCCTAGACATGTGCAGGGACAGGAAAACAGGTGCACTTCTGAATGGGTTTAAGCCAGCATTAATCATGTGGATGTTTCACAGAATAGGATAGAGAAATGTGAAGCAAAGGAGAAAAGTTCACAGAAAAGATACGAGGAGCTGTGAGGCTGAGGAATTTTAAAAAGATGTGAGAGGAAATCAGAATGCAGAAAGCACTGACCAAGTGACAGAAGGTGTTACGCAGTTCAAGAATGTTGCATAGCTTGAAGTGAGTGATTAGAAAGCAAAATCAAGGGCTTAGCATTTTAGAAGTAAATGGCAGATAGTGTCAAGAAGGAAACGGCAAGATTTTTTAAAACTTCACAGAGAGTAAAGGTGTTCATTTTTTACTTTTGTTCTTCATTCCTGGAAAATGGTCTGTAGCACCATCAGCAGAAGAAAGAAATTCTGCTCCAAAACCAAGTTTAAAATAGGGGATTTTTGTGAGCATTGGGGAATCTTCTTGGAATTACTCCAAATGTTTTAGGCAGAGATAGTTTAAAAGAGTGCTACAGACTATACAGACTATTTGAAGAATAGTCTATGTTCCCTTTTACAATTAGGTAGTGAAACACTACTTCTGGGAATTCTAAACTAAATATTTTTCTTTTTTCATTCAGAATTGTGTTGTTAATAATTTAAATCAGCGTTTCAAATACACAGTGAAGGTGTAACTTCATTTGAAATATAAAAATGTAATACAAAATCCCTTGTTTGAGTTTTCTTAACACCTGCAGTAGAAGTCCATGGAGTATAACAGCTACTTGGGTATAACCATTAATAGATATGAGAGGCTCCTTTCAATTATGAATCTTTTCCCCCATGCAAATGCAGACATAAATAGCTAGTTATAATGGCAAAGAACTCTCCTGCTTATTCCATCTCTAGTCTTCAGATAGGAGACATAGTTCAGTCTCATTTGCCCATACATCTCCTTTGCATCCCTTCTGCAACATAAACATGTCCTTCTACCCAAATTGACTGTACTTGTCTGGAGTTCACTGAAATGTGACAAATCTGTAACACTATAAATATATATATATACATATATAATATATATAAATATATATTCAAAACTTCACATATGCTTTAGGCTGGTAAAAGCAGTCTCAGGCACTAAAGAGGTTCCAGAGTGACAGCTAAGCCTGGCACTCTATTGCTTTTTCATCCCTGCTCTCTATGTATCATTGAAATGTGTAGTACTGATGAGATCTGAAAATTCCATGGAACTGTGCTGGCAGCCACCTAAGGTAGAGGGTATGTGAAATTCTAGGAGTACAAAATCATCTCCTCACTATCTTTTAAAAGTTCTGAGTTGGTGGGAGTACTTTTAGAACACTCAGCTGGATCAGAAAGCCTGTAGAGACGTTTGTACTTCACTGGAACTCAGATGTTAAACTTTTCATTGCTATTAGAGTTCAAAATAGTTTGGCAGCAATACTTAAACTGCCTCGCAGCTTTTAGCAGTACAAGGTCAGTTAGTTGTAGATTTTAGTGCTGTAATGCTGAATTATTTAGTGGACCATCAGGGATTTTGATACAGTTTTTGGTCTCAGCCTCTCAACCCAAGGGCACTTGTATTACCACTGTCATGCCTATGAGCCTACCATAAAGACACAGGCTGAGGGCATTGACCACCTCTCTAGGAAACATCTTGAGGTGTGTGACCACACTCTCGGTAAAGAAATGCTTCCTAATGTCCAGTCTAAATCCCCCTGGTTCAACCTTGAACCATCCCCACATATCCCATCACTGGACACCAGGGAGAAGAGATCAGCACCTGCCTCCCCACTTCCCCTCCTCGAGAAGCTGTAGAGAGCAATAAGTCATCCCTCATACTCATTTTCTCCAAACTAGATGAGTCCAAATTCCTCACTGCCCCTCATAAGACATTCCTCCCAGCCCCTTCACCAGCTTTGTTGCCCTCCTCTGGACAGATTCAAGGACCTTCACATCCTTCTGAAATTGTGAGGCCCAGAAATGCACACAAGGCTCAAGGGGAGGCCAAGGTTAATGAGAAGCTAGTAAGTTATGCCATAAATACATGAATGCATTTGTGTATGCAAGTGGGTTTTGGTGCACATACATGCAATATTTCCAAAGCTTTATATATATCAGTGAGAAAAACGGACCAACAGTTAAAATCTGAACACAATAATATGAACAAAAACCTGAAATTGCTAAGAAAATAAGTATTATGTGGCTAAAAAGGCATAGTCTCATAACTAAAGAAAAGCTATTGCTAAAGACCTGTCCATAAAATGGACAATGTATCAATGAAAGAACTATAAATAGCACCATTAAGGACAAAAATAATCAATTTATTGGAAGCAAGGGAAGTGAATGAGATTGTATGACTTTACTCTTAAGTAAAAATTGTAGAATCATTAATAGTGAAAATCCTTGGGACAAGCACGGCACAGCTAGCTGGCCAGGGAGGAGATTTTCCTGTTCTATTCTGTGCTGCTGTGGCCTCACCTTGAGTCCCATGTGCAGTTTTGGGTGTCACAATATAAGAAAGACATAAAGCTGTTGGAGAGTGCCCAGAGGAGGGCAGGGCCTGGAGGGGAGCTGTGTGAGGAGCAGCTGAGAGCGCTTGATCTGCTCAGCCTGGAGAAGAGGAGACTGAGGGGAAATCTGCGGCTTCCTTGCGAGGGAAAGCAGAGTGGCAGGCACTGATCTCTCCTCTCTGGTGACCAGTGACAGGGAATGGCCTGAAGCTATGTCAGGGAAGGTCTTGGTTGGATATTAGAGAAAGGTTCTTCACTCAGAGGTTGGTTGGGTACTGGAGCAGGCTCCAGATAAGTGTAAAGAGGTACTAGATCTGTGGAGTCTTTGAGTACTAGTACTAGTTCTAGCCTGCATAGATAGGGAAGTGAACAAGAAAAAGTCAAAACATTTTTAAGAGCCGGAGAAAGTGCCCTAAGTTGAAAAACGCAGCTTGAATCTGTTTATCATATAGTTTGAGATTAGTTGATTACAGAATCTGAATACTTTGCCAAAGAGAAGATTTGGAGATGTTTACGTAGAATTTGGAATCTCTCTCTTAAGAGAATGCTTAATCTCTTAAGAACACGTCACAAGAAGCATTCTAGCAACAGTTTACAAAACTTCAGTAACTGGTTTTCATCCCAGACAAGCTTCTGAGTGGACAGAAACAGCTGGTTGCAATAAATATTTGGGGTCAAAATGGCTGGCCAACCCTTCATCCTTAGGCTGCACTACAAGGATTACTTCAGGGTCTGTGCAATCTTTATTTAATCTATACAGCAAAGTTTGTGATTGCCAGCTTCTCTGAGAATTCTGCATTCTCATACAAAACAGGAACAAGAAAAGTTCACTGTTTTCTTCTGTCAAAGAATTTGCAATGAAAAGCCCTCCAAAGCTATGCTGTCTTTAATCTTTGCAGCTCTGACATGACATTAGAAGGTAAATGGAGCTATCTGGGCCAGTAGCCACTTGTTAGTCCCTCCCTGGGCAGTGTCTATGTTTTGTTTCAATTAAAAGGCTTCCATAAATGACAGAATACAGTGGCTGCAAGTTGACACCACTATGAGAATGGTTGCTGATTAGAACATGTTGTCAAAGGAATGATGACATCTTGATCTCCTTCAAGACCTTGGAAGCCCTAATAAAATATGTCCATTAGCTGAATTGCAGATGGGTGTTTAATAACAGGGTGGATGACTGTATGGTAAAGGCGTGTATCCAGCCAGTGCCCATACTGCAGGTTCCTGTGTTAAACCTTGAACTGCATTTCTTTGAAATAGACTGTTATAAACTGGGAAAGATTTAATATTATAAACATGGGAATGTAAGATATTATGAATAATAAAAATAAATATAAATTAATATTGAAATTATCATCTCCCTTGCAATTCAGAAGTGGGTGTGTTTGTAAATTAGTGTTTTTAATGACAGCCTGGGCAATTGCACCCTCTGGTGTGCACACAGCATGGCTTGTAAATACCTAAAGTTGACTTTGGAACAGAGATACATGATCAGATGAGTGACAGATTCTCCAGAATGGATTTGTTTTCAAGGAAAATTACCAGTGTATCTACAACAGTAACAACTTTAGCTTATAATTTAAACTGGAATATTCTCAAATATGTTTTTCTTTCATGTCATAGGATAACACCAGTAATTCACATCATATTTCATTGCAATAAGAGTGCAAAAGTCACAGCACTTTATTCGAAAGGCCGAATTATTATTTTGAGTGTATATTAAATTTTGTAGTGCACCGAAACAGAAGTGCAGATTTCTCAATTGCATAGTGAATGCCTGTGTTCTTTCACCTTTACCTGTTTGGCTAGAATACTATGAGTATAGGTGAATGAATCTAGTTGAAGCTCATTGTGCTCTAAAACTACGTGTGCATATCTGTCTTGTGTTATCAGAAAAGCTATTGTAAGTCTACAGTACAAAACCTTAGGAAATAGTAAAATTATTCAGGCTGAAATATGCTGCTTTCCTTTTTGTTGGTTTTTTTTTTTTTTTACTAGAAGATATATAAAAGTGTTGGAATGAAGGCAATACATCAGAAAAGGTGAAAAATCTTGAAGTCTCCAGTCTAAGCCACGTTGTCTAAGCCGTCCAACCTCTAGCCCTTTTTTCTTACAGCTTAAAAGTTCCCCAGTTTAAGCAAGCCAAACGCTACCGCTGTGGGCAGATGGTAGGGAGAACATTGCTACAAAACCTGCCACTCAAAGTGTAACAGATGACTGTAGCTACAGAAAATTGTCCCTTTGTTCATTTTGCTAATGAGTGTCCTCATTGCAGCAGGAGACCGAATAGTTAATGAGCTGCAGTTCCCGGCCTTGGCAGGCGGTGGCGCTCGAGCTAAGGCTGTCCGGGAATGGCAAAGGGCGCAGGAAAGGCCGGGAAAGGCTTTTGTGCTTTCCGTGTCCTTTCCTTAAAACAGGACGGGGCCGTGATGCACTGAGATGCCGCTTCAGACTTACTCATAGGATTCATTTAAGTCTTTTTTTGTTTATTTTATGTAAAGGTTCTTCTGGGAGCATCTGCTGTTGATGCTCAAATGCAGCCAGAGCCGAACAAATACTTAAGCCTTTTAAGAGCTATAACAGTTACTTAAAAGGTCTTTTGAAATTCTGAGGTTGTTTTGCGGTGGTTTAGAGCTGGTCACTGCCAGAGTAGAGTGTCAGCTAATTACCTAAATGTCGCATGTGCTGTTTTCTTAACACTGCTGCTTTCCCTGCAGGGTGTTCGGCTGTCTACAGGATCTGGTAAAAGTTTTCAGTAAAAGCATGCACTCTCACAGTTATCTCAGAGGAATAATTTTAAACTGGATACTGCAGAAACACTGTTTAAAATGAAATATTGATGAAGTATTTCACTAGAATTTATTAAAAATACTACATTATTAAAAATAACATTCTTCTCACTCACACTTGGTCTTTATGTAAGCTGCTACTGTTTCTTCAGTACAGGAAGGAAAACCACAAACTAATGTTAATTAATTTGGTAAGCACTTGACATTTTATTTACACAATTTCATATAAAATCAATGAAAACTTTGCAGTCAAATTTTATGTACACTGGTAATTTCTTCTGGTAAATTGGAGACAAAAAATGTCCTTTTCAAAGAAAAACAAATAGTTACGAACTATATTTTATGCATCATTACATTATCGTTTAAGTTTGTATGCCATTTCAAAAACTTGAAATTTAATTTTTAAAGTTCTTTAAGATTCTTTGTTTGGAGTAATTATTTTTAAAGTTCATATTTTATCAAGCAATGCAAATAATATCCTGAATTTTCCTTAGCAAGCAAAGCCACTGTTGTGTGAGTCTCCTCTTTTGTGTTAATATTTTAAATTGTTTCAGGAGTTAGTTAATATTCTGGTATTACTATAAAGATCTGTGCCAGCTCTGAAAGCTTTTCTATAATTTTAAAAGAAATATGTGGCAGTAAAATCTAGACAGCCATAAGACAATATATTCAAATGTTTTCAATAGCTTTGAAACCAACAAGAAAAAAAGAGTAGCTGTCCCAATAAGCTTCAGTTGCATAAGAAGTCTTTTCCATAATGGACGTGGCAAGATTTAAACAAAGGACACGCATAATAAAAATGTAAATGAGTTTGCTTTACTAAAACTATAACTTTAAAGTCTTTTGTTGCATGTTATCCTGGAACCTTCTTACAAGGTAATCACTGTTTGCATAGAGATTTAAACCGTGGTCTTCAATAGCATTAAACCCCTGCACGGTCTATGTGTGACAGGCATGCAAAGCCATGTTAATGTTCAGAATATGAATTGCCTCTGGGTGGCTCCGACACCAAGTAGAAAACCAACTGTGTTGATATCAGAAGGCCTGATGGACTCCATGCGGCTCCCAGCCTGAAAACTTCACCGCTTTGACATGTGATGTGCTCCTCATGACACTGGCAGCACTGTCACTGAGAAATGACACAAAGGCAACAAGCCCCCCTCCTTAGCCATGCACTTTGCAACCCCCTGGTGTTGCCTGTCCACGGTCCCTCCTGCCTGCCTAGTTACGGACAGCACTTCATAAACACGGGGGGAAGTGTGGGTGGATAGGCCCCAGCTGCCTTCCTGGACACAGCCTCCATAATAAATTGACCTGAATGATGAGGGCACACAAACAGTATGATATGCATTATTCCTGTCAATAAAATGTCCCCATGTGTTATGGGCTTTGTATATAATGTACTGCAGCCTTTCTTCTAGCGGGGACCTATTTAGAGTCTTGACTTTTTTCTATTCATATTATGACTCTGTAATAGAATTCAGAAATTATATGATACTGTGTCGTATAATATTACACCAGTGCAGCATATTTAAATCCCCGATTCCTTCCTTATAAATTCAAGGCATCACAATCTTTCAGGTTGTCTTTGAAGACCATGAAAAAAAATGCTTGAAAAAGAGAATGAGTCTTTTAAATGGCACAATGAGACTTCTCATCTTGAAAATGCTCTGAAACATGCTGAAAAAGAAAAATAGTTATTAGGTAAAATTTTAAACCGATATCAGATCAAGATGATCAGTTTAAGAGCACGTAAGAAATGTCCAACTAAAGTTGGAATTGTTTGCACTTCAGAACTTGTTTCTGGACTATTGTCTTTTTCCAGTATCAAATGCTAATTTTGTATGTATTTGTAGCAAAATTCATACATACTTATTCTAATTCTAATGCATATATTTACATATTTTTAGATTATGACAAAGGAATATTTGCTGTGGCTTTTGAGACTTCTAATATTGCCTAACAGTGTGACTAGACTGCTTTTTTTGTGACAGATATATACTGTAAAGTTACTGATACATAGAAGTGCCATATGTAGATAGTTATGTTTTTAAATTATGGTCTACAATATTATCTTTAAAATATTAAAATCTACTCTCTCCCTAGAGTAGCTTTTGAGCTTCTGCAAAATGTATATTTCTTCCTGTAATTAGTTTTGTGTTTCTGGTAAAGTTTGTAACAGAATCAGTTTCTCTCAAATAAGCTAGCACTACTTTTGATACCTGTGCTTTATTATAGTTTTTGAAAGAAGGTGTTTTTCCAGATGCAATGTACAGTCTTCACCTGCAGGATACTTCTCATATATTGCCAGAGTGAAACATTTAATGGAGGACTAGAAACTATGGCAACAGAATCAAATTTGGCTGTTCAGCTTTGTTATGTCCATATAGGTTAGACTCAGTATCACCTTCAATAGTGGCAAGATTTATTTGATGCAGACAATATTCCCCATTCCTGTCCTCATTCAAGGATCCATGGAGACTCTTATCGTTTGGTAGTTTTATATGAGATATAAAGAACCACCTGCTAAAACACTTTGTACGGAGTGTGAGGAGCAGCAAGGATGTCCGGAACCAGTACTAATGGAAAGCTGTGGGCACTCACTCACACTTGAACTTACTTCTTCATATCTCTGTGCCCAGCCAGCAGAGCAGCAGGGAGGAGGCTGTGAATGTCAAGGGCAGCGGTGAAGGTCACAGCTCTGCCAGGACTCTCATCCCAGGGCACTCCACTGGCTTCAGACACTGACCTGAAGCAAACATTTTGAATACATTCATGTAGGCATGTGATTTCAGGAGTTTTCTCTTTTCTCTCTTGTTTTCAGATAAGCAAGTTCAAACAATGCAATTAAAAATGGAAAGAGATGAGCAAGCTCTTCAAAGGGTTCAAAGTAATTTTAACTTCTATAAGTTACACTCTTGGCAGAACAGTAACCATCTAGGAGTGTAGGCAGTATATAGTCCAAATAATGTTAGAAAGCTGATTTTACCTTGACTTATGTTACATTTTGGGTTATGGTACTCATTGTAGAGTAATAATGAATTGGTATTCCTTGAATGAAAATTACTTTAAGAAACTGAATATTCTAAACTTCAATAAGCTACAGTAAAAGTATTGAACACTTTAATTTAAAAAGTAACACAATCAGTAAGTTTTTGAAGGCAAGGAAAGAAGATTTGTATAGGTGAATAGCTAGAAACTTCAAAAAATAAAATTAATCATTTTTGTAACCTATGACATTAAATATTCCACTATTCCTGAACAGAGCTGTCGGTATATCTGAATTATTATTTATACACTATCTGAGCAAAACACTACCTGAACAAGATGTAAGAGCCAACTTTTAAAGAAAACTTACAATGCCAATATTTATTAATTAACAATTGATGTCAGTAAAAGGTTGACAGCACTCAGTGTTTTCCTGGTATAACATCTAGATATCTACCCAGAGGACTTCCTTTCTTGTGATAGTTCTCAAAGGACTTCTTTCTACAGTGTATAGTTCCCATTCTGAAAATTAGGAAATAGGCACAGGACTTCTTTCCATAACAAACATCCCTTCTGCGACACATTTACAAAATGTTTTGTAGGTTACTCACTTCTCTGTGATGAAACATAAGGGAAATAGTGGTACTTCTGTATTTGAATTCCACTATTACTAAATTCTCATACAAATTCATATTTTTAAAGTATAGATATATTTTCGTGGTGACTGGGGCACTGGATTTTTAAAATCATCCCTTTTGTTGCCTTTTATTGTACCTTGGATGAATATCTGAGTGACCATGTTTTCCACTCCTAAAACAGTGATACCTATTTATCTTTACAGGAACATTGAAAGGGTAAATTCATTCGGATTTTGTACATGAAATACAACATAAAAATTGGAATAATAATTGGTCAATCTTGTGCACTAGTCTGTCAGAGGAGGAATGTGTCTTCTGTTAGCTTTTATCTTCTTTCTGTGGCAGTGCTCAGGAATCCTGCTGAGGTTTGAAGACTCATGCTCAAAAGAAAAGGCCACTCATCTCTTCCGATACCAAATGTTCCTTCTTAGTTCATTTGCAAAGTTCAAAGACTATTTTTAAAGTACATTTTTTCACCCTTTCACTCACAGGAAATTTTTCCTGAAACTTAGTCTCTGTTTTCCTTCCCTTCCCTTCATCTCTATACAATGGAGGGCATCGTCTAATATTTAGTATCCTCCCATAGATGCCACCTCAGTCCATGGTTTTGAGCAGCAGCACAGGTACTCTTTTCTGTGGGCCACTCATATGACCTGTAAGCACAGATCTGTGTAAATTTGGACCACAAACCTTCCTCCCTATTGCCTCCAGCACAGCTGCCTGTACAGGAGGCCCTTCAGAGTCACAGCACAGTCTGTCGGGTGCCAGCGTAGGTGAAGTTCTGTGAGAAATCATTGGGGCAGTCCTCATAATAACTCTGATAATGAATCTATATTTTATTTTATATTATAGTTATTATAGTTATATTTCAATTCTCAAGAGAAAAACTACAATCCTTAAAGATTAACTACGTATCCTTTGAATTATGTCCTCCAGATAGCCAGAATGTGCATAAATTCTATTTTGGTGAATAAGCTCTGATCTTAAAAAAGAGGAGCTGGGCATGAAGGCACACACTGCTGCAGTACCCAGCAGTTGGACATTTTATTCCAGAAAACGAATTCACAAAGTTGGTACAGTATACACAGTATAAGGAAAAGATAACACTTAAAAATGAGATTCAAAGCAGACACAGGCAGTCATAAGTGGCAATGAAACCTGTTGGAAGCACTTGGACTAACTAGAAATTACTGATTCATTTCTTATAGGTGGGCCTTGTAGTCTTGATCTTCCCCCTGTGCCCAGGCAGCCAAGCTGTGCACTGTCTGAGAGCTTTGCCTTTCTCATTTCTCTCATCATAGGAGCATCATAGGAGATAGAAAGGATTGAGTTTCTCACAAGGACTGGAGCATTTGTCCAGGGCTCTGATCATTGCACTTGAGGACCTTTGAACCCATAGCTCCATATACCAATTAATTAATTCTAGTTTACACCACGTTCCTCTTCAAAGCTGGATACAGGGAGAGCAAGCACAGAAGAGCCATAATCTCCCTAGGATGCATGTTAGGATACTTGGCATAAAGGAAGAGACTTTTCTGTAGATCTGTTTTTTCTTTCTTTGTGTTTTTGCTGCGTATTTTTGCTTGGGTTGGGTTGCAGTGTAGGGGAAGGGGGCATATTTTGTATATTGTTTTCTTGTAATTCATAGTCTAACGTAAAATGCATAAATAATCTATCGAGCCAAAACACAGGGTTGTCCCTTTCTCATGCAGTCACAGCTTTGGTATGTCGTCAAGCTCATGCATGAGTATTCTGTATCTAGTCTCATGAATTTCATATTCTTTGTGTCCAATGGCACAGCTTGAACAGAACTGGTGGCTTATTCTCATCATAGAGGGGTAGTTAGGCTACTTTTCCATGACTTGGGATATTGTAATCAAGCCCCATAAAACTCACAGCGGCATACAATGTCGGCTGCCCTGATTTGTGGCTGAGCATTCTAGCTTCTAGGTTATTATGCTGAAGGGGAGCATTTCTCCATTTTTATGAAAGAAAATGAATGTCAGTGTTGTACTCAACATTGTCTGGTTTTAAATATGTTCAAAATGCAAATTCAGTAAGTAACAAACTCTGCTCCTGGTGACACTGGAAAATATAGATGTTTCACTTGTGAGTCCCAAGTGACAGTAGCTTTGACAGACAGCTCCAGCCCAGCAGAACCAAGGAAGCCTTGCCATGCAGTGTAACTGTTTAAAGGAGTTTGATTCTGGAACTTCTAAAGAATTCCTAAAGAATTGTGCGTAAATTGCTCTTTAGGCACAATCCTTTGTCCTGGGTGAGAAGAGATGTGTAATTTGCCTGATTGTCTCACCCCTGTGAGACAATGTTTGTCTCACAGGGGCATGTTAGAACTTGCTGCAGATGATACAGACATCTGCTGATCTTTCTACCACGTACAACACAACAGTGGAATTGCTCCTGCCAGCTCCAAACTGCCACTGCTGTCTGGCTGGAACAGGTTTCCACAAATACCCACTTTTCTGAGGGTTTAGGTCACTGAAGTCTCTGTTTCTTATGATTTCATCATTCTCCTGCCTCCTGTGACATCACACTCTATGCTGCTTTATATGTGTGACTCTTTTGGCATTATTAAACTCCAATAAAGTATGTAGCTCTTAAGTGAAGACATCCATCTGTTAGCAGTTATCACAAAAATGTTTGTGTGTGTATCAAGGTTTAAATCCAGCCGGAAGCTAGGTACCTGTAGTCTCTTTACCAGGGAGACTGGCCTTTTGAAAGGGTTTTTAGAAAGGTATGCCTGTTGGTAGTATGAAATCCAAAACTATGTCTCATATATATATATCTTTAGTTGATTGAAATTCAAGTCAGAACTTGAAAATGAAAGACCATGAGCTAAAAATTTGGTAAGATACTGGTGTATACATTTTTGTTTGTAACCATCATTTATTATTGCAAGTGTAAAAAAATATACAAAAGTCTTTTGATACCTCATAGATTCAATAAATTTATTTTAAAAGCAGGAAAGCTATTTTACATGTGAAAAAACACAGCAAAAATACTTTATGGTTTTATTTTGTTCTTACCATATTTTGAAAGAAACAGAGGTAAACATTTTGACTAGAAAATTTAAAAAAAAAAAACTCTACTATTTTGGTTTAGGAGGACTTGGAAAATATTTAATAAATTCAACATTATTTGAAAGGATTTGCTGCTGCTGTTTGCAAATGTCATAGTCACTGATACAGAGTTTTGTCTTAAAATATTTTTGTATTCTGCATTAGTCTCATAAGAACACTGCCTTTTATTTTCTTTTTACATGATCCAGGAACTTTCCAGACGGCTGGTCCTTTATTTTGCCATTTGACTTTCTTTTTTCCCCAGCCTGATTTCGTACTGGCTTTCACACTGATCACTGCTAGTACGTCTTTGTTACAGTAAACTGACTGGGTTTATTATAATAAAAAATAAAACACAGCTTGACTTGCAATCTAAATGTGCTGGAAAAGAATATGATACTGTTTAGAAGAGAAAAGGTTGTGAATAGAAAAACAGTACCACTTCAGTTATTTAAACATTTGCTTTTCTACAGCTTGTCAAACTTTGTGCCAAGTCATAGCTGCTTTACTTTGTTTTGTTAATCTCAGCACCATGTGTCTTGGGCTTTTTTAATAGAGAACCAATCCTGCAGTACTTACTCAGTTTTCAGTTTCAGTGAGTCTGGGTAAGTACTGTAGGACTGCATTTTTTGTTCAATTAGGGGGAAAAAAACAAAGTATAATGTTGTAGAGTAGGTCTTTCAAAACAGTTTGTGAAGGTTAAAAATCCTACAAAGTAAGTTGCATATTAAATAAATTCTAGTATGCACCTTCATAATGAAAATAGTTTATCATTCTCATCACATTTTAAGAAAATTTCTTTGACTTGAAGGTGTAAGCAGGACTGCATTAAATAGGAAATAATAAATAAAATATTTTAAAACTTGTTTCTCTAAAGTCAGGCCAGAGTATAGCCTTTGGTTTTTCAGGGAAAATCTTTTGGGATAAACATCTGCCAGCATATAATCCTGGTTAGTTCTAAAATTACAGTCTGACTGGTATATTTACCAAAAGCATTTGAAGGTGTAAGATGCTGTAACTGAGGGTTGATTTGCCTTCATCATCTGTTTCTGAACTGATATGCAACATGAAAACAGCTCAGACACATTTCTGGATCATCTCTGAGGCACCTAGAAAAATAATTTTAAGTCACAAATTGAGTTGTGATAATTCCAGAAATCCCAGTGGGACCTTTAACATCAAAGCTTAAGCAGTTAGGTTTGACGTAATCTAGATATTAGGAAGCTTTTATTAATTGAGGAGAAAAACTCTCAGAATAAAAATGGTTTTTAAACTACATATTTATTGTTAGGCACCACCACTTCTAGTTTATTATTAATCCAGAGTTAGTTAGTTCAAAATTTTATCTAGAAATGCTTCTCCTAAGGGGCTTTTCTTGGCTGAATTGTGCAAACCTTTCTCTGCTCAGGTGTAGAGACAGTCTGAGTGCACAGGGGTCCAGCCTTTGCAAAGGCAGTTGAGTGAGCTTTGGTCTCACTCTTTTCTCTCCTCCTAATTCTAAAATCAAGCACATAGTTGTCAAATATCTAGGACATATTTTGGAGTCTGCTTCTGAGGTCCCCAAAACAGAGAGCGTTCACAACTGGTAGAAGATGAAGATACCTTGACTGATTGCAACCCTTAATCTTATCCAGCAGTAAATTTTTGGGACTTTATCTTTTTATTGCGTATTATCAAACAGGTCTGTATCAAGCAGAAAAGAAATGCAGCAGTAATGCAGCTAAATCAAGTAAGTCTGAGCAATAATGTGCAGAGTGGATGGGAAATATTGAACAGGGAATGCTGCTCCTCTGGAAAACAGCAAGGAAGGAGAAGACTCAGAACTTAAAAGCTTTGCTCTCTGGGGCTTCTTGTTGATACTCTGAGTGCATACAAATGTGTGAATGAAAGATGGACAAGCAAAAGAATAAAAACTCTCTCAGTGGACACAGTGCTTTTAACAAGTTCTAAAAGCAATTTAATCAAGATTATTACATAAATGTAATGTTTCCTGTACTACTACACAATTCTGCATATTTTTTACTTTATTTTATTAAATAAAAATGTTGGTGATAGAAAATGACATTTCCTAATGGCTTAAATCCTGGAAAATGTAACCATGTTAGACTAACATTTAAAAATTAACAATTACAAAACAGAATCAGGAACAAAGTACTGAATATTCAATCAATAGTAAAATCCTATAGGGAAAAATATCAATTGATTATATGTTCCTCTTTTGTTGTCTTTAACGATTCTATCAATATTCTGTTTCATTTAATTGCCTATAGACAATATTGTTAGTTTCCCATCATCTGGGTAGTGGAAATCCATGAGCAATGCTGAGCACTACACAGAAATAGCTGGCTTTGTTACAACTCAGTACAAGCCAGGAGCTGCTGTCACTTTCTAATGTTGTTGACAGTCCCAGCTCATATTCAACAGCATTTTCAAAGAAAAAGAGTGCATATTTTCCCTCTAGTTATTATGATGTCCACAGATGGTGAATTGAAAAACAGTTTTCCACTGGCATAGATCAAAGTGCTAATACAATTAGCTTTATATCTGAAAAAAAGTCCTACACCTTTTGAATACACTTATTCACAGATTACTTCTTTGTTACTCATTTTAATATAATTTTGAGATAAACTGTAATGCTGGTTAATATTAGACTTTTTGCAAAGGTTTCTGGCCATAGCTTTGTTCCTATTTCTTGATGGTTTCTTTTAGCAGCAGAGGGAGAAGAGAGAAGATGAAAAGGGAAAAGTGCAGTGTCCTGGGTGTAGCACAGAAAGAAGAATGCCATTAACTTTAACTCGTAAGGAAAATACATACATAAAAAATATTACTTATTATTATATTGCAAAGTTCTGTGCCTGTGTTATACCTCTATTTAATTTGTCTTAGTCTAGTTTTTCTTTTTCCACCAGTTTCTCTTAAGCCTATGTTTGCATTTTATAAGTATGTGAGTATGAGTATTATGTAAGTAATTAAATTATTTCCTTATCTCAAAAAAACCCAGTCTTTCTTTACAACTATACTTTTTTAAAAGCCAGTTTTTTCTATTTAGTCTAAATGGAGTTGAGCACCATCACTACTAGACTAAGTCCTTACCTTCTGCCTCTTTGAACATGTACTCACTGATCCTTGCCCTTCAATCTAGAAGGAAGAGCATGGCAGACCGCAGGGTGGTGGTCATAATATTTAACAGCTGCAGTTATAGGGTGAGTGTCCCAAGAAACACTCTGGGGCTGTTTGTCTGAAATCAGTTCAACTTACAAGGAGTCTGAAGGAAGAAATCCCTTTATTACCACTGTACCTCACATATAGCTAAAAATACTAGAAAATATTACACAGTCCTCAAATCCTAGGTTTTCCACAGGAAAAGATGCTTTACCCAAAATACACAACTACATGAATCACAGTGCCAGAAAACCAGGATGGTTGCTGTTTGCCATTACACCAATATATATTTCATAACCAAAAGCAGCACAAATCCTACCTCAATGCCATGGTGCTGCAGAGGACCAGCAGCTTACTGAGCTATGGTAGTGCCTTCACACAGCAACTTTTCAGAAAAAGGTAGTCCAGGCATTGAATTGGCTTTTCTTTCTGAAGCTTGAGTTGAGAATCATATTTTTCCTCATGTGAAAAATATTTCTTCTACTCATTGAGATTAATTGATGTGATCCTGATCACAGGATGTGATCCTGTAGGGACCATGGACATAGAAGCAGGATTTAAAATGCTCCTAGGGCATTTGGGTACAGCTGGCATTTGAGTAAGTAAGTACCAGAAAAAATCCTGTGTGGGCCCTAAGTGGTGCCAGGAGGCTCTTGAGGAATTACTGATACCTGCCATGGGGGTCCTCTAGTTCCTCTGTGGTTTTATACCTGATGTGAGGTATGGTTCCTTACTCTTGCACTTCACATGTTCTAGAATTCAAGGCACAATAATACATAGGTAATGAATACATACAGCTGAAGAAAATCTGACAAACAAATATAAATATAGATATAGATATAGATATAGATATAGATATAGATATAGATATATATAAGTTATCTTACTGTGTTGTGGCTGCCAGTACTCAGGATATTAAGAATTCATTGAACCATCTTGAAAACAAAGATTATTGTAAACCAAGAAATGTTATTGGAATATAGAAGAGTCTGCAGACAAAGTATACATGACTACATAAATAATTTTTAAGGTCGTTTTAATGCTTAGTATCATTTTCAAAAGCCTATAATAATCTATCACTGAAACACTTCAAAATATGCCCACAAAACAGTTCATCAGGAAATTCATTTGACCTCTATTATATTCTAGTTTCATTTTAAATGGCATGGGAGGCAATGCCAGCAGCAGTGGTCTAGATGGTTTTATAATCAAATTATATGTCTTTGAGTTATTCTTGACATTTAGGGATTAAATCTCCATTTATGCTTTCCTTTTTTCATGCTAAATAATCAAAAACACTTCTTTGATTTATTGAGAGGGAGTGTGGTCTGCTTTACGTGAGTCATCTTCCCTTTCCAAATCCTTACTCATGTAAGTCCTTCTGTATGCTTCCCAGCTTCTGAATACTTCAAGTAAAGAACATGTGACAGAAATAAGGAAAAAACTTTTACCATTTAAATAGCATTTGAATGTTTTCCTTTAAAAAATGTTCTTTCTTCCTTCATAAGAATGATGGATCTATAACAATTTTCATTAATTACTTGAGCTATTTAAAGATTCACTCTTCTATGAGGTTTCTAAATGTGATCATAAACAAATAAAAATACAATTTGGGATCTATCCATAGTACTACACTCTGTCATTTACCAAAGGTGTGGGTACAGTGAAACTGTTTGGATTTCTCTTCTGCTATGAATTATATTTTAATAATTTTAGAAAGTATTTGCCTGGAAAATATGTGTGTGTGGGTGTATATATATATATATATATTTATATNTATGTGTGTGTGCATGTATAGATATATTTGTGGACTTTTTCTAACTGTTTCAGAGTATTCTTATTATATCAGAATAAAAGTAGTGAACCATTATGAAAACAAAAGATTTTTTAATTGTTTGTATTATCCTTAAATTTATGTTGAATTTGTATTTCACAATGCCTTTATTTGAGTAAAGGGTTATTAATATCCCCAATCTTCAAATAATAGGAAAAAAACCAACTAAGGCAATGCTTAGAAGTTGATATCTAAATCAATGTGTTAATCAGCCTCACTTTTTGAGGCTGGATTTCCTTCAATAGTTATTTGACAAATCCCATTAATTATAGTTAGATTTGGAAATCTATGGCATGTGGTGAGAACAAGCCATATGCTGAGATAAACTGAACTACAGCACATCTAGGTTAGTTGAAGTATGTATGATCTTGGAAAGTGGTACTTGATTGTATTAAAACAAAGAGTTTGTATAGTGTTATTGTCTTAAACTTGTGGCTCAAAATATTATAGCCACAGAGGAATACCCATTATTGAAAAAAATTATTCATGTTCTTATTTAATAGATTCTGTATCAATTAAGTACTGCTTTGACACTTACCCAGATTTCTACTTGCCCTAATGTTGTAGTCATAGAGTAAAATCTCAGCAGAGACAACATAAAATTTCAATCTTTGTAGAAACAACGGAAAATGTTGACAAAAAATCGGCCTCCACAGTATCTCTAAAATCTTTTTCCATCCTTTTAAGCACTGGTCTTCAGATGAGCACTTTGATTCTAGTGCAGCTTGATAAAATAAGAATTACAGGTTTTCCAGTTTTCTGTTAGGTGTCATTTTTGTGGTTTAAGATGCTTTATTTAGAGGTGTACGGTTTTATATTGATACTGAACAGCACTGCAGTGATCCTGCAAGAAAGAAGATGACTCCTTGTCCTTCTAAAAAGTGCAAAGCATAATTATTCCCTGCAGTCTCGTAGCAAGGGGATAAAGGCCCAGAGCTGAGCACTCCTGGCTGGCCATGGCAGGGGATGTGGGGTGTCCATACCCCACTCCCTGCCCTGCAGCCCTGGGGATGGAGCCTCACACACCAGGGAGACTTTGGCATGGCCTGAAGTGAATGTGCTGCTAAGGGTAAAACACTGAAAGATATGGTGAGGTTTTGCTGTGTGGTGTGGGGGTTTTAATTTTTGAGTGTGGGTTTGAAGGAGCACACAACAGCACATTCAATAACATTCAACTACTTTTCAATTACTATTCAATTACTATTAAGTACACATACAGTGTTAGTTGATCTTTTACACTGTGTTTGTACTGGTGCAGGTTTGGCTGTGTAATTTTTTTTATAGATAGAGCAGGAGACACCTGCATTCACCTCTATACATTTTTATGTATCCAGATAGGGATTATATTTACACTGGAAAATCCATTTTGGTATAGATTAAAATTTTTGAAAATAATAGCATATCTGTTTATCCTCTGTTTCAGTGGTAACTGATGACTGCATAATGCACTGTTGATAAAAATGGAGATAAAAGCAGTAAGAAATAGTGTTTATTACAGCACCAGGAGACTAGAGATGGAAATATAAACTGGATCATTCTAGCTAGTCCCATCAAAGGTGAGACTTTTCTTAGTGAGTGGTTTTCATTAGAGCAATAGTTCATGTCCAAACAATATCATGATGGGAAGCGTGTAAGAGGAGAACAGAAATAATGTCACAAGTAATGAAATTGCCACATTTCTCCCAACATCTGTTTCATAACCTGAGGTGTTGTATTTGTAGTTAAATTTATTGGTTCCATTCTAGTTTCTAACTTCCTTAAATTCAGCCCTCAGCTCCTAATATTTAGTACTGAATGGTTTCCTTGCTCAGTATTTATGTTCTTCAAGGTTGTCTCCTTGTTATCATAAAACCTTAGAATAATGCAATAAGTAATGGAAAATAATATTTATTATTGAAATCTTGTCATAATACTGTTGAGGCTCATAGTTGGTTACAAGTTTGCCAAATCTTTCTGAACTTAAGTAGACTAAAAGAAGTGAATTTGAATTGCAAGTAGTGGAAACTGTAACTGCTTCCAAAAAGAGAACATTAACATGCAAATGTTCTTTTTGGGGGTTTGTTTAGTTTAGTTTAGTGTTGTGGTTTTTTGGTGGAGTTTTGTTTGAGGTTTTGGGGGGTTTTTTGTTGTTTTCTTTTTTTAGTAGTTAGTTTAGTATTTAGTATTGTAGTATCTATACTATATATAGTGTATATACTATAATATCTATGGTATTTTCAGTACTCTAGAAAGAGGAAAGAATATTCCTGAAATTTCCCAAAGGAGATGATTTCCAGTAGGTTGCTGCATCTGATACTTATGACACTCTTCTGCATTAGGCATAAAGGGAAAACCTATCTCTGAGCTTGTCTGTAAAGCCATGGTATCTTCATCCCTGTCCAGCCTTTGTGGCTGTTCAGCCAGAAGGGTTTCATTTTAGAACTCTTCAGGCAATTGGAAGTCTTGTTGAGGAGGAAATCGACTATTTTTGAAATGTGGTAATAATATTTCTGTAACATAACTCTGAGTTGCTTTCTGTGTTGAGTCAAGCAGCATGTGTTGTTTTTTCAAGCTTTCACCTCTCAAGATGATGATTAGTTTGGAAGGAGGGGAGATGTTACCTAAAGGCTGGTTGCCAGTGCCCTTTCCTACGCAGAAAGTTACAGCTCCAAAGTCGGAACGGATGAAAAGCTTAGCGAACATGAAAAGCTTTAGTTATTAGATTCTGGCCTTGCGTATTTTGTCAAAAATTAATTTTGTATTTGATTATATATCTGAAATATATGAAAGGTCTTCCCTGAAATATAACTTCTATAATTACCATGCTAATACAGACTATCCTAACTTATGCTAGAAGAGCTCAATTTCCTTGAGTTTTGGAATCTGTTCAATGGATTCGTATTTTGGTTTCCAGGAAGCAAGGTTTAGATCAAGGTTCAGTTCTTTTACATTGCCTGAGGTACTGGGGTGCTGTCACCATGCTGAAACACCATCTAAGTGATTGCTTCCTTTGCCAAAGAGGTGGGTAGGGCTCGCCTGTACTGAGTGTGTCAAGCAAATTTATGTAATGAAATGTGGTATTTTTGCAAACTATTCATTTTCAAATAACATGCTCTCGTAATCCCCACTACGTGAAACCTTATATAGGGAGAAGAACACATAGTTATGTGCTGGGAACACTTCATTAATGGCACAGAGAAAGGATTTCCTGTAGAACAGATGGCACTTGTAGTGTCAACCAATGCTTTCATCTAAACCAGCATTGTCTGGAGCCAAATGCCCTCAGGCAAGGATCCGACCCAGTTGTGGGAGGCACCACCCAGTCCTGACAGATGGCCAAGTGTTGGGGCAGCCCCAAGACCACGCACATGTACCAGGGGTGGCTGCTGAGAGCTGAAGCTCACAGTGGAAAACACTCAGTAGGCTTGAGCTTGTGGGGTGTCCTACTCTGAACAGCATTATGTAAGAAAAACAAAGGCACGAGAGCTTAAATCAAATATAAGGAAGAAGGCAATAGTCTCATAGCCCTTCACCCAGGTTTGTTGATACACCAATAGTAGGCAGAAACCTGTTTCGTTAGCTTAAGTCAACTGCAGGAGGGCCTCAAATTTAGTTTATCCTTCTGCAGTAAGTAGAGTGAGTGACAGTAATAAATACATTCAGAATTATACACTCCAAACTTTTGAAAAACAAAAATTTGAATATCTTAATGTTTTTTACCTTGATGTTTACTGTTTCTTTTCACTTTTATATAAAATCTGAATAAAATCTTATTTAAGCCTGACTAAGGTTTTGCAGCTGAAAGATACAGTTTAAATAGCAAGGACTTTTCAAATCAAGATATTGATCAAGGCTCTTTCTGTATTAAGAACACACCGGAGACAACCTTGAAAAGGGACAGAGGTCGCACTTGTCTTCAAAAGTTGAATTTTAATCCAGATTTTGGTTGCTTTCCACATCTGCAAAGGTATTTGCTCTTCCATTCAGGCAGAAAAAGCACAGTTTTGAGAGACAGATGTGACAACAGAGACTTCAGAGGAGTAAATAGAAGCAGAGTAGAAAGAATATCAAAACACAGAAGTGGCTGAAGTGATCTAATTAAAAAATGATAATTATTTGCAATGAGGAAAAGAAACGAGGAAAAATATAATGGAGAGAATTTATTTCTTTAAAACATTTATATGTTTAAATTGTATGCAACTGCCTTAGTATTAGTTTTATATTGAGGTTTTTTACCATTTTTTCACAATAAGTATTATAGGAAGCATAAGTGCAACTGTCCTTCACTCCTATTGACTGTCATAGAGAGCTGGAGTTCAGAGGTGCCACTGCTTCCTCACAGAACCATCCCAAGAGCTGAGGATCCTCAAACTGTGGAAAGTCTTTAGACGTGGTCTTTTCTACTCTCTTGTGTCCTAGCAGTCAGCGAGGATACCAGTAAGGGCTACAGAAGCCCTATTATGCTTCTGTTTCACGCAGGTGGGAATCAAATCTTGTGACTTTTGAGCTGCTTTGGACCATTATCCCACAGCTTGGAGTCCAGCCCATTTTGTGTACAGCTGCAATAGGCCTGATTCTGCTTTTGCAAACTCTCCTTTTACCCAGCTATTGACACTGAAATCCAAGGTGCTACATCAGTATGAAATCTCTCTGTTGTAAGGAGAATTTGACCATGTGGTTGGTTTTGCAGTCATTTAGTAAGAATGGATATTTACAGTGAATTTCATTTGCAGATTTCTTTTCTTTATTTTAAAAGCCCTGATACTGCAATGTATCTGCAATATTATCTGTTCTTTAACTCTGGTGTTTACACCTCTGAATGAGCCACATAGCTACCAGCATGTGTATGTGAGAGAAAGTGGAATGCATCTGCAGCTGAAAAAACAAAATGAGGACCTGATCTGGATAGGGCTAGGGCTTCATACAAAGCATGCCTTGAAACTTGGGAGTTCTGTTCAAACAGGTGGCTGGATGGAGTATTTGATTTACCAGGTTCATGTCCATGTTCATGAGACCTGTGGAAATCTAACAGGGGAGGAAATGTGTGTTTGTGCAGGGTGTGAAGGAGATAGCTAGGGAGACGACACAACAAGAATTTAATCTTTATTTTTTTCAGATTTCATCTGTTCTCTATAGAATATAATTTTCAGTTGGAAAAGCTATGACACCCTGCAGAGAGACAGTGGAAGGTTTGAGGTTGTTTGGTTACAGATTGTAACCAAACAACCTCAGATTGTACAGATTTTTGTACAGATTTTGTACAGATTTTTGATACAGTGTGCCTCATCAATGGTGCTCTCTTTTCCCAAATAATAAAAATATTACAGAAAATTAAAACAGGTTTGTGTGCTCATTAGGCCTTATTTGTCAGTTTTTACCACTGCAAGGAAGTTATAATGACCAGTCTGCCAATGCAAAGTGAAACTGAAAGTATGATGATCAAGGAGAAAAGAAAATTGGAAAAGAAACACCTTATGAGACAGAAATATATTAAAAATAGATGGGAAAACTTACTGTCAAGGTGATCTTCTAATTATTACAAGCTAAGTTCAGGTGTCAAGAGGATGGAACCAGGCTCTTCTCAGTGGTGCCCAGCAACAGGATAAGGGTCAATGGGAACAAATTGAAACACAGAAAGTTCCATCTGAATGTGAGGAAGAACTTCGGTGCTGTGGGGGTGGCAGAGCACAGGAACAGGTTGCCCAGAGGGGTTGTGGAGTCTCCCTCACTGGAGATATTCAAAATCCACCTGGATGCAATCCTGGGCAACCTGTTCCAGGTGAACCTGCTATAGCTCCAGAGGTCGCTTCCAACCGCAACCTTTCTGTGATTCTGTTTAGTATATATTTTATATATATTTACATAGGGACCCTTCTAAAGCCTAGGGATCTCACAGAACTACGGCATCCTTCACATTTTAATTGCTAAACTAGTAGCAATTATCTACATAGCATCTTTATCCAGGACCCTTCCGAAATCCCCATGCCATTTCTGTGAAGCAGGAATCAGCTTCCAGGAAAGGAAGATGAAGATCCAAAGGCACACAGGACGTGTGTGAGTTATTTGTCAGGATGCTCCATGGCACCTGTCCCTCCAAGCACCCAGACTGGAAATGTGCCACAGCTCCCTTCTAGTCTGTGTACCTGGATTTTCCTAGTGCTGACTTGGGACTGATCTGAGTCAGAGCATCCACACAAAACCAAGATCAGGAAAGATTCATGGTCTCCAAGTGTAGACATAATTGTGAAAATCGGAGTTAGGTCTGAGTCAGGAGTTAATTTCTTTGTTCTGTTCACATGGCCATACACCTTCCACAGAGCACTGGTTTTGCCAGGGGGAATTTGTAGCAAGAGGTCTTCAGTTCTCATCCATTTAAAGTAGTGGCAATTTTACCATTGAAAGTAGCAACAAGATTGCATTTAATTATCCAAAATGCTGTTTTTCTTATAGTTGCCAGAATGTTGCCTGTTGAAATCCTTAGAAACAAACCAAAACACAATAAAACATAACAAAACAAAACAAACAAACAAAATTTCAGCTTCCAACCACTGACTTAGGTTACAAAACCTTTCAATTCCTAACAGGATTTTGGAAAAATCTAACAACCCTAAAAAGGGAATATTTTTCCCAACAATAGCACTGTGTATGAGCAAACCTTCCTATTCGTTTTTTCATAGTTGACAAAGAAAATAACCTGTGTTTTAGTTACTTTCAGTTACATGCATGGAACCTGAGCAGCAAGCTGGTAAGACAAGCCTGACTGCTGAAACAAAGGAACTCAAACATAAAGGTCAGGAAAGGCAAACGACAGAAAAGTAGTGGCCAAAACTTCTAAGCTGTTCTAAGACATTTAAGAAGCCTCTGTGGTGATTTAACTTCTTCTCTTTGCACTTTTTTTTTCTATCTTAGAAAGGAATCTGAGCAAAAATAATACAATATTAAAACGAAATTTCAGATTTTATAAAACAGGCTTAGTAGTATTTCAGTATTGCATTGATAAAATACTTCAAACCTATAGATTGTGCAAATTGTATTTATGAAAATTAAAGTAATAATATATATTATTCAGCTACCTAGTCATTAGCTTTTGAGGTTTTAATGGCTAGGTTTAAAAGATTGGAATTAAATATTAATGAACTGAACAGTATACTGTTAAACTACTTGTAACAATGATAAGCACTTCAGACAGATAATTTTGTAGACTCTGCTAATAGTACTCAGAGTTCTTAAAAACAGTTTTGTGTGCTGTTAAACTGCATCTTTTTTACATCTTTCTTGTACCCATCTTGAATGAGCTTTTAATCTGATTATGCTTTTTTACTGTATTTGTCTTCTCTTCTAATGCCTCTCTTTCATAGAATTCTTTTTCATCTCCCTTGTTCCATACTTCATCGTTTTCTGTCATTACACTTTCTCTATCCCAGAATCTCAGTGCTTTCTTCTGTTTTTCATGTGGTGACTGTTCCCATATTTGCATAATTTTTTTTACACTCAACCACTTTTCTTCTCTGCTCTATCCAGCCTCTCTAAAATCTTCATCTTCACTCCCTATGTTCCACTCCACCAATCCACTCTGGAGGTCACTGGTACTCATCACTGTGGACAAGAAGTCATGTGGCATGTCTTAGGGCTGTGATTTCCTCCCTGCAGCAAAACATTTCAGTGGTGTATATCTTATGTAGTGCATGCAGCATCTTTATTGTCTGTGAAACGTGAAGGATTTACTAAGACAGAGTGCCACAGCACACGAATAGAGTGGAAAGGCTCAGGAGCCTCTGTTCTAACAAGGGCTGTCAGAGTTTCCAGGGTCCCTACTATGGACCTAGGAACTAGAGTCTGAAAGCTCTGGGACAAGATGGAAGTTGTAGGATTTACAACCAGAGGCAGTTTACACGTGAGTGGTGTCTGGAATGGCAGAGTAGGAGACCATGAGTAAATACCAAAGCAGTTAATTCAATATCTTCTTGGTGATGTCTTTGCCACTGGTTTAGGGATGATTCAGACAAATGTTAACTTCAGATTTATGGAGTCCCGAAAAATCTATTTAATCATGTAAACAGCACATTTCATTCTTTCCAGGATTTTTTTTTGCCACCCCCACAGCACAGTCAGAAATTCGAGACCAAAAACAATTTATCTGTACTGGTACTGGTCTTTTCTGAACAATATTTCCCACCAACTGCATATTCTGCTGTCTTTCAGACAGTTCTTTTCCATTATTTTTTTATCTCTACAACACAAATCATAGGTGTGGAAATGCAGTGATTCCTGTCCTACAAATGGTGAACTGCAATGAAGACACATCCATTGCACAGCAAACTCTGTATTGTATTTCATGTTTATTTATCTTGATCCAATATCTCTAAGGTCAATGGCTAGTTTCTCAGTAAGTTCAGTATTCATTGAAATTGGCCCCAAGTTATCTTCTCATCTGAAAATGGTGAGAATACACTGTATTGTTGATTATATAATGACAATGTTATCAGTGTTTTAGTAACAATGCAAGTCCTTTTAGAAAAACAAAGTTCTATTATTCTTATCAGCTCTACTTTAATAAGTATACACTGTCTTACCTGAATAGGTAGGTGCTGGAGGATATTTTTTAACATAGACCATTAAAATTTTTGTTACTTAAGAGATAAATATGTCATTTTATACATAGGTAATGTGTAATGTAATAGAATAATTTCGATGAAAAGCCAATAAATAAACTAATAAATAGGCTATAAGAACATCCTTCCTTTTCCTTCACTTTTTTCCAATAGTTTGTTAAAGAACCAGGCAAATTTTTTTTCCTGACAGCATGACTATCTGGGAAGCAGATATTCCCCTGAATTTAGCCTGTATATTGTTATAATTTCATTGTACTCATTAAAAAAAAAAAACCTATAAAATATGTGAGCCCTCTTGTGGCCAGAATATCTTTTATGTGTCTTATGAAATCATCAAAAACTATGTGACCTGATGAAGTAACTGCCTGAAAATATCTAGAGAACACTAAGTATAAATTCTTTTAGTTAATACTTCTAATGTCAGTTCTCTTTCATTTTTTATAACAACTCAATTTAATTTTTCTTTTATATCTTTCTTGATTTATTATTTGTAGCTAAAAGGCCCAGGAACTTCTGGTTTTGTAACAGGGGTTGTTACTTTAAAGTCTTCATATGTATCAATTATTTCAATCATATAGGACCAAATATGACCATGAGTCAGAGCTGTCTTTATTTATTGCTGATCTCTGAGCTGAACTCTGAGGTGATTTTGAGGTGGAAGAGATTTTATTTTATTGCCATTTATCACTCTTCCCTCATGAATTCAAGAAGAAACATGCCAAATAATCCAAACTGCATATTCTTACTTAAGAAAAATTCTTATCACCTGATACAACATTTTTCATATTTTTGAGGCTTTTTTGCTTCCCTTCATTAAAAAGACCAATTTCTGCAGTGTAATGCATTTCTTTGAAAAGAAAGAGGAAAAATTTTACAGCTGTTCAAATTAACTCATGAACTGGGCCTTGAGAAATTAGGCAGTAATTTTTATTGATTAGATAAAATATCAGCACTCTGTGGTTAAAGTTATAGTAAATTTGCAGACAGAAAAGGGATGGTATTTTAAATTCAAACTCTGTCTTCTACTCTTCACAGACTTTTCCACTGCATAAGGTCTGTTACTGTGCTCAGATATTTAATGTAGTAGAATAATGACATTTTAATGTATATATGTCCCATGGATTGCTGAACACTTACTGATTATTTGTTTTAATTCTGCTGATCGATAGTGCTTGCTTAGTTATTTTCCCTGAGGCCTGAAAAGAGACCAAAAACATACTTTTTTTTTCTATTGACTATTTTAAATTTCCGCTGGAGAGTATTGGTTGCAATGCTTTAATCTTCTTCTGTATCACAGTGTTTATGGTACTTGTGTACAATTATTTATTTATGACCTTGATATATTTATATATGTGTTGAAGAAATGCAAACAGTCAACACATCTGTTTGTATTTTTCTGGTTTATTCTGGTATTTTATTTTTGGTTTCCTATATTTTTTTTTTCTATCACAGTCATTTTAGTAGTCTGGAATCAGATTAAAACTTGAGTGTATTTTTTAACTCTTGTTCTGTTACTCTGTATCTATTTTTTCCCTAAGAAATGTAGCATACATTTATATAGCAAAAGAAATTCCATGTTTACAAACATAACAGGTGTTTATTGTTATAATTATTATCACTGCATCCTAAGTATAAATTCTTAAGAAACTCTTTGCCATAGGTCACTGTAGAATGAACAGAAATTAATACTTCTGGTGCCTGATACCTTAGAGAAATTATATGCACAGGAAATATGCAGAAGTCTGTGGAATATATGTCAGGGAAGAGGCAAAGAGTAGTGAATTAAGTGAGGAGGGGGAAAAGCCAAACCTCATATTCATTAATGGTGAAATTAGGTAAGTTTCTCATTTCAAAATTTGGAAGAATGTAAATATTAATTGGGCAGAGCAGTGGGTATTAATTCATAGACTGATTGATTTCTTTCACAAAGAGAAATTCAGCTGCAGAACTTTTTGACCAGACTCACTTCTCATGTGAGATAGGTTGAGGCTACCCAGAACTGAGATGCTCCATCTTTTTAAGAGTATCTTATATTTACAGCACTGAAGAGAATATCAATCAAATGTCCATTTCATTACACTTACTTTTAGGAATATTACAGATATTTTGGGAATTCTATTTCAGTACAGTTTTAATTATATATTGTAATTCTTAAGAATGACAACAAGCTGATGCAGGCTACTGTAATATGAAAATCTTTTCCCCCTTCATGTGGTTAAGAGTGGCATGTTTCTTGAAAAAACCTGCAGCACCAGTTACTAAGCACTTAAATGTGCATCTCTCTGTGAGACAGTAAGTAAAGTCAAGGCAACTGGTTTATTTTATTTAATGTTTCATTTTTATCAAAAGGAACCTTTTTAATGCATCAAGATACAGAAGCTTGCTCGTGCCACATGACAATGGAAATTATAAAACAATAAGTCCAACAAAGGCAGATTGTTAAAGCTGGGTATGCTCAGCTGCATGTGGTAAAATATTGTGTACATAATTTGTGTGTACAAATAGCACAGAAATTGGGCCTTGGCTGGGTAAACAAGACATCCTTCTGCAGTATATGAATGAATCATAGGATCATAAAATGGTTTGGCTTGGAAGATACTTTAAAGATCATCTAGTTCCAGCCACCCTGTCATGGATAGGGACATGGCTGCCCAAAGACCCATCCAACCTCACCTTGAACACTTCCAGGGAAAGGTTATCTCGGCAACCTGTTCCAGTGCCTCATGACTTTCTGAGTAGAGTTTCTTCTGAATATTTAATCTCAATCTCCCCTCTTTTAGTTTAAAAGTTTCCTTCTTTTTCCTATATCCGCCTGTGTAAATCTCTCACTTTTTTAAAAGCCCCGTCTAGGTACTTGAAAGGCCGCAGTGAAGACGGCTGGAGCCTTAATCTCTCCAAGCTGGACAATCCCACCTCTCTCACCCAGTCACTCTAGGAGAGGTGCTCCAGCCCTCTGATGATCTTCATACTCCTCCTCTGGACCCACTCCATCCAACAGGCCCACAGTTCTCCTGGGCTGAGGACCAGACCCCACCCAGGTGGGGCTTCACAGTGAGCCATACGATAATTCTGTCAGCCGCTCTCTGAACTCACACTCACACTTTAGGTTGCCCTGACAGAGGGTGAGGAGATCAGGACTATGAGGTTTGGCATGTGACTCTCTCTGTTGGTTGCTCACATTTCAAGTCCTGGCACAGCAGGGAGGGCCACCCCTAAAAAGCCACCTGTGTTTCTGTTTTGCAGGTGGGTACAGGGGAGCGGGCCAGATTGAAATTAGGGGCCTGGTTTTTTCCAGGAATGTTAAATATAGGATGACAAATTCTCATCTAGATGCAGGATTAGCACAGTCTGCTTGCTCTCAGGAACAGGGCAGAGGAGTCATAGACTGAGTCCTTTGGGGTTTGATTTAAATGCTCTAGAGTTCAGAAAGTTTCTTCAGTCAATCCTTTGGATGGCCATGGGCAAGCACAAGTCCAGATTGTCCCTGTCTCTGTTCAGTTAGAAATACACTATGCTTGGCCTGGAGGGATTTAAGAAAATTGTTATAGGAAAACAGAATGGGACATGTAAATGGATTAAAATTCATTTATTGCATGGCACTCAGTTTTAAAATAATTACTTTCATGTCCTTCATGCAGAGTTGAATGTCTTTTGTCCCCCTTGGGCTGTTCTGACTTCATAGTAAGACTCTCAGGGAAAATTTACAAGGATGGAGCTTGTCAAATTGAAAACATTTTGAGTTTACCATCACCAGCATATGAATGTTCAAGTACAGAGTTGCATTAAATAGTACTTGCCGTTGACTTTTTTCCTGATTAAAGTAATATTTAAAATTTGCTTGCAAATACATTCAACTTTTAATGTAAAATATATGCAATTCAATTTAACATTCAAGGTAAAACACATTCCCCTGATGTAAGAATGTTTATACAGTCACAATTCCATATTCAGTTAGAGTCAACAAAATGCTACATCCTTTTTGAACTCTTTCATTAATCAATATAAATAGAATTCCTCTTTCCTCTTCAATATGAATTATTACTTGCAGGTATTTTACATTATTGTTTATTTTTAAAATATTGAATATATTCAAACTTCCTAAGGGTTTGGGGTTTTCTTCAAATGTATGCAATAACAGTTAATTGCCAGCTTCTGTTTTAAATAAAGGTGGCTGCAATTGTAACCATCTGCATATGAACTGAAGTAGTATTGCCTTAGTGGGTAGTAAGGCCAGGGTGACCCTGATTCCTCTAGTTCTAAGATTAATGGGAAGACCAAAATTATTTCATGAGAAATGAGTGAGTTTCTGATATTATGAACACCACCAGCTGCTGAACCAGTGAGAATTTAATTTGTCTTGCTACGTCATAAACCTCAATCTCAGTGGGTAGATTATCAGGGGTTGGAAAATTCTATACCCAGTTTGTGAACACAGGTAGAATCTTTATAGGAAATTTGTGTCACTCAACTGAGATTATTGTTTGAAATTCTGATATATAATGTGAACATAAAGGCCTTTATGATATGATTGGTTTTTGTTGCCTTGAGAGGTTACCTGGAACAGAGGCTAGACAGAGTTAAAGGAATAAAGTAGGTATTTCTTAAAAGGCCTTCAAAGGATACACCTGGGGCAGTACAAGAGCCCAGCTGTGGCTCCACCCAAGATGGACCCCGAGTCACAAGTTTTCACACTTTTATAGATTTTGGTCCATTTACATATTGGGGTTAATTGTCCATTTACAGTTCAGGTAATGAAGCCCCATCCTCCCAGTTTGCTCTCCTCAATTTGCCATTGTTTGTACTTTTCGGGCCTGAAGCTGCAGCGGTGTCCTTGGTTCTCGGGCTGGAAAAGGATTGTTGTGTCTAACTAAACTGTGAAGAGAACTTGCTAACACTCCATATGAAGTTCAGAGTTATGTCCTAATGCAGTACAGAATCTGAAAAATATGAAAGCTAAAATCTGACATAAGATGATGGGGATCCAGGGGCCAATATAAAGCTAGAAGATTTTCAGGTGGAAAAAAAATTACACTGAAGTAAGGGCTAGTGAAGAATAAGATATTGTTCAGGATGCTATAGGTAATTACAGAAAAGCTACCAAGGTTACAAAAATAAGGAGCTTTCCATTTTAACCATCAATTCAGATAAAGTGAAAAAAGGAAAATTTTCAGTGAAAAGCACCGTGAAGTATCTCTTTTTAATTCTCTAAACAAGTCTCTGAAAACAGCAATGAAATCACTGACTTTCAGACACTTCTCTCAGAAGAGAACATGAAAATATCTTAGCAATTATTTAAGAAAAGTGAAATTATTTGAAAGGAATAATTGTTGCTTAAGTGCTTAAAATTATGGCTATTAATAGACTACATGGTACACTGGTGTGTCTGTTTCTAACAGCAGTCTGATTCACTGTGACTGCATGACCTGCTTTAAATTATTGAATAAATCTGGGTTCTTAAGCAAGATGATAGAAATGTGCCTTATAGCAAATTGTCAGTCAGAAATAAACATAAGTATAAATATAGATTATATAAACACAGATAAAGATATAGATTACATAGCTACATATATAGATTCCAATATTTATACAGAAATGCACTTTTCTGTATTATATTTATCTGAAATTACATATATATGTATATATATATATNACGTATGAGTAGTTTTGCCCTGGACTTGTAATATTAGCCATCTACCAATTTTTTATAATAATGGTGAAACAAAAGAAAAATGGGAAGGTGGGAGACAAGGCATGGCAACCAATTTACAACATCTGGGCCCTACACAGCCAGCTCAGCAGCAACGCAACCTGTCCAGGAGCAGTTTGCTCTTTTTGCAGTGGTTCACGCCCAGGCAAGAGCACGTCCTCGGGGCTGTCATAAAGTCCTGTACTGCTCTGACCTGGCAGAAGGGAAGTCACTAAGCAATCTAACTATCAGGAAACCTCCATGATCCTGCTCCTCCTTGAACAGGGTGTTTCCATAAGGGGGTACTTTTGGCATGATTTCCCTTGCCCAAACAGTGGTCAAAGATCTTTTCTTGCACTAGTCCATATTCTAACTGAGCATTGGAGAGCTGTGGCTCCAGAAACTCTTGCCCTGCTGACTCTGCACTAGATTTTCCCAAGAAAACAGGTTCCCACTTTCTTTCAGTTACCCCAGTAACAAACCAAAATAAATCTACTATGTCCCACTCTCTGCATTATACTCCTGGTTTGAGAGCCCTATGGCATGGTTTGAGAGCCCTATCATTGCAGGCAGTTGTGCTGGCACTCAGAGAAACCACCACCCTTAATTGCCCTAAGTCCTACCAATGCAGACCCATGCTTTTTCTGAAGACAAATGTACTGTTAAATCACTTTGCTGAAGTATTTTTCACCAAACAGAATCACCCAGGTAGAGAGAGAGGAGCTGGAGAGCTTCCAGGAAAGCAGTAGTGCTCCGGCCCTGACTCTCAGCTGCACCTCTGGAGCCCATGGCACTGCAGTGTCCCGCAGAGCTCCCAAGGAAGAGCAGTCCAAAAGGATCCACATACTCTGGGTTTAGTTCCTCACTGCAGCTCCTGTAATCAACACAGGAAGGCAGAGAGCACCAGCTTCTTTCCATCTCTGGGTTTCTGATCTGGGTTTGTCTAAGACAGGTGCCTTGGGCTTGCTGGGCCAGTGTACTCACAGTGCTGGCTAGCAGCATTGAAGAGCCCTGCTGGGGCGGGCTGGACGTGGTACCCGCAGCAGCCAGAGCTGCTGTTCATGCCTGTGCCACCAGCAGAATAGTTTCTTCTCTGTGTCTCTTTTGTGTCTCTGTCTCCTCCATAATCTGAGGAGCAGAATCCACATGGTCAAATTTTTAAATGGTTATCCAGTTTCACACCCTTTGCTGGGAGTATACATATACCATATTCATCATACATACATATATATATATATATATATACACATAAATATGCAGGCATATATTAAATTCTTCATGTTCTAGCCTGGAAAAAAAGTGTGTATTAAATAATTTCCGTAATTTAGTGAAAGTATTTATGCTCATTTTAATGAGTCAGAGCCTAGAATAGTCCCTCAGGAATTAAGTTTGGCTTAAGTGCTTGTAGTGCAAATATTTCTCTGGAGGTTTTCTTCAAGAACTCAGCTAAGTTACTAAGTCACATTACTAAGCTAAGCAGGAGAATTGTTTATATGTCTCATTTCTGTATTTTAAAGTGTCTTATTCTTTCTTTAAGAACAGTTTTAATTTTACATCAATTTCCTGAGTTTCAGATGAACTTAACTATAACTTGGCTTTTTTTGTTATTTATCAACAATAGCTTCTAATCAACCTTGATAAAAAAATATTTCACCTCTAGCCATAGAACCACAGAATATCCAGACTATAGAAGAGCAGAAAAAAAGAAGACAAAGATTAATTTATTTGACTTCCAAATGCAACAAAAATGAAGAGTGCTTGAAGACAGTGAATCTGAAATTTTTGATGCACAGTAATATATTCTGAAATTTGAGTATTTCTAACTGCTTATCATGTTACAATCATACAATTTTGGAGTCCAAAAATAGCATGGGTATGGGGTTTTTTTTTAATAAAGAACAGAGATGGTTACGTTCAAAAGGACTTGAATTTATCACATTTGGTGGCATTCGTGCTATTGACTATTTTATCCAACCCAAAATCCCAGCGAAGGAGAGATTTTGGGAAGCAAGCAAAAAAGTTCTTTAATCCCACATTTTGAGTTAAAGAACAGTTGTCTCAGAGGCAAAATTCTGTTCTTTAAGACACGGGATCAGAAGGTTTGGAGGTAGCCTCTCTGAGAATACTGTAAGTATGGACTTGGTTTATTTCTTTAGACCTATCACTCTTACTGAATACTGAATATTGGCTGAATTAAGAAAAATGTTTGTGTTTGGGGTTTTTTTTTGTTTTGGTGTTTTTTAGATACTGAAAACTATCAGCTAGACTGCGTTAAAAAGAAACTACACTTTCAGCAACAAGGGTGTCATGTTTTTTCTGATGATTTGAAAAAATTGTTGCTGCCTTCCCTGGGGCAATGTGGAGCATAACGAAAAATATGTGGGAATATTCCTATTTCTGAAATACTTCAGCAGTTGCTTCCATAGCAAAATCAGCTTGTCTGGTACACAGTTGTAATATATTTTGTTTTCAGAATTTTGGAAAGAAAAAAAATGTGTTGCTAAACAAGAATATTAACTGCATTATCAGTTTAACTGAAAGGAAAATATTCCCTTAACAAGATAAAATTCTTAGAAATAAATTAATTATTAATTTCCTTTAGCGCAAGCCTAACCTTGATGCTTCAATATTATTGAAAAGCAGTTACGATAAATTCATCATTTCAGCTATTTGAAGGAGTATATGGAAAACTGTGACTCATCAAGACTCCTCCAACATATAGTCATGTTTTGGCTTCTGCACAAGGCTTGATAGCATTCTCATGAATAGTTGATTAGGCTGTAGAATGCAATGTCTGCATGCATAATTGAAGCTATACAGAAATAATTGATCTAATTACCAGTGCTATGTAATGTCATTCTGGTTAGAGACCTCTCCCATGGCTGGTGTCTGCCCTCCAGTTTCCCCTCAAAGAGCATATGGGATATTCTGAAGGAATCCTTAGTATTTTCAATTACTTCTTTGCCCTGCAAAGTCTCTTCTTGACTGCTGATAAACTGTGTTGAATATTCTGTAGTAACCAAACTCATCCCTACTTCCATATCCAAGTAAATATTTGAAAGGCATCCAATCTATTGGGACATATGGATTTTCTGTTTGGTAGCCCTACACCCTCTCATTATGAAAGATGGAATGAACAAAAAATACTAAGAAAATGAACAAATTTTAAAGAAAAATGGCCTTCTTTCTCACCTCTTCCCAAGTTTAAGTATTGACTTACCTAGCATTAATCACAAGATACACTTGCAAAATACTTTGGCTTTCCTCTCTCATGGGACTATTGCCACAGGCTTTCTGTAAAGATTTTGAGCATTCAGCTATCATAGTATATGGAACATGGGTAGAATTCAAGTGCTAAAAGGGGTTTCTTTGCAACATCTCTCACTTCCACCTCTGTCAATGCTGACATCTTGACACGTGAGCACAGTCCCAGAGTCCTTATTCAATGATTCTGACTGCAGGAGCTTTCCCTGGAGAGTTTTAGGAGTCACACAGCAGATGAATGTATACATAAGCACACACCAAAAGAAGCAGGTTATCAGGAACTGTCTGTGGTAAGTGTGAGCAGAGGATAAGGAAAAGGCTTCCCAACATTTCCAGTCTCGAACTCATGGGTTTGTGTACCTATAGTAACAGAGAGACAACCTACCCTAAAGAAACAGCGGTTATAAATAAACACCATACAGAAAACAGAGGTTATTGAAATAAGATTTTTAAACTACTAAGCATTGTAGGTGGTCCAAAACAGGCAAGGATTTACTCCTTTAATAATAGAAGGAATTTGCTTCATATCATCTGATCAAATGTTCAGAGAGGAAAACTGTGAAAAATTCCAAGTTGAAAATTGCATGGTCCAGCTTTCCAAAGAAATATATTAGAACACTGCTAGCCCAGTTTCAGAAAGGAATGGTACAAATGTACTTGATTTTAAAATTATCTGGTTTATGTCAAGAATGACAAGCTAGAGTTTCTTTTCAAGATACCAAAGCCCTCATAACTGATGCAAACATAAAGGAGTGCTTCAGGTATATGTTTCCTACTTAATATATCCTTGACTGATTTTATTGCAAACTGTCAGCTTATGGAAGTATTATTGACATCAGTTCAGAAATTTTACTTAGTGACTTAGTGAAATTAATGTGAATTTCCCTTCTAAAAGGGTGAAATGCATCAGTTTGGTGACACTCACAAACAGTGTGGAAGTGAGAGCAGTTCCGGTGCTCCATGTCAAAGCAGCAGTGAAATCATCTCTTGGTTGTATCCAGATAAATCCCATAGATAAATCCAGAGAATTCTGTATACCAAGGTAGAACTAATTGCAGTAAATCCCAGGTATGGTAATTGCTTAGAATTGTTTTCAGCTTGGGAAATTATTCTTAAAACAAGGAAATAACAATGTTTTAATGCATATGTTTGTTTCTGTGAATAAGTTTGCTGATGTTTAACGAAATAAATAATTACTTAAGCAGACATTAAAAAACAGAGGCTTAGGAATGTATGATAATATAAATCAAGCAGATTTTAGGAAGTGAACTGTTTCTTTTATCTATTCTTGAAGTTCCTGAATTTAGGATTCAAGTGGTGCATCACTTCCCCCAATTGTCTACCTCTACATATAAGTTTAATAATACAATCGGATTTATAGTAAAGATAATTGGGACTTTATCAGCTTCAATATAGGTTCTTTATTTCCATACAAATATATTTTTATTTAAAATGTAGTATGTAGAACCTTAAACCTTTTAAAGGTAAAGGAGAAAATCATATGCTAGGTTGATATCCTGCAAAACAAAATATTTTATAAGTGCTTAGGAAACCTATTAAACCCCTTTATCTTAGACAGGTTCCAGCTTGTACACCTGCCCCCACCTTATCTATAGACTTTTCTTTGTTTTCAAATAGAACTTTCTCAGTTCTTTGCTGCTTTTGTAAGGTAGTTACAAATAAAAGCTGTGAGCACAGCCTTGCTGGGCACACGTACCCAGGTGTGAAGCTCTGCGGTGGAGGAGGCTCTTTCAGGGCTCCGAGGAGTTACTGCTCGGTGTAGCACGTGAAGTGCAAAAGCACCACACACCTGAGTGGGTGGTGCATGGCAGTAATATAGGCAGGAAAAGTTAATTCGGCAGAAATAAATGGGGTGCCAACTGTAAAGCATCAAACCATCTTAAAGCCTCCTACCTTCCTCCCGTCTCAGAGTTAACTTCCTATCAGGGAAGACGCCGGGTCTACCCTGCTGCTGGGCAAGACGGGAAGTGTTGATTGCACCTTGCTCTGAAATTCAATTGCTTTTTCAACACGAAACACTGATTTGTCGTAAAGGTATGATGAGAGCCATTGGCAACAGCGCGAAGAAGACATTCGTGGGCTGGACCCACCTTCAACCCCGCTTCCCGCCGCCGCCCCCGCGCCCCGGCGCGGCCGCTCAGCACCGCGGAGCCGCTCCGCGCCCGCGGCCGACACCGCGGCCACAGTGCCGGGAGGGCAGGCGGCTCCTCTGGAGCTGTGCCCACTGCAGACCTGCTGGCACCCACAGGAAGCTTGGGAAATCAACTTGGTTTTTTGGCAGCTTTTAAGGGTGGCCCCAAACACTACTTGTGGATATTTAAAAGAGTGTTACTGACAGTAATATTCGATCATTAATAGCTTGGCAAAATCCATCGGACTCTGTGCTTCAGCTTCCTCATAGACAATTTCCCCTTCATGTGGTTTGGGTTGAAGCTGAGAGTTTTGTCTGTGGATATTTTTTACTTCAGTCTCACTTTAACATGCGAGCACAAATGGATATCGAGAATGCACACATTGCAGCATTTAAAAAATGTGCATATAGTAACTTGGACTCAATAGCATAGGAAATACTGAAAATCTGCCCCTTTAAACACCTCTCAAGAACTGAAGGAGCCTGTTCAGGGCCCGGGACCCTTCAGTCTTTTCGTGATGTGAAAGAGCTCCACTAGATTCCGTCATGCCTTTTACAGGATAATCCATAAAAGTAGCTGTAAAGTCATCCCGTCCAGGCCCACTACCTGCTCGTTGGATTCACAATCAGCACTGTAGCTATGGGTAGAAAACTCAAAACAGTTGTAAACTATCTTTCATTTAAACTTACATCTGCCATTTTGAAATGATGCTTCGGAGGGATCCACATTCAGGAATGGCAAAAGGAAGTGTGCAACACTGGAAGGTGAAGTTTTGTCACAATATTTACTCTCTTCCTTGTTTAAAGATGATAAAACTGAACACCTACAAACATCTATGCTTTCCATTGTATAGCATCCAGTGCTGTTGATTTTTATGTACTCAGGGAGAGTTTTCTCACAGTCTGGTGTTTGCATCTATTGACTTTGTAATCTACAGACAGACTCTTAATGAGCAGAAAAGACAAGAATCTCAGAGATAAAGCCTTGGAATAACAGTGGACCTTTACAGCTTGTCAGTGGGAGAAAGCTCAAACATAAATATCTGATTTACAGAAGTAACACAACTTATTTTGATAGATTACATTGTTTCTGTTTCAAATTACTCTGTCAATCGAGAAGGAAGAGGTTAAGAGGTCATATTTTTAAAAAAATGCTTGAAAGGGCTCTTTCAAGGGATTTTTCATAAATTTCACCCCCATAATTAATTGCTTATTTGTGATATTGCAGAACCTCTACTTTGTCTGACAAACATGCTGATTTTGTGAAATGTTGCTTTACAAATCCCCTCAAACAGACAGGAACAGGACCACCCCCCCTACACGTGGACTGAAATGTAGTGATTTGCACCACACAGTAGTTCCTGACAGGTCTTCGTCACATCTTCATTCCAAGTTTGATCCTTTTTCCCTTGTTTCCTTGGGTGAGGCTTTGTTGCTGTTTTGACCTGTTCCACTTGGGAATGGATCATGCAGAAAACGACATGTGCTTTTTAAGCAGAAGTGAGGTCAAGGCTGAGAATCGTCTGTGTTGAAAACTTTTAGATCAATGGTTAGCCAGCAAGAGATGTGGAAGGAGAAAGGTTAGGGTGTAAAGCGTTGAAGCAAAGATCCCCTTGGCTACAGCGAGGCTTAACTTCATTCTTGAGTATTAACGCCCTGGGCGAGCCTATCTACTGGAGACGGAGCCTTTTGTCTCCCCTATGCCCTCGCTGTGTCACCGCCTCCGCGGTGTCACCCACGGCCAGGGGGGACACGCGGCGGGACACACTCAGCACCCACGGGCATCCCGCCGCTCTCCCTGCCGCCCCCGGGGCGGGGTGCGCTCCGTGGGGATGCGGAGCTCCCGCTGAGCTCCGCCCGCCCGCCCGTGCCGTGCCGTGGTTCGGGATGCCCGAGCGCAGGCGGGGCGCAGGGAGGGCACCGCGGCTCCTCCGGCAGCCTGGGCAGGGCCGGGGGGACGCTGGCACCTCCTGCTTCGGGCAGAGGCGCTCGTGGGCGGTTTTGCCCGGAGAGGAAGCGCCGGAGGCCGTGGCGGGTCCCGCGTCCGCCCCGTCCAGCGCAGCGCGGGGAGGCGGCGGCGCTGGTGCCGCGACACGACGGCGCTGAGTTTGTCAGCAGCGTGTGACACGAGGAGCGTCCTCCACTCGCGTGGGGCGGCGAGGCCTGCGAGGAGAGGCTGCTTGGCCCCGGAGCTGGCCCTGCCCGCTGCGCTTTCGCTTTTCCAAGGGCGCGATTCCCCGGCAGCCGGCAACAGGAATAAATTACAAAGCCGCACTTAATGTTAGTGACTCTTTAAATGGAATTTTTCATTCAAACTTTGTCATTAAAATAGAAAGGCCTTTTGGTTGTGACCATACAGGCATAATAAATTGTATATGTTTGCGATACTGAATGAATCTTGCCCATATGCTGCACTGCAAGGCTACATGAATGAAGCATTTACCAAATCAGGCCCACCACATTAAACAGAAAAACAATCTTTATTCATGGTAACTTATCAGTTTCAATTAATCAACCTCAACAATAGAAATTCTGATGTGTTCAAGCAACTTGAAAGCAATAGGTCATCTCCAGGGCAGCCATGTTGTGTCTTTGTGCCTATGGCTTCAAACAAAGCAACATCTCCAATAAATGTACATCCCCACACACAGATGTGTGACTATATCTGTATAAACATCCAGGCGCACTGAAGGCCCTGGCGTACACGTACTGCTGTACGTAGAAGTGTTTAGCTTTTTGTCATACAAAAAGTAATTGTTTTCCAGTGTTTT
>VXAX01001841.1:845372-939157 GCA_013399835.1 Leptocoma aspasia
CCCGCGGGACGCACCGCCCCGGCGAGAAGCGGGTCGGGCACCCGCCAGCCTGGACGGGCAGCACCTGCCGAAGCCGCGGGCTGTGAGCAGAGGGGTTTCAGACAGCGAGCTCGTACCTGAGCCCTTTTCTCGCCCCCCAGACGTGCGTAGGGGGACGGCTCCTCTTGGGAAAAACCCCGCGCGGGGCCGGCGGTTGTCTGCGGGTCCATGGGAATCTGGCCACTTGTGCCGGCCGCAGCCGGGAGGGGGCTGTGCTTCCTTTACAAAAAGAGACACAATTAAGCAAAATGCTCAATGAACATTATAAATGATGTGCAATCGCCTCGCAGATTGCTTAGCAAATCAAATTATATGGTTGCTCACGGATGATTTCCATGTTCTTTAAAACGCAAACAGGTACTTTCTGATTCGGGGGGGAGGAGTGTTGGTAGTTTTTTTCCTAGACAAAACAACAACAACAAAAAAGCGCAGCGCTTTAAAATTGCGAAGCAATGCCACACGCTGAACGGCGGCTGTGTGAATATTCACGTTCTCCTTTGTTCGGCCCTGAATTTCACAATAGCCCGGGAAGGGCACGTACACTGCGCTCTTGTAAATTTACCAATCTTTGACTAAAACCGCCAGGCACCTGCTTGGCAAAGCACAAAGCTGCCTACGTTTCAACCAACAATTCACTGTTTCATCAGCTTCTAAATTGACCCGTCAACAGAAGGGCTTAAAGTTAATATCATTTACATCAACGGAGATGGCCGGGCTCGAGGCTCCGCCGGCTGCGGAAGCGGCAGGGCCGCGGCTGCTGCCCGGCTCTTCCTGCGGGAGCTGTTCAGGTGCGAGCGGGGAGGCCGTGCCCAGCCTGCCGGGCCAGCCGGGGCTGCCCTGCCGGCCCGGGGCACGGGGAAGCCGGAGGTAAGAGGCAGCCACGGTGCCGGGTGGGGGATGTCGGGCGGGTGCCGGTTTTGCAGGACGGGGACGGCGCAGTAACTCCTTTAGTGCAGCGCAGCGGAACGAGACTGCAACAAACCCAACTGGTCCCCGCAGGGAACGGGCTCATCTAAGGGGCCGTGACCGCCCCGGAAGGCGTGAGCAGGCTGGGAGCAGGGGCTGGCTCCCCGGCCTGCCCTGAGCCCCCAGTGGAACTCTCCCGGTGCCCCCCGTTCATGCCATGCTGTACGGGCTGTGTGGTGTCCGTCCCACTCCCCCGTGGGGAATGTATAAACAGGGCCACTGGAGGAAAGCAGTATGTAAAAAGCACGTTTGATAAGGAGTCTCTTATCTTCCAAGACACAAAACCACTCAAGAGAAGGGGAAATGGTTCCTTGAGACCGGGTCCTGACAACACCGCTCTGACGCAGGATCGCTCATTTGAAACACTACACGGGACTGTCCCCACAAGTGCAAAAGGGTTCGCCGAAACACAGCAGAGCAGGGCACAACTGGTGCAGCGCTAGCGACTTGCTTTACGGTGTAACAAGGGCAGTAAGGCTCCCCGACACCAGCTGGCAGGAGGCGCTGTGATTTGGTTTCAATTTTTTATTCCTGACAATTTCCAACTGAGAGTCCTATCCCCATGGGTAACAGGGCACTTCATTCAGTTAAGCACCTGTGATACGTTATTTCTTCCATAAATAAAACCAGCTCTAGATTAAATAGAAATGAAGCTTTCCAGTCATCAATCCTTTTTGTTGGTTAGAGATTCCACTAATTTTCTACCCTCCTCCCTTGAATTCTTCCTTCCTGGTTTATGCCCATCTGTTCTGGTGTGGGTGTTGGTTCCCACGAAAGATCTCAATCTCCGTGGGATTTTCCCTTAGGTCTGTATACACACGTTCCTTCCCAGCTCTCACTTTGCCAGGGCAAGCAAAGCAAGCTCAGGATTGGACTCCCCCTTTCTTTATCACCATTCCCTGTCCTTTTCTCCATATAAATTAATCTTCTGGGATAACCAGAACCGTAATGGTACACAGCCGTCCAGGAGAGTTCTCACAGCTCCTTGGAGAATGATGTCAGCATTTGCCTTTCTGCCAAAATCTCTTTGTACTGCAAAGGTTGCATTTACCTTTTCCATGGCCATGTTCCCTCAGTGCCTCATGACCACTTCGTCATTAGCTAGTGACCCAAGGCCTTTTCCCTCCTCTTCCTGGCAAGGACTATCAATACACAGCCGTAGCACATGTTCTTAACACTAGTGCCTGAAGTGCAGCCTCTCAACACTGGATTTCTCTCCTTCTTTTCCACTTTGATACTCACAGTCCTGGCTTCTTCTGATGATTTTTCAAGCCCCTTCCATGCTGGGGTGCCTCTCCTGCTCTGTGACTGACAAATATTGTTTACAATCCTTCTTTTGTTCTACAATTCTTCCTGAAAAATTTTATGTTTTGTCCATAAGAGCAATGAGATTACTATCCTGGGCCATGGCATAGATCCATGTGTCTAAGAGTTCTTGATGCATTTCCCTCTCTCTCCCTTTCATGAACTTATCTGATGGCTTTTAAAACTAAAATAATTTTATTAAATGTATTAGGTACTATTTAGTAGAGTTGAGTTTTAAATTGATTATTCCTGTCTTAGAAGGAGATAAGGCTTAGAGATGCAGGAAAAACCAAAGGCTTAAAATCACATTAAGAGTCCATGTTCCTCAGGAATCTCCGATCAGCTACCATCTAACCTCACAAGTGCTTCTCACAAGGAAATACTCTACATTGTTGATGTTTTGTTGAACAGTCTTGGGTGTAATATGATGTTAAAATGATCTTGATGTCTTTTGACAAGAATGGCTGACCTGCCAAGGTTGTTCAGTTCCAGGAAAGGATTTCTGCTGCAGATCCCTCGACCCCCACTTCTCAATGCAGTTATGTTTTTGTCCAGCCCAGAGTTAGACATTTTTTGGCTCCCTACAGAGCCCACTGGCTCTCTTCTACATTCTTTGTTGATCACCTGCCTCTCACTGTACCAGGAGCCTTGGGGCTGCATGCCCAGCACCTACAATTTAGGCATTGCAAAACCACATCTCTGCATCCATTAGCCCTGAGGCTTTTATCTTTGTGGCAAATTATTAACCAAGTCAGGGACATGAAAAACATCTATGCAAGGAGATGCTGCATTTCCTTTGGAAGTTGTCCACACATTGAAAGTACTGTCTTACCTAGCCTGGTAGCTCTTCTCCAGTGCTCACCTTCCAGGAGGCATGGGAGAACATTGTTCACTCCACTCTATGAAAAACTTTCTCACACCAAAGATTGTTTTCACGTCTCTTCTGTATGACCTTTTCCTGAGACTAAGCAAATCCATATCCCTGCAAGTGTTCACTTTTAAAACATATTAACATTTCTATGGTGTTTGCTGCTAATTTCCCTGTAGCATTTCTTCAAGTGTAGTGTCCAAAATCGGACACTGTAGTTAGGCTAAGCCTCACCAGTGCCAAGTAGAGCAGAATAATTACCTCTGTGTTTACCCAAAACACTGCTGTTAGTGTACCCTCAAATGACATTTGTTTTTTCTGTATCTCCCATTTTGCCTAGTGCATAGTTCACAACAGCCAGCTGATCCATTCCTGCACTACTGCTGCTTTATCAGTTATTCATTTCACAAATTTCAAAAATCATGCATTTGATCTGTCTTTTCTCCCAAGATTGCATTTTGTACTTGTCTTATTACAGTGCAGCTTATTGATTTCAGGCAAGCTCTCCAATCTGTGAAGATCAATGTGAGTCCCAATCCTGTTCTCCAAATCAACCACTCCCAGCCAGAGCTCTCAGGAGTTGAATTAAGCACTCTCTTTCCCTGTAGCTTATTTATTGTTGAAAACATTGGAGCTGCAGCAGACACCTGCAGGACTCCAGTTGGCGCATCCAGTTTTGACAGTAAACTGTGGATGAGCACTTTCATATGATTCAAACATTATACGCTCATTCCAATCCCTATTTTATTTAGATCTCATTAAATGGTTTTGTTTATAAGAGGAGTAAAGGATTTGGACACTAACAAAGTTGACATATATTACATATATGCCTTTACCACTTGGCTAGCTAGTCCTTCAGATAAGGACACTGAATTAATTTGAAGTGATATGCTCTTGATTAATCCATGCCGATATGTTTTACTGCCTTCTTATCACTTATGTGCTTACAAATTGATTAATAATTGACTCTCATTATCATGGTTATGCTGATGGATTTAAACTTCCCAGGACCCTCTTCTTTGCTCTTTTTTAGGCTTGTAAACACATGCCTCTGGCATCAATGTCCTCAAGCAAGTCACTTAGGGTGTGAGTCCTCATTAACTTCATCCAGTCAAGAGCTGGACGTTAATTAGGAGAGGGATTCAGTCCCTCACACAGAGCAATGACATATACGGTCTAGTACTATGTTAAGTACTACAAAGTATCCAAAACTTGGGGCTTGCAGGTATGACACAGGATCAACAGGACACGTGCCCCTTTCTGGGGGCTCTGCTGGAACCTCCATGCAGGCTATCCATGTGGAATACCTGAGAACATTTAGAACAGGATAGGGTATCTACATCTATGTTAAATGTAACTGCCCTCCTAACTGTGAGATGTTCATAGTCAAGGGGAAAAGATGGGTACAACAAACCACCCTCAGGAGGGAATTTTTTAAGGTGGAGTCTGGTGGCCACTGAAGATGCCACTCTTGGTTCACTGGCAACAGAAGGAATTGGAACAATTTACCTGCAAGTTAAAGGGCTAATATTTAGGCAGCTACATGTTTCTCAAGGCGTTCTGCCATTTAAATGATTCAAAAGCCTAACAAGAGTTTTGAAGTACTCAAGCACTTTGCACTCAGTCTGGCCCATAGTTAGTCTGGCTGATTTTTCAGCGCTACTGAAGCTATGCCATGTAGGAAGCTAATTATTTGAAATTACTTCTAGACCATCTTTACATGCTTGTAGGTCACTAACAACTATGAAGAGAACCTGCACTGTTTAAACTTTAGCTCAGGTGTTTTTGTTGATTCAGAGGAATCCAGGGTTTCATAACTCAGCCTTACCTACCAAATGCAGAAAACAGCCTTTCACTCACTCTCAGGTGAGGATAACCAGAGGAAAGATTGCAGGGTACTCTGATCTGTGGTAACAGAGCCACTCGCACCCGAGGCAGATGCATTAAGTAGTACAGACTGTGAAACTGGAAATTTGCATGAGCTGGGGTGACATCTCCCTCCAAATCTGCAGACAGGACACCAGTGGCAAGACATGCCTAACACAACAATATGCAACACACATATTCAATAAATTTGGAAACCAGTAAATATCACATCAGATGACAATTTAATATTTTGAAAAATTTTTTGTTACCAAAACTCTCAAGACGTCTTCTGGATGTAGCAAGTCCCAAAGGTGTGTGAGCACTGCAAATGCCCTGCATGCATACAGTCAGGCTCATCTGATGTACGAGGTTTTTATAATCAATTATAGCTTAATGAATGAATGAATAAATGAATAAATGACATAGAATATGTGTGAGAAAGGGATAGCTTGAGAAAGCAGCTTCTCTATCATCTGTGCCTTTATTTGCAAGCTGTCAGAAACCTGTAGGAAAAGTTCCACTGCCAGTATCTTACAGGCTGTTTGATTTAATCCATGCCTCCATTGACTTCCCAATCAACAGAGCCAGCAAGGAGTTATCAGATCCAAATGAGCTGCTGCAATTTCCCACTGCAGCATGGGGACTGATCCTGAATTACCCTAGGCCACCTGTCCCCCCTCACCACTGCAATGTACAGTAAAGGGATTTAGGCCTTATTTGCAATCTTTTGTCTGCAGCCTTGTTGTTTGGGTGGGGCTGCACCTGTTCATGGCAAGTGGGAATCCCTTAATTATGGCTGTGGGACTGGGCAGCGAGAGCTGGCCCTGTGCACTGGCACACAAAGGCTTAGGGCAATGCGTGTGAATTCAGTGCCCTCTTTCTGCCATGCCAGCATTCATTGCAAATCCTCCATAGGTCTTCACGGCTCAGCTGCATTCCCAGGGCTTCTGCCTGGTGTTTCACACACCAGATTGTCCTCACTTTAGAGGGCAGAGATGCTGCCTCCTTTTATTTTGGATCCCTGAGGACTGCAATTGTTTAGGAATAGCAGCCAAGAGACAATAACACATTTTTAAGGTGTACCTGTGGTTATAGCATTGACAGTTCTTTACTGTTACCAGACGCAAATGGAGTTTACCTGGTAAATATATCCCCATGTCTTTGAAGAGTTGTGTTAGTAATGATAGCTTGAGCCACAAGACACATCCAGGTTACACACTCTGAGGAGTCCTCAGAGATGCTGTTATCCATCGTGTCAACACAGGCTGGGGATGAACAGACCAAGAGCAGCCCTTCCCAGAGGGGCTTGGGGGTGCTGATGGATGAGAGGCTGGACACGGCCCAGCCATGTGCCCTCCCAGCCCAGAAAGCCAAGGTGGCCTGGGCTGCGTCAAAAGCAGCGTGGGCAGCTGGTCAAGGGAGGGAATTCTGCCTTCTACTCTGCTTTGGAGAGACCCCACCTGCAGTGCTGCATCCAACTCTGGAGTCCCCAGCAGAGGTAGGACATGGACTTTTGAAGCAAGTCCAGAGGAGCCCATGAAGTTTATTAGAAGGATGGAGCACCTCCCGTATGAGGAAAGGCTAAGAAAATTTGGATTATTCAGGCTGGAAAAGAGAAGGCTGACTTAATTGTGACCTTCTAGTACCTAAAGGGAGCCTACAAGAGAGATGGAGAGAGACTATTTACAATGAGATGTAGTGCTAGGACAAGAGAGAACGGCTTTGAGAGTAGGTTTAGACTAAACTTTATGAAGAAATTATTTACTGTAAAGGTAGCAAGGCACTGGAATAGGTTGCCCAGAGAAGTTGTGGATGCCCTATCTCTTGATGTGTACAAGGCTGAATAGAGCTTAGAGCAACCTGGTGTAGTGAAAGGTGTTCCTGCCCATGACAGGAGGATTGGATCCTTTAAGTCCCTTCCAACCCAAACCATTCTATGATTCTACAATGCGACCCCAATCTCTTCCTTCACTCATTCCAGTTACCTGCTGAAACCCCTGTCCCTGCCACCTCACTTCAGTGGGTTCCTTATTCCTTTTCTCCCCTGCCCTGTGCCTGGAGCCAGCATCTTTTGCTCTTTCTTCTTCCCTACCCAAGATCTGTCCCTCTTCATTTCAAATGTTATTGTCTCTCACCAAATGCCAGCAGAAAAGATACGGATGGCGCAGCCAGCCTCCATGATGTAATTCCAGAGGCAAATGCCACACAGAGCTCTCAAAACTATAAATAAGTTTGTGCCTGGATTGCACACCAGGGTGGAAGCGTGACCTGCTCAGAAGGAAATTGTGATGAACCTGACCGCAAAAATCGACCAAGTTTCCGTTGAGTGTGAACACAGACATCCCCAAAACTCACAACACAATAGTTTATTCCACCTTTTCCCGGCCAGCTCTCCAGATTCCCCATGGGAAAAGCCGGCCAGGAGCAGGAGCCTCGGGGCTCTGCCGCCACCTCCTGACGCCGCTCGGAGCCGGCCGGGAGCGGCGCTGGGATGGCTGCGCCGCCTGGAACAGCGTGATACGACTGAAACAGCCCTGAAAACTAAAAATTTGCTTTCTCCCTAGCTGTCACTGAGAATGGCCTTTCATTTGCTGTGCTGTGCCCCGTGAGCTGCGGCCGCAGCCCGGGCTCGGCGATGCCGTTCAGCCCGCACTGATTCAGGGTGGAGGATGGGGCTGGTACCCGGCAGCGGCTGCCGAGTCCCGCTGCGAACGACTCCGGTGAAGAGAAAGAGAAAAGGGCTTAACTGGTGCTTCCTCCGTCTCGTCACAGCACCTGGACACCCCCTGCTCCCCTTGCTCCTTGGCAGCGTGCAGATGAGGGACCATCCCTCCGTACCTTCTTTGAACCTGTTGTAACAGCCACGAGGATAACTAGGGTTGAGAGCCAGCTGTTGCTGGGCTTATATGACAAATGAGAGATTCAGATGTAAGATTGATAGTAATTAGATTGCCACCTGCTATCGCTTTAATCCGTATCCCGGATTTTTAATTGTTAGGGGGGGCGGGGGGGCAGTTGGCACATGAATACATGAGGACTATCTTGTAAGGCACAAAGCATTAGGATTGTATCCCAGGCATCACAATTAGGGCTGCCCGTTTTTTGGTTTTAGCCTTCACTGTGAATTTTGGTCTAATTCTTCAATATTTTCCTCTGGAGTTTTCTAGGACTTATGCACTCTCTGCTTTCATCCATCATTTGTTTGTTTGTTTGTTTGTAGCAAATGCAGACAATTTCATTTTAGGCTTGGATAGCACTTTCCAGTTTGGCTTCCTGACAACCTTCTGCATCAAGTGGCCTGCATTCATTGGCATTGTGTCTGATTTCCATCAGGTTCCTCTCTGAAGCCTATTCCTCCTGGCTGTTACCCAGGTGAGCAGTCCTGCTGCAGTCAGTGATAATAGCTGTCAGTAATTAGTACTTAAACAGATTTGTAGGGTTGGGGCTTACTTCTTCCTCCCTGCTTTGGACAGCATCAATCTACTTTCAAGTCACACTTCATCAGAAAAAGAGAACACCAAGAATTTTGAAAGGTTTGCTACCAGGTTCCACAAAGGGATATGCTTGGGAGGAACACGTTGGTTTTGTTGGAGAGACACATAAAATAGACTATGATTTGCATAAGGAGCTGAGAGAGAAGTGAATGAGGGGTCGAGGGAAGGGGTTTCATTGACTTCAAAGAGTATTGGATCAGATTCATGCAGACCATCTGCAACTTCCTTTGATGCACCAGCAAACTGGAGATAACAAGCCTCTCTTCTCTACGTGCCCTGTGTAGGGCATTATGTGAAGAAGGACTTTGAGCCTGGCAATAGTACAAGCCACTCTTAGAAGAGAAAGTAGATCCATATAATATGTTTGGGGGAAGCTGTTTTTTCGAGGTGATTGAATGTTGCAGCAGGTTTGAAAGCAAACGCACCCTAGAGGTCACTGCAGAGCAGTCATTTGAGTCGCAATGGATTTCGAGGGAAAATTGCCAAAACACTTTGGAATACTAGATTTACTTGGTGTGATTCTCAGTAGTCATTGTTCTCTCTCCAAAACCACCCAGCCTCCATAGAGCAGGATCCCAAAACTCTACCCTGTTACCCTTCTCAGGCAGAATGTCACCTCCTTCATGCTACACCCTCCACCTCATATTCCCACCTACTCCCTCTACCACACCTCACTCCGTGAGCTCTTCCTGCTGTGGAGCAGCCCAGCCTCATCATCCTGTCTGCGTCACATCTCCACAGCATGCACAGGCTGACCCCCTCACCCTGCCATGGTTCCATCAAATAGCTTTGTTTGCCCTTCTCCATCCAGAAGAGTGGTTCTGATGGCAGATAGAGATAGGTCCTTGCCACAGGTGGTGGCAAGGTGCCACAGGTCCTTGCCAGTGGTTGCCACAGGCTGGGAAGTCGTCACAAGCACGGCTGTACTCCTCTGATCAGCTGTAGTTATCTGTAGAGAGGTGCTTAAGGGACTTTGTTAAATACTGTGGTATGGGTGGGGCAGAGGAATTTTATTGCCTCTTTGGAGAAGTTCATCTGCTTCCTCCAATCATTTATCAATTGGCAATTTCGGCCTATTCGTGATGCAGGTGTAGAGCAAGAAGGTGAAATTTTGCAGAAAAGATAAATTGGCACAGGGGTAATAGAAATAAAAATAGCAACAGGATCAAAATAATAAGCCATCATAAGTATTTCTACAGCCCTTTTCATCTGTGCATGTCAAACAATTTTCAAGAGCTAAAAGAATCAAGCTTCTCAGCAGTGTTCATACAGCAGAAATATGCAGTTTCTTTCACCTATTGCTTAACTGCTGTCACCCCTGAATTAGGAGAGAGAAGCTGTTCATTGCTCAAGGCAACGATGCCTTGTGATTTAGGGTATGAGAGGCTAACTCAAACTGTAAGACAAGGCAGCATTTAGAGAGTTGGCCAGGCCATTGCCTTACAAAAAAAGCCATGGATCTTTAACACCAAGTGGTCAGGCCCTCAGTTTGACGTCTCAGCTGATAAAACAGGAAGGGTGAAAGCAGGGGCAGAACCAATCTTTTAACAGCTGGCTATAGGAGAAGACAAATTTGTAAACTGAAAGAGGGACAAAGGAAAAACATTTACCCCCTGCTTTTAATAGAGATTCATTCATAAAACTTAAGTGAAGGCTACAAGGTCATAGAAAGTTACATGTGATCCAGTTTTGGAAAATGCCCTTCTTACAGACTAAGCCCAGAGGCAGAGGCTATTTTAGCTACTGCCACAGAGAAGTGTCATGGAGGCCCCTTTTTTCCTTCTCTGGGAGCCTAAGGAAACTCCAGCTAGACATATTGTACATGACAAGGTTTAACGATCTTTGTTCATAATGGATCCAAGCGTGAATACCCAAGTGCATTCAGGAGAGGCCCAGGACTAAGAGGTAAAATGTAAAGCCTGAAATAGGGAGGGAATATTTTCTGGATTGGGATAGGGTCATTCCTGGGGCAGTGAATGTATGCGGGTTCATTTTGCACCTGGTATTCTGATTAGCAGTGAGGTCAATCTCCTGAACTTCCCAAGCGTGAACACCTGCTTCTAGCTCTGCTCATATCCTAGCCCTTCACAAGGTTTTCTCCTTCAGTAATCCCAGGAAATGCATAGGCATCCCATGTCTCCATCAGAACTATCCCCAAGAGACTTTCGCACCAGGGAGGATTGATCTCAGCTCTCCCATTTCTGAGCTCACAGAAAGTTCTTCCACCAGCTGTGCCATCATCCTTCAGTGCTGACTCCTCTGAAAAGGAAAACATGAATTCTTGTCACTGACTCCAGCACCTTCCTCTGTGTTGCCTTTGCCTCTTCTAGAAGTTGGGCAACCCTTGCTGTTCTTTCCTGTTCCTTTTCCTGCTATTACAAGATGTCTGGATCCACCTTTTGATCTTCCACAAATGACACCTGAACAAAGATGAACTGGCTGTGGTCCACATTTCTACATCTCATACAAGAGTAGTACAACAGGGCAGCACAGCCTTTGTTTCCTGAATTAAGCAGGCTGTGCAAGAATTCCTTACGACTTTTTTACCATCTTTTTCCTGATTTCTGTGGCAACTCCTCTGCCCCTGATGAGTTTTTCTGGAAGTTGCTTTGTAAATGTTGTCAAACTGTGTGTGCAAAGCAGGCGAGCAGAATGAGCGCAGCCGAGGTTTGCTCTGGCAGAGGATCCAACCTTGGGAGCCTGCAGGGGATGCAATCCCCAGAGCCTGCAGGGGATCCACCCCGGGAGCCTGCAGGGGATCCAACCCCCGGCACAGGCAGGGAGCTGCTGACTCGGATGTGGCCGCAGGGCCGTGTGCTTGCTCATCTCTCGGGCACCAAGGGGAGCGAACCGAGTGTGGAGATAGGAGGGTTCAGGCACAAGGTAAGGGTGAGTGCAGTCAAGAAAGCCAGAGCCCAGGGAGGAGGAGTGAGGAAGGATACCACAGAGCAGCAGAAAAAAATAACAGCACAACAAAAGAGAAGACAGTAAAAGGGAGCGCAATAATGGGCATGCATTTCTCTTTCTTCTGCCCCGTGGCAAGCTGCCAATCTCTTCCACACAAATTCCTCAGTGCTACTAAAACCAATCCCCATGGACACACCTGCCTTGAGACAAATTCTTTTAGTCTTGAAAAAATCTGGGCACTTCTTCAATAAAGCGCTTTGCTTTTAAACTGCTTTGCCTTTGTGAATTTTGGCAGCAGCTCACACTTGGAGAGCTTTTGAGAACCCTTTCTGTAATCAGATTTCCCTGCCCTGCCCCAGGCGACTGTGGGCGAGTCACTTCCCACAGCTGTCCCTCAGCTTCCAGCTCTGTGACTACCACTACCTCAAAGGGCTGGGGCGAGGCATCATTTGTGTGTGAAGAGCTGTGAAACCCATGAGGGTGAGGGTGCTGAGCAGTACATGACATGCTCTGAGCCCAGTGTTACCATCAGCTCATCACTCGGGTATGGCAGGAGGTGGGGCAGGCCCTGGAGTATAGTTCAAAACACTTCGCTGCCCAGTGCAAAACTACAAAAAGTGAACGAAAGAGGAGGCAGTAGAGTCATGTCACAGAATTTATTTGTCCTACACGGTAGGGCCAAGGTTTAAGACCAGAAAATACGAACATGTTTAGGAGTACTAGCTAAATACTCAGAAAAAAAAGAAAAACTTGAGCTGAGACTTTTCCAGTTCCTTCTCATGCAGGCTATCTCCTGAGCCACCTCATGCTGGAGGTGTTTAGGGGTGGCAAAAATCCTGTATTTGCACTGACAATAGTCTCCCTTCTTTTCTTGTTCTGACCAAAATCAGACTAGGCTGTCCACAAACATAAAAAAAAAAAAAGAATCCAAATTAGTTGCAGCATGGTGCAATAGAAAAGAGCATCCCTACAATTCTGTGGATACATGGCTAAAATAATGGGCATTATGATTTCTGCCCATTCGTGGCCATTCTCATTTTCTTCTGAGAGAAGTTTCTAGTAATACAAGAGTAACCTGCTCCTTCTTTCCTATTTTCTTTTTTTTTTATAATTTCTAACCAAGTCCTTACCACATTTGCTCTGAGAAAGAGGTCAAGTATTGCTCTTTATGAGCCAAGTTGCCTGTGTTGGCTTAGATTTGGTTTTAATACCATAGCTGGAAAACATATGCTAAGTTTACCTCCTCTTTTTTGGCACCTCTTTTACACCCTCTCCCCCCCAAACAATCAATTACCAAAACAAGTTTTGAAAAAGTACAGTCTGAAAATATGGATGCTGTCATGAGCCATGCAGAGTCTAATTCTGGCTTGGCTGCAAACTTAATTTGAAGTCTTGAGCAAGTCAATACATTTTTCTCATCAAGTCTTCCCTCAGCAAAAGAGGGAATAGTTACTTGCCTTGTAGAGATGCTGTAAAAACTAAGAAAGTCATTAAAGAGTTTATTTAAGATGTAAAAATCTCTTAAGAATTATGTAGAAACATTAGGTTTTATAAAAGGGCTGTTTAAAAACACAATGGGATAAAAAGTATCACCATTGAAACAAATTAATGAAATAATCATGGTAAAAATTCCTCAGATATGAAGAATGGAACATAAATCTGCAGTTGCCTGGCAGAGTATATTCCACTCAGAAAAGCAACTGCTCTTTATTCACTATGGTGGAACAAAGTAATTGCAGATAAATGAGGAAATTCTTGTAGCCTGTGATATTCCTTGATAATGCCTTCCATTATTATTGGTCTTTATTTTTCATGACCTTATAACACTTTGGGCCTTTAGTTGGGATCTGTCCTGGTGTGGCTGGTACCACAGACACAGAAGATAATGAAGTGTACTGCCCCAAAGAGCTTTTGGTCAGAGATCCCAAATGTCCATGCGTTTACATTGCACTGAAAGGTGATGTGTCCTTACTCTGATTTTACACACATGCTTAAAATTTCCCCTTTTCCCCTGTTTCATATGAAGCAGAACAAGGCTGCTTATCTCAATGTCTGATTCCCCCCTCAGTGGGGGCTTCGCTGTGTTTGCTTGGTGATGTACCAGTGCAGTGCAGGTCAGGTGCTGTTCTCGGAGCTATGGATCTGTTCCTGTGATCATGTATCAGTAACACTGCACAAGCTGAACTGGGGCCTTCCAGGACCCTTTGCTCAGGTCATCCTGCCCTATGAGTGAGGAGGCACCAGCTGCTGCTAACCCCAAATGTTCAGTTGTGAACAATGATCTTTGTAGGTCTGAAATGAATGTGCTCTCTGCTCTGGCAAGCTCCCTCTGTGAGTAGTAGGTACTAACTTGGCAGTTTACTAAGAGCTGATCTCCACCAACCATGTCCATCTATGCAAGGTACTAAACTGAGTGTGGCTTGCACATAGGTCTGTGGATACTTGTTTTGTCAGCTTCACGGTCTGTTTTGTTTGTATGACACTTTCATTTGCAAAAGGTGTCAGTGAGACCTGGAATCTCTGGGGACAGGAAAAAAACAGGTATTTTGCCAGTTCTGTTCTACTTTAGGCCACTTGCAGAAGCGAAGAGCATTTCCATTGGCATCCCAGCCAAATGTCACTCTTCTAAGGCAGGTGCTGGCTTCTTCCACCAGCACTTGGCTGAACACAGGGTCATTGTGGGAAAACCTTCCCCCTTTCTTATGACCCTCTCCTGTTAGGAAACACGAGGAGAAGAGAGAAGGCTGCCTGACTAAAGAATGCCTTTAAAGGTCAAATAACATTCTCAGTAGCTGTGGAATAGGGTTGAAGACAAACAAATAGTGGATGAAAGTATATCAGGATAAGGGGCCACACAAATTCACATAGAGCAAAGACTGTGATTTCTGTACGTGTGAAGACCCTTGAGAGCAGAGACCTGAGCAGACTAGGCATGCACAGCCTGGCCACAGCAGACAGAAAATACAGTGGGTGATGCAAGGGCAACCCTGAAAGGCAGAGCAGGATGCAGCACAGACACAGCAAGCAGCGTGTTAGTGCTGTTAACAGACACCTCTGATGGCAACAGGACTGTCACCAGCTGTGACACTACATAAAATCAGTACCACCAAGTGTTGGCTTCACTCGTGCTGCTTCACACCTCTGATGGGCTTTGTGCCATTCTGGTTTAGGTTGGCTGTAGTGATCATTCTTTCTGTGATGTTTCTGGATTTGTAGAGTTATGGTGTCAGGGAATTGTGGAGTTCCTCTGTAGAAAGCAGAGGAGAATGAAAAACCGCAGAGCTCCAAGATGGAAGAAGCAGAAGTAAATTCAGTGCAGTAGAGGTCCATTTTCTGAAGACATTAAACAGCTTTAAGACAACACTAGTAAATGAACACACCCTTTTTATCACTGAGGCAACCAAAGTGGGCAGAGTAGAAACAGGCTGTTATAGGTAAAGCCAAATGAGATGTTGCCTAGTAACTCTCAGCAGGGAAGCATTTAAACCCAGGCAGTTTAGTGAAGCTGATGTTCTGAGTCAGAGATTATTTTCTCTGGAAAATATTCTGAAGGAAGGGAAGCTCAATTTAACAGCCATAGGATTTATTTTGCTGTTAGGGCAAACCGTAATGACAACGCCTGGGAGAATGCAGAAGTATTTACAAACTTGTACAAGGAAGAACGGACAAGGCACCCAAAGCAACACTTTACCAAGCCTGGTTTTTGATGCTGAATTATTTTCCCCAAATACAGTAAATTCCATATTCATTTTTATTTTTAGATTCTGAAATACACAAGTGATAACAGAAGTCTGAAAATATTACACATATCATTACATTATTATCATATAATTGTTGTAAGAAAAGTTTCTGGAGCAAACTTTATTTCAACTCTGCTATTAGATATAGAATCAAAATAATTGATTTAAAAGAAGAAAGACTCAATGTCTCTACTGGTTCCATTGCCTGAAATAGTTTTAATTAGGTCCTCCTTCAGGACTTTGCTTTTATGGGTTCACAGAAAAGTCACTTGATAAAGGTCTCTCACATTCGGGGGAAAAAACCCCCTTAGACCTTATTTGAAGATTCATGTTATTTTTGCTCCCCTTTAGAAGAATATGATGATTTTACAGAAGTATAAGCTTTGCCACGATCAGCCATGTACATCTGTGTTCCTGAGTGCCACAACTACTGCTCAGAATAGGCAGTCAGGTTCAGGAGAACACCTCATTTCAGCAGCCTCAATACAGCTAATGATGATAGCTGTGAATGTAAACTATTGCACAGATTTTTTTAAAATTAAAAAATACAATAAGCAGACCAACACACAACACACTAACCATAAAAAGACAGACTTCCAAAGAGTTACAACAAAAATAGGTATTTTATCAACCATGATAACAGCTGGAAAACAAAGATACTACAGCATAAATACTAAAATTTGAGTTTTATTAAAACATATTAAAAGCATGAGAGTTTTTTACAAGCATGCTGTAAGAGCAAAGAAAGAACGTTCTGCAAGCCAGAGAGAGCCACTTCTCACTGAGCAGAGCCTGGTTTGAAGTTTAATGAAACGCTGTTGATACAGAATCTCTGCCCAGAAGGTGTGGGTCCATCATCAAACACATGGCCTAGATGGGCATCACACTGCAACAGAAATTATCACCATTTTATTATTGTATTTCTACAGAATGACAGAATCATTGCAGTGCCACGTACAGGGTTATGGTCAGTGCCCTGGTCCTGCTGGCCACTCTGTTGCTGATCCAGGCCAGGATGCCACTGGCTTTCTTGGCCACCTGGGCACTCCCTGGCTCATGGTCAGCTGCTGTTGACCAGCACCCCCAGGACCTTTTCCTCCAGGCATCTTTCCTGCCACTCTGCCCAGCCTGTAGCTGCAGGGGTTGTTGTGAGCCAAGGGCAGGACCAGGCCCAGGCACTTGGCCTTGTTGAACCTCAGCCCTCTGGCCTCTCCCCATCAGTGCAGCCTGTCCAGATCCCCCTGCAGAGCCTTCCTGCCCTCCAGCACATCAACACTCCCACCCGACTCAGTGTGTCTGCAGACTGGCTGAGGGTGCCCTGGATCCCCTCATGTGGGTCATTGATAAAGATATTGAACAGAGCTGGTGCCAGCACTGAGCCCTGGGGACACCGCTGGTGACCAGAAATCATTGTCATTGCATTACTATCATTGGCATTATGGACCAACATTATGCTGGTACCTAATGTGCTATCATGAATTTAAAAACTTTCACGATTAAATCACTGTTGAGTTGCGTGAATGGGAGAATTGTGGGGAGTGACAAGGAATCACATCTTGTCAGTGGGCAAGTATCTGCCCCCGAACAAGCAGATCCCAGAAGAGAAAGTCAAAAGGTATTAATGCCAGAAAGTATAGGAAATAAATGAGAGGATCTAGACATCTCAGTTGTCATGAAAATTTCAAGTTAATTAATTAAGTCACTGTAGGTCATTCTCACAGATCAACTGAGGATTCCACTTTCAAATTACTGAGGCAGAAAAATTAGACACAGCATAGCTATCAGTGACATTATAAAATTAGAAGGTTCTTAGCTGGGGTTCTTGAAGGTTCTTGCTGCATATGGCTGCAAATGTGAACTCTTCCAAGCTAATGGACTGCAGCAAGTACGTTTAGGTACGTTTGCAGATGTACCTAAGCCTGCTGCAAGCACACTGAAGGACAGCATTAACAATCTTAACAGGTTACAAAAAAAGACACACACAGACAGAAAAAAAACCCAAATCCAAGACACAATTCATTAAATTCAATTGCATACTTTTATACCTTAACAAAAGTAAGAAACAGATTCAGGGCTGGGAAGAAATAGTTAAGGGTGGCAGTTCTTTAGAAAAAGAACTTGGGTATTACAGCAGGTCCCAAAATAAATGGCTGTGTAATATAGTTTGTGGAAAGGTAAAGGTGTAAGGACAGAAACACCATTTCTAACACAGCCAAACAGCCTCTGATGCAAAAAACAGCCAAAACCCCTGCTGCAGGCTGGGCCAAGCTGCAGTGCTATGTCCAACTTGCACTCTACTACAAGAAGGGAAAGGGTTAATTGGAAAGAATGCAAAACAGAGCAACAGGATGATGAGCACACCAAAAAGCACTGCATAAAAAGAAACAGTTGAAGGAACTGGACCTTTCTAGTCTAGAAAAAGAGATGACTGAGGGAGTCAAAATAGCTAGAAAAAATAGAAGGGTGGCTTCTGTGAAACAAGAGAATCCACAGAAAATAGCTGTGGAGATGCAGGGCACAGCTACCACCCTGCAGGGCAAATAATAATGGCTGCAAATGGCTTCAGTGGCTGGTGTCTCAATCTCTGCATATTTTAAGAACATTCACAGCAAATATTTAGCAAGACTGAATGAGGAAGAACTGTCCCTGTGATGGGCCAAATGCACGGACCCTATCTCAGAGTCTCTTCTACCATCTCTTGTCACGCCTTGCAGTACACCTTGAGTAAATTTTCTGCCTAAACTCCAGCCTTTGGCTATACGTACACAATTGCTTTCCCCAGTCACCTACTTTTCTTCACCCCAGACTGAGAAAGAATGGCTACAGTGATACTGTAATTCTCACTGTTGTATTTAGGTAGATTCATTCATGGGCACAAAGAAAACTTATCTGCTAAGTTTTGTGTCTTTGTGTGTCATCTCCAAAATAAACATACCTGTTTGCAGACGACTTCAGTTCTAGTTGACCCCAGTGAGTTATCTGGTCGTCTGATGATATTGGTATTACTTTCATCTCTGCCACAAGTACCATAAGCTTCAGAAAAAGATGGCCATCCAGTCCCAGAATTGTACTTCTTCTCTGAGCTATAGTGGAAACCAGATCTTCTTGTTAGTTAATAATAGAGATGTTACAAAAGAGTCTGCTTCTATTAAAAACATTGGCTTCTTCTCTCATTCCTGTGTTGTACCAATATTAATATTTGGCACAGAAGATGTTTGCTCATTGGCATTGAACTGTGCTGGAAACTCTTTCCCAAACCAAATTCTCAATCAGCTCACAACAGGAGATTTCACCTCACTGTTTCTATTTCAATGTCAGGTTGGTATTTTATAAAGCTTAGAAAAGCTTTTTTTTCAGACAACTATGCTATACTAACATTATGCTATAGTGTTTAGCTGAATTACACCTACAGAGTTGCAGTTTGAAGCCTGGCCCAATCCAGCAATCTCAGAGAAGAGAGTTTACAAGAAGAAGCAAAAAATAGACAAAGGCTGGGCTGGCCCACCAGACCAGGCTCGTGCCTGATGATGACAGAGGCTTTGTCTTGCAGTCAGCCATCAAGCTGGTTTGGAAAATCAAACAGAGCCTTGCTCAAACCATCAATCAACCAATGACAAATCCTCACAGCACAAAGATCTACTTTTCCCAAGAGATATTTGTAGCCACAAGAAACAGCACAACAGACTGTCAGCTTGTGGGTGCCTCCTGTTGACATCCAGGTTAAGGGTGGTTAAGGGTGACCAACACTGTTTAGCTGCGTATTAAAACCTAGAGCGTGTCAGCAAATATGATCAAAAGATATTTTAGGGATATGGTACAGAAATGAGATAATCCCTCCTGTTTAAAATTGTGCAAGCTTTGACAGCAGTATGAACCTTCTCTTATCAAAGAGGGACCTAGCGTGAGTTAGAACAAGAAATGAAGATAGGTTCACATACTTCTCAGATAAGTGGTCTGGAGACTCACCACAACCATTTCCTCATGATTTCTCATGGTTTTTTCCCAGTTTCACAAACCCAATGCTCTTACTGGCATCTAGTGGTGGATGGAGACATCAGCAACACTAGCAGCTGATGTCTCCATCAGATCCACAGATCTCCACAGATCAAGGGGATTGAAACGTTAGTTACAACAGAATTTAAAACAAAGTATGTAATACATATTGTGTATATTTTGGTGGGTTATTCACACAGCGAAGAAAAATCTGAAAATCTTAATTGCAGTGCCTTTTAGAAAGATAAGGCAAACAAACTGGACAAAAAGCTTAAAAAAATCCAATCCAAGGAACAGTGCATGAGTCAGCATTTTTATAATCATCTGTACAGGGCTGTCGTTGAGTAATGCAGCCGTGGAAATAAAAGAGGATTTGCTAGCACAGAATGACCAAAGGCTAGTTTTTGTGTGGGCTGTTGCTTAGTCATTTACATCAATGCACAAATAGCCATGAGAAATGTTCTCCTTCCCCTCTTCTCCATAAAACTGGAGAGAAATAGGACACAGCACAGGAGCAGCCTGCTCTGAAGCAAATGCAGTTTGCAGACTCTGTGTTTGTACATCAAGGTTCTTAGGGCTCCAGGCCTGTTTCTTTCCAGCTAAAGAAGGCTCCCTGTTTTCCCTGCCACAAAACCACATGAACACTGTACCTACCAGCCACAGAGACCCCAAGAATGACAACCTAGGGGACACATATCCATACACGACTTCTGAGCTTCCCTGACACACATCTGTTCTGTTTCTTTTTTATAAAAACTTTTTATTTTTTGACAGAGGAATCCTTATGTTTATTCACACAGAGATACAAAGATCCTCTTTGAAAACCCACGGCGTCAAGGAAGGTCTTTAACACTGTGTGGGTTTTGCATCTGACCCTGACTGACTCTGTCCCTTACATGCCACTCACAATACTTAAGTTTATTGTAGATGTTTTCCACTGCTAAAGGAACAATCTTTTGAGCTGTTAAACTAGCTCTCAACAGAAATGGTCTCTGTGTGGTTTTATTAACAGTAATGTCACTTAGATTCCCTAATAGAAACATTTTAGTACCCAAAAATATTGCTGTTCAAGATAATATTTGTCCTTTGAAGTATTTCACCACTTAATTTATGGATAAATGGACTTTCCCTAAACATATGCATTAGATTAGACCTCGACACACCATTCCTCCAGCACATGTCATTTACTTTGATCCCTATTTCAGTCGTCCTGGATGGAATCCAGATAATTCTAAAAAGTGCTTTTTGCTGTATGAATCTCAGCTGTAGGTTTATGGTTTGATGAAGGTTTGAGATTTCATTAAAGCACCACAATTTGCTATCTATAAAGGTTAGGGGTTTGTTCCATGTATTTCCAACTCTTTCAAATGTATATTTGGTAGCAGAAGGTACTAAATTCTGATATAAATGTATACACACATGTTTCAAAGAAAGGAAGAAATACTTCATGTTTACCTGTAGCTAATGATCTAATGCAATTTGAAAAAAAAAAAAAAGAACATTTTTTATGGACTAGGAAATAAATAAAATTAATTAATCTCTTATCCAATACCATTTCTCCCCTTCATTGCTTATGTTCTCCACAGCATAATATCTCCATGGAAAATATATTTTCAGATGATTTTTCGCATTTAATAGTTTCCAATTTTCTTACAAGGCTTTTTTTTTTTTCTGAAAGTTTGGCCTTTTTTGTCTGTGAGGCTTAGCATTATCTTGTGCTGCAAAGAAAAGTGCTTATATTCTCTACGAGCTGGATAGTGCAAAAGGCAGCCTGACTGTTTGGTTATATTGCTGCTTTGTTACTAATTTAACAACAGAAGCAATTCCCTCCAGTGTTTGTCTCTCTTCATGTTGGCCTGTCAATATCAATTGTCTAATATTAAAGACACCAAATTGAATGAAAATCTGAAAGAATGGAAGGAACTCTTCCACAGCTTAGTACTTTACAATTTCTCTGAATTTTTTAAATTCATCTGAATTTTCCAGAGGTGTTTTTAGGTTTTATATTTCTCTTCAGAATATTTTGTAATGCTGAGTTACCAACAGAAATGAATTTATTTAGAAGTATTCATTAGCAAACCTCTACGGAAAATTATACATTTAAGCAAATTCATGTTTGCATAACAATAGTTTTCTGCACTTGGCCAGAGGAAAGCTAATTGCACACAATTATAATTTAATTGCTTGGTTTAGGTTTATTTTCACTACATCCATCATATTTTCCCCTCCTTTCTTACTTTCCAGATCTATTGATCCTTAGTGTACCATTTGAAGTTCTGATCTTTCAGAAGATCCTTTAAATCAGCCACATTTCATTCAATTCTCAGTTGGGAATAAATAAAGGCTATTTTTCTAGACCAAAAATATGAGAAACTGTCTTTCCTGGTTCAGTTACAGAGAACAGAACACCCTCTGCACATCCTACTCCAAGGCACTCTATTTCCTTTTACTTAGACGTTAATGAAGTTGCAAAATATATAGTATTGTAAAGAGCACAGAGGTTAACTGTGCAACCATTTGCAGCCAGGCTTTAAAAAATAGATGTAACCAAAAAGGCAAGAATAGTGGAATTTAATTTAGGGAACAAGGAGGGAGTGGGGGTGAAGAGAAGGTCTCAGCTGCAGTGTGAGGGACCCAGCAATAGGAACATCACAACAGCAGACAAAGGCAGTTCAAGGTCTCCCCAGCCCAGCAGCACGAGTGGCAGAAGATGAGTATGGAGGAGCACAAGAACACAGCAAACACATGGTGATATTCATGCATAAATACATGTATTTTGCAGCAGCTTGTGCTTTAAGGACCTCTTAAACAGAGAATTATTATCAATTAAAAAGAAGTGTGTCAGGAGAAACAGGCAGACCGCAGCGTGACAGCTGTGTGCTGGCCACTGGCAATCCTCATCAGCTCAAGGAAAAGGCAAACCATGTATCTGTGTCACTACAGGCATCCTGGAAGACTTACACACAGCACTTGGGCACCAAGGGATTGTTCTTCTGACCAACACTTTCCATGCCATTCATGAAAAGACATTGCCCTTCCTGCTACAATCAGTACGTGTTAAAGATGCTGTGAAATCCAGAGGATGTTACCTGAAGAGGGGAGCATTGCAGCACACACAGCAGTATATTCCTGATTCTGTGTTGTTCAGATAGATCCCACTGAATGGCTTTTAAAATAGGAAGGAAAAAAGAGAAGTTAATAATGCAGGTCTTTAAAAGCTCACCATCTGGAAGAAGCATGTAGGAATCAGATTCAAAACAGGAGAAAAACCATAAAAAGAAGGCTTCGCAGGGGGGCTTTGAAGAACAAACATTAGCAGCCCGAAGAAATGAAGGGGAGGATGCCTTTGGATTAGTAGTGAAGACTACCCCCTACCCCCACAAACTTTGAGACCAGTCAGATGCATAAATCATCCAGGTACCAAGGATGGAGTCGTGACCTCCAAGAAACTGGCGAAATGTGCAGGATCCCAAAGGCCAGGGCTCTGCTATGGACTGCCACAACTTTAAAGTGGCTTTACAAAGGGAGTCTCCTCCTTCCTGCATGGTCTGGTACAGGGATCCTTATTTTACAGACAGAAATTTGGGCACAGATCACATGGTACATTCTCCACATGTGCAGAAGTCCTGTCTCTGGGCTAGGGACAGCCAGCACTCCACCCACAATGCCACATGGCTTCCTTCACAGAAGGAGGAGACATGGGGACATGTGGGTGGGTGATCTGGCACCTGAGGGAGAACCCATCTCCTGAAGGGAGCGCTATGTTAAAGATTTCCATGGTTCATCTACATATGGTCATAAAAAGGAGACTGCAGGATAAAAATATGATCTCCCTGTCCTCTGGATGGGCCTCTATTTCCACTACACAAACAGTTGATCTGGCAGCAAAGTATCCCAAAAAAAAGCCCCAATAAAATATGAAAAGAATGCAGAATGTTTTTCATCTGCTAAACAGTCTGGGTCAGAACAAAATCTACCCTGTTCCGTATGTTGAGTCTATCTTTCATCCACAGGAAAGCAGGGGAAATCCTGTGAAGAAACTGAGTGGTGACAGCTGCCCAAGGCAGGTTTTTCTGTGCCCAGCAGGCAGAGGAGATGGCTCACCCTTGGACAGCATTAGCACTTTTGCTCACCGGTTCAGTTCCTTTTTCTCGTGTAACATAGAATTGCTCTGGAGTCAATTTTTTTTTCCAGTCTGTAGCAGCAGCTGCTTCAGCTTGTTTAGTGAGGGGACCTGTGTCTTCAATTAGATATAGAAAGATAATTTAGTAATAGCTTAGATTCCATTGATGCTTTCCATCATCATCTCAGTTCTCTGAAAGTTTCTATGAGTACAGACCAAGCACAGAGGGCAGTTCAGGGACATGAGCAGAGGCGAGCACAGGACTTTGCATCTGCTTTCCATTTGGTGTGCTACATCCAGAGAGCAGCTCCAGCAAACCACTTGGGAAGGCTTGTAAAGGAAATAGGCACCTATGACCCCAGGTACCACCCACTCTCCCAACACAGCCCTCTGCCCTGGCTCAGGATAACTGCTGGTCTGCCTTCTTCATCCCTGGATATCACTAAAAGTGTGGCAAACCTCTTGGAAACCAGAAGTAATCTTCATCTGTGGGCTGTGGAACACTGGCAGCTTCCACAGGCCCCAGTCAAAACTGGTGCTAGGAAGGAGGACTGGAAGAAAGCAACACCTACACCCCAGGAGAAATGGGGCCGTAGTTAAGTGAGGGACACACAACAGCAGAGCAGAAGTTGCCCATCACTGTGCAACCCTCCAGCAACATATCTTGTGAGCCTGTACACACCAAGAACATTTATAGTGGTAGGGGATTGGCAAAGAATTAATAGACTGGCTGAAAAACAGCGAGTAAAATAGTTTAATACCTTCCTAATCAAAAAGTCTGAGGTGGGCAACTACTTCCCAGCCTATCTCCCATCAGCACGGGATCCCTGAAAAACAATCAGCTCCTGAGGAACGAACGCTTGCCTGAATTCATCTCTTGCAAGGTAGAGATGAGACTGGGGGGGGGAGGTCACAGGGAAATGAATTTAAAAATTATAGTTTAACCAAAAAACCCAAGAGTTTAGCCTGCCAGTTCAAGACAAAAAACCCACGGCATGCTACCGCAGCCCTTCCTAAGTGGCCAGAAGACGGGCGAGCACGGGGATCCCTTCCCCCTCTCCAGGCGGGGGTACCTGTGCCTCTGTGCGCAGCGCGGGCGCGGCCGGCGCTCGGCAGCGGGGAGCGGAGCGGGAGAAGCGGGCGGCGGCTCCCGAGCAGCCTCCCGAGCGGCCGAGCCGCCATCGCGGCGGGGCGGGACCGGGGCAGACGCCGGGCGTGTGTAATCCCTGCGTTCCACCTAAGGAATCAGACGTCATAAATGCAATGAGTAAAGCACCCGCTTAAAGGCCGATGCAGCATTTGCAGGTAAAGGTTTCAATCACTTCTTACAGAGATCAGCTTAAAAATGAACACGCACTGCAGCCATAAACATAACAAAATCCTGTTGAGACATTTGCTTGCAGCCATGCTAGGTTGTTTTTAAGGAGAACGGGTCTGGTAATTGCATGCAAAAGCGCTCTTGCTGTCCTGGATGCGTGTTACAGGCATTGCTCTCAGCGCTGTTGATGGAGGAATGGCGAAGGAGCTGTGCCATCTGAGGGTTCCCTGTTTTCGTGGCGTGATTTGCAGTCGCAGCTGCCTTGGCTTGGCCTATAAATATACCTGTAACAGGACACGTGTGTTAGTTTGGCAGCCTGTCCTTAAAAGATAGACCTAAACATGAGTTCGTTTTTTAGGTTAAGCCTTAATGCTACTGTCTGCTTTTATCCCAATAGTTACATTTCTGATTTGAAATTAGTTAATCATTTCGCAAGGACATGGAAGGAAGTGTTTTGATTACATTGGATAACAAAGCTAATAATTATGGTTAATAGAAATTTACTTTCTTTTAGTCTAATTCTTCTAGCTTAATTCTAAAAGCAAAGCTAAAAAATAGGCTTGTGTGATTAGTCCTATATATACACATTTGTATTGAACCATCCTTATGCCTAAGACAGTGAGTTCCATGGCAGCTGAGGACATCCAGCACAGCATCTGATCGGTACCACGGCTGTAATCACTGCCTCTGCTCGCATCCACAGAGTATTGCACCAAAGGATGGATATCAGCAAGGCTCCTACGTGCTGCATTCACTGTCTGCAGTGGCAGGGGGGAGCAGGGCACACAGCTGATTTATGGCTTTGTCCTGTGTAATAAGACAGGGTGGAGTGAAGCCAGAGTACCTGGATAAAAATCCTGGGGATGTGATGCCTGTGAGTCCTCAGGACTGTGATTCAGGGTGTTAGAAGAGTAGTTCTGCTAGCAGGGAGGAGAGGGCTTTGCCACCCCACTTTGGTGCTGGCAGAAGGCAGCATCCATGCTATAGGCAGAGGGACATTTTTCCATGTTCAGCTATTTTGGCAAGTGATGATCCTGTGATTTTTCCAAACACTTTCTAGCTTACCCCTATGGCATCTTATACCAGTCATTTAGCCATGGTTTAGGAGGGAGTTGGAACATGCTAGGGAGCCTTTGGTGAGGGGAGATCCAATCTGACACTTCCCCAGCTCTGGCAAGTGGCTTAAGGCCAGAAAGTGGTAGCAGGTGATGGTGTCACTCCTGGCCTCTGTCTCCAGTTCAACTGTAGAAAAGAGGCATTTCCCTCACATTCCTGGTCTTAATCTTGCTCAGATGGTGTTTGCTCCTGAGGAGGACAGGTAATCAATAGAGTTCTCCCTGAATTATCTGAGAAATGAAGGAGGGTGAGAGAAAGTGGTTAGTCCTGAAACTTGCATGTTTTCATGTAATTGACATCGATTTAACTGGTGCTTTTTTTAAAGACAAAATTAAATTAAAAATGAACTGTCAGTATCTTTCTTGCAGGTCTCTGTTACTGGTACCATCCCAAATGCAGCAGTTTTGAGGTAGTGGGAACTGAACCACCACAGGTCTGCTGCTGTTGGTTTTTAACCATTTTCCTCAAATTCTGGACGAGGGAAGTAGGGGGCTGGGGGGGCAATGGGAGCAGAAGGAGCACAAGACATCAGGCTCATCAGCCCAAGCCTCATCATCCTCTTGGTTACTCAGTTCACTACAAGCCACTCCTTGATTAAAATGAGGGGGGTGGTGGAATAGGCATATCCCATTCATCCCAACAGCTGTGATCCACATTTGAGGTGGTGCATGGCAGACCAGGAGAAAATCCTCCATTTTCCCCTCCAACAGAAGCCTGACCTGCAGTCATCCAAACCAGCATGACAGGTCTTCCTCAAGTGGAAAACAAACCCCCAGCTGGAGGTAATTCATTTTTCAGATCTTCAGTGCTGAAAAACCAAATCATTGTCCTGTCATGCCTGTAATGTTGCCTCCCATGGTTACAGCACACACCAAGCCGCGTAGCTAGGCAGACATCCGGCCTGCCTTTCTCCCCATAGACTGTTCTGAAAGCCAATTAAACTGTTACTTAATTTTCCTCCTATTTTTTTTTCTCCCATATGCACTAGAGGAAGCATTTAAAAATCTCCCCTAGCTACATTATGTAAATTTTCAAGTAAATTCTCCCTGAGTAGTAATTCAGCAGATTTATTGTTAAATATGTCACCTGTCTCCAGCATGTACACAAGCTGCATCCAGGGAAGGGTCACTCATCCAAAGCACAGTGTCCCATTAGACATTTGTAGATGGGGAGAAGCTCCTCAGCTCCTCCTGTAGTGTGGCTCTGTGCCGAGGCAGCAGCAGCATCATCACATGTGTAGGCAAGAGCAGAAGGGAAGAGGGAAGCAGCCACAGCCCAGACTATCCTGCTAATGTCTGTTCGGGCTCCAGCCATTTCCCAGCTCAGGCTCTGTCCTGACTGACGGCTGTGGGGACAAGCAGAGCATCACGTAATGCCTGTGCTGGCAGATAGATACTGAGCAGCCAGCCAGGAAGCAATGAGGTGCAGAAGTGAAAAAAAACCTCTTTCAAATTTCAGTTCAAATTCAAACCTCTGCTTACACAGCTTTTGTTAATAAAGCCCCTTGACATTACCACGTATGGAAGAAAACACTGAAATTGTGGTGGTTTGATTTTGTATGCATTTGTATGCAATCTGTTTTCCTCTGCTCCCTTTGTCAGACCTAATGTATGTCCCCCCCCTATGGGGTGGTTCCACTGAAACACCTGGGAGCTCACCAGGCAACAATGTGTCTTGGACCTGTCATATGTAGGGGTGCTGTGTGCCCAGGTGCCTGGGGAGTGAAGAACAGGGGTCTGGCATAAGCCCTTCAGTGGTGGGTGGTATCTGTGGGGGGCTCTGTTTCCTCCATGGAAACCCTCAATGCTTTTGTAGGAGATACCACAGGAATTCCACATCCTTCCTCAGCAGAGTCGTCTCTCTCCTCTAATAGACTTGATACAGCTCCACAGCCAGCCTCTAGCCACTCAGGTGTGATGAAACTATGAGCTTTTGCTATATGGAGATACTGTTTCCACATGGAAACACTATCTAAAGATATGTGATAGTGCTCTGGTGCCGAATTCCAGTGATGGAAAGGGATTTTGGCAAAATTTATTAGAAGTGTTAAAGAACCTTGGAAAAGGGTACTGCTGGTTTCCAGAGACACACTGAGACTGAATGCGGATCTGAACCTCCTTGAAGCTGATCTATGGATTCTGCTTAGATTCATTTATGGATTCATTTATGGAGCAGCCTGATATGATTCAGGTCAAAGACATCATCAGAAATAATGAACACACAACTTCTTGCTTTGTTTGCCTTATGGTTTAATATCTCTTTTTGTTAATCATAAGCTATAGGATACCTGATTATTCTAACCTTTGTTTTTGGAAAGTAATAGGTCATATTTGTGAACTAGCTTAAGTGGGAGCCTTCTCTTGGAGTCTAAGGGTGGAATTTGAACAGAACAGGACAGAATAGAATAGTTCCAGTTGGAAGAGACCTATGGGTTTGGTCCACTGTGACAAATGCTTTGAGTTGTATTAGACCAAACACCTTCCATAGGTCCTGTCCAGTATAAATTATTCTAGGATTCTAAATGTTTTGGGAAATTTCTTGCATAACAAGTGAAGACATGAATTCAAAGTTAAATGGATAGTTTGCAATCACTCCTTGATAGAAAACTCAACTCTGCAATTGAGCCATTGGTTCAGCTAAAAGTAGGCATGCAGTCTGGTATGGAGTATGTGTATCTTCAGGGGCAGCTATTGGGAAGCAAGAAATCCAGGCTATTTCCCTGCATTACCCTATGTATCCCCCATATCATACCATCCAGTTCCTTGAGCCATATAGACAGTAATAATACATTCCACAAATTTGTGGGTGATTTCTTATCCCTTTTATCCCAAGATAGTGAAGAACTGAGATGGTTCTTCCACACAGTACCCAAAGCCTGAACAGAAAATTGAATGAACACTTACTTGGCAACAACTGCCATAGCAGCAACTTTCTGTAGGTTATCTTAATGGATTTATCACCCTGAACTAAGCCCTGACCATCTGTTCTATTCTCTCATTACAAACACAGAAAAAGCTAATTCATGATTGCATAATAAAAAAGTAATATATAAATGATTTAAGAGTAGGGCATGCTTCACACTCTGATTGGGAAAATGGCTCTCTTCCATAGAGTTACTTCCCTGATAACAGAGTTTGCCTTTTTCCCAGCAAATGGGAATTACTGAGGAATGGGGCTTGCTAGAACAAGTTTTATTCCCATTCATTCATCTTAGGTATATTTTTAAATTTGGGATTCATGTAAGTGAAGTTATGAATCTTCTTTTCTCTTCAGTGAGCCCCCGAAGATTTATTTTTGTTGGGAAAACTAGCATTCTGTTCTCAAGGCATGAGCTGGTTTTCTATTTCATGAAAATGAAATGCCTGGTGGCAGTCTGGCCCAGCACACCCTGCTCCCACTGGAACAGGATTTGGGGTTTCTTTTCCAGGACCTAACTGAGCAACTCTGAGCTAAGCAAAAACTTCTCCAGCTTCATGTGATATAAAACCTGGCCAGATCTGCAGGGACAACCTACTTATGTGGGAAGCTTAGGTGAGGAGCTTTGTAAAAGGCAGAGTGTACTGAGTCAGTGCTACTGTGGTAAATGTTTTTGTCCATATCTGCTATGTAGGAAGAGGGCAGAAAGGATCAGAGCAGGCTCTAGGTTTCACGTGGACCTCTTATTTCTACACCATACTGCCATTCATCTAGCAAGAAAAAGTACTGGTAGGCCAGGTATTGCTAGCCCATTTGTTAGTGAATTGCTTTAATTTCTGAGTGCCAAGAAAAGATACCTTCCCACCCATACCTAATGTTCAGCAGTGCTTCAGTATCAAAACTGAGCATGGACCTGACTGAAACCTGTGCTGCTCTTTACTACTGAATTTCTGTGGTCAGCAAATACACAGCAAGTGGCAACAATGCACTGAATCAGTGGCAGCCCCTGGATGAGACACTGGAACAGGTTCCTCTGAGAAGCTGTGAATGTCCCATACCTAGAAGTGTTCAAGTTCAGGTTGGATGGTGCTTGGGACAACTTGGTCTAGTGGAAGATGTCCCTGCCCACTGTGGGAGTTGGAATGAGATGATCTTTAGGAGCCCTCCCAACACAAACCATTCTAGGATCCTGTGACTCCTGTCCCTCCTCTATCCCACGGTAACAAATGCTACAGACTAATCCCTGTGTAAATAACTCCAGATTTCTGACCAGAGGTTTTGCTCTGAAGAAGGCACCCTGAGCATTGGACCAGTGTGATCCTTGGCACATGGAACACTGACTGCATCCTGAGCTCACCATGCATTTCTCATTATTTGTGTTTTAGACCTGTACCACATGCCACACAGCTCTTGGCTTGTGGAAATGGCAGTGAGCTAGTTAGACCCAACATTAAATTTGGCCCAGTGCTGCAAAGTCCAAGTCTCCATCAGTTCCTGATACTGTCTTGTCATTGGGAGTTCTTGAAGAAATTTAGTACCTGAATAGCCCAATATTTGTGCTTACAGTCCCTGACTTTTTTGCACATATTTATACCTAGGAGCCAGCCTTCAGTCACCTAGTTCTCTCTTTGGTAATGCAGTTCCCATTAATAGCAGGTGAATTTTGGATTAAACCCACTTATATTAGAAGTCTGCAGAAAAAAACAGTGTAATGAAAAGAAACTGGCACTCACAGCATGTGATTCTTCTGTATGATCTACCACAGATAAACTGTGTCTTAAGAGTGCCCATTTGTCAGAGAATTCTCCAACTTTGGAAATTAGGTATCATTACCAGCATCTGTTATATCTTGGGACACTGAGCAGACCTCCAGTCTTTCATAATATGTTCCCTAATGCCAATTAAAACTAATGACTTGACATTTTGAAAAGCCTTTTGACTCTTTAGTATCTTTTTGACACCTGGCCTTTAAGGAATCTTCTTTCAGACTGTGTCACTAAAAGCATCTTGTTCAGAGAAGCTCATACTAAAAGGAATTAAAACATGCTATGGTGTGGGGGGTTTTGTTCAAATCCTTCTTATAACTAGGAAGAACTGCTGATCTGTGTGTTGAAAAAGGTGTGCTGATTTTGAATCAGATAGAGTTCATTTACTTCACAGTAGCTGGTATGGGGCTGTGTTTGGTTTTGTGCTGGAAACATTGTTGATAACATGGGGATGTGTTTGTTACTGCTGAGCAGCTCTTAAACAGCACTAAGGCCTTTTCTGCTCCTTACTCCACCTGTGAGTGGGCTGGGGTTGCACAAGAACCTGTGAGGGGACAGAGCCAGGACACTGACCCCAAGTGACCAGAGGCACATTCCATAGGATATAGCATCATGGTCCATGTATAAAACAGGGGAGAAGAAGGAAGGGGGAGGACATTCAGAGTGATGTCCTTTATGGTGTTGGTGGAGGTCCACTCCCTGTAGATGTTTAGAAAAGACTGGACATGTACTTAGAACCATGGTCTAACTGACTCAGTGGTGTCTGGTCGAAGGTTGGACTCAGTGACCTCAGAGGTCTTTTCCAACCCAATTGGTTCTGTGATTCTGTTTGTCTTACCGAGTCACTGTTAACTTGCAATGGAGCCCTGTTCTCCTGGGGATGGCTGAATTCCTGCCCCGCCATAGGAAGTGGTGAATGAATTCCTAGCGTTGCTTTGCTTGCATGTGCAGCTTTTGTTTTAACTATTACACTGAATTTTCTGATTCTCTTCCCCCACTTACAGGAGGAGGAGTGCATGAGAGGCTGTGTGGGGCTGATGGCTGATGTTAAACCACAACAGGATGTACATGAGAAAACACAAGAGATGAGTATCAGACACAGTAAGACAATCCAGGGATGTCTCCTGGAAACAGCAAGAGAAAGTAACAAAGAAATGGGGAACAACGAGACTGCAAGCTGTGGGACCAGCAGGCACTGAGACATCTGGTTGGGTGGTTAGCTCAACCTTTCTTGCAACAAAAGAATGAAGTGACTTTTGTGTTTCTGCTTCACAAGGACTTGGCACCATGTTTTACAGCAAACTTGCACAACACTGGCACCACAAAAAGGAAAGATGTTACACACTATGGAGCCTAGGGAGAGGCTCCCTTTGTTACTTTTATGCAGCATGGATGAGGGAGTGAAAACCAGTATCAAACAGCTCTTGCTGAAGAGCATTTTTTTGTCTCTTATTCTAAAATAAGCAAAGACATCCTGCGGAGCCCAAGCATTTGGTCTGCTGGAAGACAGGGTCTGCTGTGCTCACTTGCAAGGTAGGACCAGCATGAGGAGAGCTGGTTGTGGGCAGCATTTGAGTAGGTGGGTGTAGCCTGGACAAAGGGCTGCATGAGTAACAGGACCTGCAGCATACTTTGATATGATTGTTCTTCTTATCTTGCTGTATTTCCCCCAACATCTATTCAACTTCAGCTGGTTCATTACCATGCAAATAAACTTACTCTTCATGAAAGAAAAGCTTTTACTAGCTCCTTGTGTATCCAATACTCCAATTTCTTCCATGTCCTACAAATAACATTTTTATAGGTCAAAGACACATATGTGTGTATCTATGTGTATGTCTCTCCCCTGCTGTGTTTCAGTCGTTCCTGTGCATACTCTACCTGTATGTGAATTCTAAATTCTGCCTGGGTGACAAGGAAGGCCAGATAAAGTTATTCCACTATTTCTGATATCTTTCAGTGTCAGAGACAGTGTTTATATAATAGAAAAATAATAAGCTCATTAAGAGGGCTAAAGAGCTGTTAATTTATCTGCAAAGATCTGCTGTAGTAGCAGTTCTGGTGAACTGAAATATGTCCCATATACACAGCTGTATTGCAAAGGCCACAGCCAGTGCTAGAGCAGAGTCCTTTGGTTGTTTCCCTCTGTGCTGTTTGGGAAGAGGTACAGCTGCCTGGGAGGAGAGGAGGCACAGTGGCACAGCTGTACAGTTAGAGGGTTTGTATATTGGATGTGCCAGTGGGTGGTTGTACGGACATATCTGTGCCATGTGTTTTCATCTCTGTGTAAATGTGTTATTAAATCCCTAGACACACAAAAACTCCCTCAGCTGTGAAGTGCTGAACCTAGCAGAGTACTCTGGAAATGCAGAAATGTATTTGAGCCATGCTTTTTACATTTTCTATACTGACCATTGTTGGGGATGGGTTACTTTCTTGGATAGACTCCTGGCTTGAGCCTGTCTGTCTATTCTTAGGCTTTCTTCTTTTACTTTGTTGCAATGTGTTTGGGCTTTTAATTATATGGGGATTTTTTTTCCTTTTTTCAATCTTCTGAAGGAAAATATGTAGTGCCAGAGTTTTTGGGAGGAAGACCCTTGTATAAACCAGCAAGGGGGCTATGAATATAATAAATGTTTTAGTACACTTTCCTAGCTTAACCAAGTTGACATGCTGGCCAGTAAATGTCTACTGCCTCTGTAGTTTCCATTCTGACACTCTGTGTTGATAATAGCTGGATTTATAGAGAAATGAATCACGTAGCAGAAGAGGTGCAGATCCATGCAAAGAAGCTGTAGATGAAATAATATGTCACCATTCAAAGCCCACATTTACTAATAAAAGACTTGTTTTTCCCCAAAGACAAGTTTAGTGAGAAAAGTAACAGCAAAAAGTTCCTCTTGGATCTGAAAATAAATATGTATTTTGTTCTGAGAGCTCTGGATTCTTCTCAGGATCCAGAGAAGAAATCAGAAACAGAGATTTCCTGGAGGAAGAGTTCATTTCAATTTCTACGTGCATGGGAGCGCACGGTTTGAGGGAGTGATGTCAAGCCAATGCTCTAGTTTAGCAGTGGGTAATCAGAAACTATTTGAAATGTCCCAAATCTATAAATTACACTGCAGTTGTTCCCTGCTAGCATAAAGATAAAACAAGCGTAAGCTAACCTCAGTGTTCCTACTGCTCAGGGATCAAGGGCAATAGAAGAGAGGCATGGAAGAGCTAGTAGTGCTGCTGCCAGCAATCTGTACTGCCTCAGTGCCAGCTGGGGAAAGAAGAGTCCACTTCTGCAGCGAGGTGTTTACCAGAAGCACCCCTCACAAACAGGTCTCAGCAAAAACTCATCTGCAGAGCCTGGAATTACTCCCTTAGCCACAATGGTCCCAGACACACAGAACAAGCAAAAGCAGGGTTTGCAGGGCCAAAGCATTGCACTCTCATATCAAAACCTCTACCAGAACTTGCAATCCCATTGATTCCACCATCAGTTTGGTTTGCTGCTTTACCGACTCACATTCATCAGACAGGTAGGACTCATACCTGACCTTTTATTAACACAGTCCAGATTTGTTTATCTTGATATGCAGATGTGCTATATATTAAGCCTTGTGCTTTTCCATGCCAAATCAAAACCAAAATTCTTTTTAATGAGTAGTGGGGGCAGCGGGGTGTGTATGTGTGTGCATGTGTGGTGCTCCACTTGCAGATGCCTTGGAAGAGACCATGCAGGAAGCTGAGCAGGGCACTTCATCATTTCTGCACAGTCAATACTAAGTTGGACAGTTCCCATGAACAGGAAGAAAGAGTATTCACGCCAGCTTCTCTCAGAAACACAGACACCACAGTGAGGATGACTTGGGGGTGCCTTGTTCATATCAGGATCTTAGTCCCCATCATTGTCCTGGGATAACCACCTACATGCCCTCTCTTTCAAGAAGCTGAGCACATCTCACTTGGTTTTCATTCTCCACAGCTGCTGGCCATGAGGCCTTTGCTGTGTCATTGTCTGGTGGTTACAGCTGTGGAGGAATGAACCTCTTCTCAGTTCTGACCTTTGCTTAAGACAGCTTTTCACCTTGCTGGAGAGCACCTAATTATGAGGATCTTGTTCTAGGTAGGGTACAGTTTCTACATTTTACAGTAGATATTTACATGTCTAGGCAGTAAAATATAAGAACATTTCTGGAAGTGGGTACTGGAGGCCCAGACTATTTTTTCCCAAAGGAAAAGCCTAATTGCTACTCCAAATATTAAGCTGAAGAGGTTGTTCAACTTTTCTGTTTCTGTAGTCTATTAATCCTGCATTCTTTTCTGCATGACAGCAGATCTTCAAAAAGGGATGCAGAGTGCTTAGTGGCCAGAACAGATCCTGCAATGAGGTAGCTGCAGACTGTTTTGTTCGTGCTTAGGAAGGCATCAAGCCTGACTCCTTCTGTGTGACTGATCTGCCCAGTGAACTATAATGTAAAAGGAAATACGAGCCCTTCCCCATCTGCTCCTTAAATGAAGGTAGGTGATCAACTCCCTCAGGCACAGCCCAAGCCAAATGGTGTGTGCTGGGCATGTCCTGGGAATATTCACCCAGCTGAGCCCTGTAGAAATGTTTAAAATTTTGTTTTCTGATTCAGTTATGGAATGAGTGTGAGCTGAGCTGCTCTTATCAAGGGTGGGGGGATTCTTCACCAGGCCGTGGACACAATTACAGGTCCCTGATTAACATCAAATAAAAAAGTGTGGCATTGCTTGATGTACTTGACAAATAAAGTGCAGTTTTCGAAGTAACAATTTTAGATTGAAATGTTTATATTCTACCTAGATCTTAATTCTGACATCCAAGTGCATTACAATTTTGAAATGACAGAACTCAGACAGTACACAGTTCAAAACTGTGAAAGACATAAAACATTTTTGGATCCTACATTTCTGGATCATCAAACTCTGCAAGGTACAATGTAGGGTATAGTATTTGGTTTTATTTGTTTAGATAATTATTTTACGTAAAGTGAGCTTATATGTCTAGAAATTTCCCAATTTTTATTTTGAAAAACTGAATTTTGTATTTTTTTACATATTGATTTTTATTAAAAACAACAGAAATTGCTTTCTTTTCAAGACCTCCTCAAACACAGTAAGTCATACTTTAACATTATGGTTCCAATACAAAATAATGAAATTCCAATGTAAGAAAACTATACAAAATGATAGCTAGCAGGAAATTAATTCTTATTTTACTTCAATCTACTGGACTTTCAAAGTTGTGGGTTTCTATACCCAATCATACCTGTCAGTGAGAGCATATGACTTTCCATCAGTCTCCTACCTGCTACATAGCAATGATAAGAAACACATCCTCACCTTTCCTTCAGTTCTGCCAGCACATCCTGCATTTTGTTTCCAGATTTCTTTTTCATTCTGATGTTTAGAGGACTGCTGAACATAAGGTTAAAAAAAAACCAAACCGAACATGAGGCCATATAAGCAAATTTACAACATAAAGATAAAATGTTCCCCCAAGGGCTACCAGGAAATCATGCTGCATGTCAGAGGAGGAAGGAGAGGGAGTGGTGGGATCATGCTCATGAGCAGTAATGAATACAACAGATACAAACCTCCTCCTCAACCCAAAGCAGCCAAGGCAAGTGACTGTGCTTATACAAACATTAAAAAGCTAAAAGAACACAGACCCCATATTTTTTAATCACATTTTTGATAGGCAGGAAGTAAATGCCTTGTTGTAGGTGTTCTGGTCTTCTGAAATTCAGTTCTGTAAAACATTGCCTGCAGTGGCCTAACTGCTGTACAGTACATTCTCTCAGTTTTCCATGGTAAACTCAATTGATAGTGGTGCTCTCTGAAATATTCCAGTTCATTCCTGACAGTTTCACCAGGAAGTGTTGACCAGAGTGTTCTAGCCAGTATTTTACCTCTCTTAAAAGCACCGCCACTCTTCAGCAACACCATGTTACCCAAAGCTGCAAGAAATACAAATTCCCTGTCTAAAACTGCTGCCTTCTTGGAGTCCATTTTATCTTCAAGTCAAAAATAAAGAACTTAAACAGATCACAAGCACTAATTTATCAATTATCTGTCTTTCCTGTGCCAGGACAAACAGTATTTACTTTCATTCAGAGTAACCTATTATCTGTAAATTTTAACTCTGCCAAGTTCTAAGAAATATAAATGGGATTTTTTTCTACAGAGACTGAAAGTATACTGTTATTGTAGTTCTAGTTCTCAGTTCTTGGGTTATTTCACACAAAAATTGTCCAGTTGTTTTAGGTGTCTTGTCATTTCATCAGATGTCACATTTTTTTGCTTTATGAACATGAAATTCCTGTAAGTGTGCATGGGATTTAAAGGAAAATTTAAAATAAAAAAAGAATATGCTGTATTGGAATTTAACCTATTTAATAAGCATTGTAATGTTAGTACACACCAAATATTATTGATTAACAAATTTTAATCCATAGTTTTGCAATTTAGTCTTAAAATAGTACAAAAAAATTAACAAAATTTCTAAGCACTGAAGCTAGATATCAAAACCACATTTAATTAAACCTTTAAGACAACATACCAGACACACTTCTTTTTGATAGTTGGATATGAACCCCCTCATGTTTCATAAATACAGCACTGCAAACATACTTAAAATATTTATTTTGGTGAAATTCATCAAGATTATTAAATACGTTTGTATTTATCAGCCTTTGCGCTTCCTTGTTTTAGCAAACGGCCTGGTTCAAACATTACATCTACAACATACTCTTGAGGAGGAAGCAGAAGCCCTTTGGGAGAGTATTCAACCAATTTAACTTCATTCCAAGCTCTGTTATACTTGCCACGAACTAAACTACAGCCAATGCCAATTCTGTCTGCTATCACCTAAAAAAGAAAGAAAAAGTAGTTAATTGCAATTCATTCATGTAGCTTCTGTGATATACAGCAAGGCCCAGTGGTGCTTAAAAACACAACAAACACCTGAAAGGTCTAGAGTTTTCTTGAAGCAGACTTTATAAATTTCTCAAGTGTTCCAAACTTCAAACCTTTATTGTTGGTTTTGCGTAGAAAGTGTAGGCTTTTAAACGTTATTTCTTGCATATCCTATGCACAACATGAAAAACACTCATTTTAACTCTTTTCAAACACTGATACATTATCAACTAGTCCTTCAGATCTCAAATGAAGTGCAACACCCACAGTACCCAGCAATGTTTTTTTTCTACTTGGAAGACTTCCTTCTGAATAACATTTTGAAGTATATTTAAGCAATGAGGTGTAGGCACACTGCACACATATAGCTAGTATGAAATATTAAGTGTAAAAATGTAACATTTTTATCAGTGTAAGTTTAGGACTGTTGCTTCACTCCAAAGCACACTCCTTGCTTTTCAGCCCTGGAAATGTGGGAAGCAATGAAATGTGAGGCAAGTGTCTGTTAGATGAAACACCTGCCTTTCCTCTGGACTGCACTATCACAGGCAGACTTATAATGGTTTCCAGCTACCAAACTGCATTCTCAACACACATCTGCTGTGAAGGAATGAAATCCTGGAAGATTTTTAACTTGTTACAAATGGATGGGTATCCATCGCTTAAGAGTGCTGTGGCTTTAAGAGAGATGACCTGTCCCTACAAAAGTTTCTTAGGACAGTGGAGCATAATTAATTCACGCCCTCAGAATGTCATAAAATAAGTTGGAAACTTTCTCTCCCTATGGATACCATAAATTTAGGGTTGTACTCTTTCTCCTCTGTACTCTTTCCTAGGTCCTTCCTGCTTAATGTGCTAAGCCCTTGTTTCTCTGTTTCTTTCCATTCAAGAAAGAGAAAAATCCAGCCAAGGAAAAAGGATAGGACAGATAACCAGGCTGCACCAATACATTTTCATATGAAGAAAGAAGAAATAAAACTTCCCAGTTTCTTCCAAGAAATTAGAACATAGAAGCTGTTATATACTATCACAGAATACTGGATAGATACCAAATAAAAATTGTCCCAACAAGTTAACATTTGCAGCATGGAAAAAGAAAGAAGCTGCATAATTCAATATTTTACAGTTTACAGAAAATGTAAAATGTTTTGACTCCAAATCAAATACTTTGGCTTTTTGCCATTTATCAAGTATTCTAGTGATATCACTTAAGACAATTTAATGACAACAAGAATGTTTACAGAAAGAAGCGATGCTGGCTTTCATTCACTGGGAAATCAACTTTGCTGTTGAAAAATTATGAAACTGCATACAAAAGATTTTACATGAATATAAATACTGTATTATACTGATGCAAATATACTTTAGTTTATATTATCCATTTAACAACAATATGTTATATTGCAAAATAAATGATAATGTACCTTGAAAAGTAAAGCTCTGTGATAGAACGTCCCTCTTTTGATTTTCCCGATAGGCACAATGTTGCTTTTCAGTCCAAATTCTATTTCACTCATGTCAAGTTCCCAGCAGAAGTTATGTAGTTCCTCTTTTTCAACAGGGCCACCCATCTTGTCTGCAACAAACCTGTTCCAAATGCATACCAGGATCAGTTACATCTATAATTCTTCTTGTATTTATTGCAAAAATGTAGCACAATAAAATGTATACAAGCAAGAAGTGAATGACCTTTATGACTGTAACACCTTTTCTACTTTTGCTTAATCAACTTTTTAAATTCAGTAATTGGTATTTTAAATATGCTTGTTGATAAATACAGATAACCATAACTCAGGTCATTCGTATTTGGCACAGACCTAAACCAAGGTGCAAAAGCAGAGATTCTGGAGAGGTGTAGTATAGGCACAAAGTCCTCAGAAAAAGTCATCAATAACAGCGTAATTACTGAGAAAGTAATTACAGAAGCTGATGGTCATGTTTACAGGTAACAGATTAGGTGAGTTACATGTTACAGTATCCAGACCTATCATTTGTTTGAAATAGTAATAAAGACATGAGAATATGTATGACAAAAATAAAGCCATAGGTAATGATCCCAACATAGAAAAGCACCTGTATTCATTGAAGGTACTTACCTTCTACATGTGCTTTCTTATATTGAAGCCAGTATTTTGGGAGTGAGCAGTATTTATCCATTAAAAAAAGGGCTCAGAAACAGATCAGAACTCACTGTCAGTGCAAGCTCTGCCAAAAGCATCTCTTTTGGGGGACGGTGCACACACAGGACCAAGCCCTGGTTTATAGGTCTCCCCATACACACACACCTCCATCTCCCCTGTGCAGGGTCACTGTATGTAAAGACCTTCAGTGTCTCAGCCACAGGCACAAGGATTATGGAGGTCTCTCACTCTGGACAAGATGTTGCAGAGCTGACATGAAAATCACAAGCCATTGCTTCAGACAGGGAGCTAAAACCTGCATCCCCTCTCTCCTCTGCAGAAGCAGTGAATGTGTTCCTCTGCCCAGCACAAGCAAGGCAACCTCCAAGGCCTCACTTTTCAAAATTTAGAGTGAGGAAGCATTGGTTTCAACAGCATGGGCACAGAGAGCTATCACCAAGCGTGTCAGACAGGGTATCTTGAAGCTGGGAATTACTGGGTGAAGCTGAGAAAGTGTGAGGCTCGAGGCAGTCCCCTGAGCTGTGTGTGCCCATGGCCAGCCCTTGTTAACAAGAGCAATGCTGCCCTAGCCAACGTGCTTGCCACCACACAAAGGTGTGCTGTGCTTGTTCCAAAGGAGACATCCAGCACTACTGATGTCTCCTCATCTAGCCTGACCTCCTCCCCAATGAGCACAGAGGGAACTCTAGCCAGGCTGCCAGGCTGCTGAGGGATGCTGCAGCTACCTTCGCCCCCACTCCCTAGCCAACACATGCTATTGAGGCAGCCACCTGAAATGGAACATAGACAGAAAAAAACCCACAGAAAACATTCTACTTAAATTTCCCATGATTGTTTCACTGGGTTGTGTGTCTGCAAGTATTTCGCTGGTGTGTTAGAAGAGCGGATTTAAAATTTTATGGATTCCACCTTGAGGAAGGCAGCATGATTTATACACAGCTGGATAGTTAAGGATGAATATCTGTCCTGTCAAATTCTGCAATCGATGGAAAATTCATTCCTCATATCACATTAGATGACTTCATTAAAAATGAAAGTTAGTAAAAGTAACAAATTTTGTGAGAGTAAGTGGGATCTGACGCCAAACTCTCCGGATTCAGGAGGCAGCCTGAAAACTGCTAAAATATAAAGGTTAAACTATGGAGAATATGAAAACAGACCCACTGCTTGGAGGTGACAGTGACTGGTGCCCAGGCTGTGTAGTCAGTGTAACCAATGAAGCACACATTGGTACCAACAGCCTGTACATGCACTATTGCAATATTCTGGCACTATTAAATCATCAGGATATTAATTACAAGAGCACTTAAGAGCTATGTTAGAAAACTTGTCTTATGCCTTTGGCTCTATAGAAAACAAAATACAATAGAGTTGCTGTCCCAAGGGGTTCCAAAAACAAGTAGGCAGGAAAGATGGTAGGAGAAAGAACAGACATGATACATGGTAACTTGCAATCATCTTGACTATTAGATTTGGGTTCTAATGATGCTTTTAGGCTTTGCAAAACCTGTGTCTCTGGGGCTCCTTGATGATGTAGATGCTATATGCAGCTGATGTGTTCACTGGAAAGAATCAGTACAGAGGTATAAATGTGAAAAATAACCTGAAATTGTCTATAAGAGTATTTTTTTAAATGACAAATTGATACTCTTTTGTTGTAAGTGATACTTTATTTTAAAATATATTAAACTAATTGCAACAAAATTAGAAACAAGAATCTTAAAATCCAAATATGGCAGCATTCTGGGCCAAAGCTGATTTGGATTCCCCTTAAGCACGGGAAAATAACTATTTTTAAAAAGTTGACTTTGGATAAGAAAACAGTTATTTTACCAATAATTTTTCAGCTTATGGAAATATGATTTGGTACTCACTGTGCAAGAGCCACAACCTGTTCCCGGGTAGTAGTTAGTGGTAGAATTGTTTTGGAAGCATCATTAATGTAATCCATTAAAATGATGTCAGGTGGTGGTAGCCATTGGGAATTTTCTAGATTTATTTCCTCCTGCACTGGAGGTGTAAGTTGAATGACTTCTTTTGGTTTTTCCTCTTCTTTTCTCCCCTTCCCTTTTCTTATATAGAAAAAAAAATACACTTATCTAGAATACTGTATTCTCTAGAGTTCAAATTCGAATACATTCGTTCTCCAACAGGATATTTAGACAAATTGACTAGGGAGAGGGGGAAGGTAGGAGACATCTTTTCTATTGATAACAAATATGCAAAATCTACAAACCTGTAGAGAACACTTGTGGAACATGCCCTTAGGAAGTGGTTAGGAACAAATGCCACTAGCTCCATATTAACATTGTTGTCAATTCTCATTTTATTTTTAGTTGGCTCTGATATGCCTTTCCCATGTATGGATTATATAGAGGAGGAGACATTTACTTACCTACTATATACGTATAGGGCGTATTTTTAGTTATGGTTTAGTTTTGTATGGATATGAACTAAAAACCATGAACTCCAATGAGTTTTTACTTGACAAAAATCTGGTCTTCAAATAAAGGAAACGATGATATCAAAAGCACAGCTGAAATCTTGACAGGACATTCCAAAACACAGCCTCTGTACTTGCAAGTTCAGGTACTTCAAGCATTATGCAAACTACAGCATGGCTTGTCAGAGGAAGATTTTACAAGAAGTCTGTGTTTTTGCTGACTCCTTTTCATTTCACATGCTTCATATTTTACTAATGCTCAGGATCTGAAAAATTACTATGATCCTAAACAGGCATCTTAAGCACCCAGCAGAAGTATAAATGAAATTACTGTTCTACTTAAATTAAATACTGTGCATTTCACAAGTTTTGCAGCAACTATGAAATCAGTATCTTACCAGAGGTATTATTGAGGTCTATACAATCAGACAGTTTAGGATCTTTCATTTGTGAAAACACACATGAAACAAATGTTTTCTAAGCATTATATCTTTTTTCAGCATAGATCCTGAAAATTTTTACTGTGAAATACAACAAAACTTATTTTTTTCGTTTAACAGTTCCGGCTTATTTTTTAAAATCTATAATACTTCTGGTGATCTTGGAAGGAAAAAGAAAAAAGAAATAAAGGACCACTAGAGTACATGGCTCCAAGACAAACTGTCATTATTGCATGCTCTTCAAATTATTCTTAAAATTTATACTATGAATAGCACTCTTAAGAGGGAAGGCATTGAACAAAGCAAAAGGGCATACACCATTATCAGTAGTTGAATTCAAGCAATTTGTCTTCAGAATACTTTGCAAACTTTTCTTTAACCTACTGAGATTTACCATATTCACAAAAAGCCCTTTTCATAGGTGTCACAAAGCACATTATTTTAGAAGGATAACCAATTAAGATTTAATCTTAAAATTATAGAAAATTCACCACCCTCTTAAATAAACTGTTCTGGTTATTAATTACACTTACACTTGGAAAAAAGCAGACAAACAGTTTTCTTTCTCTAATTTGACTCTATCTAACTATAGCCAGAGAACCTTATAATGCTAGATTAAATAGCTATCTACTTATCCATTTATCCATTATGCTTAAAAATACCATGTTTAAAAAATTCTGAATTATTCCCAACTCTCTGGTGCCCAGTTTAGGAGGTTTTCAAAAGAACACCGTTTACAAATGCTATAATTCTTGTTTCTCCACCATTTGCCCTTTTCCCCCTTCTTCCCTTCTATCCTCCCAGTACTTTCTTTCTCTATGAGAAGTGCACCATTAAATTACAGTGCTATAGGAAAATTTGTTTCCTATTCCTATCTATTCAAATGACTCTAGAATCACACTTTCCAGTTTTCAGGAACAAAACACCTGAGAGAGATGGGTTTGAACAGTGATTTGTTTGGGGTTTTTGCTGCTGCTTATTTCTCTCAGGTATGAGAGAATGTTCTATGTTCTGTTCCTTGGTGGAATAGCTGATTTAAGGTTGTCTTCCACACTTGTCTCTACCTCACTCCTCAACTCTTTATCATACCTGTCTAATCCTTATCTCATAAGGAACTGTGGATCTGCTGTCTTACAGCTCAGTGCTATAAAATAACCAATAACCACTACAGGAGACTTCTACTGTCTTTTTTCCTGCCCTGTTTGTTTAATCCCCATTTTCTTGCCAGCGGGAATTGTGACATCAGAAAAAAATCACTCTCATTTCTCAGAGCCGTCTTCCTAGTCATGAGACTACTTGCTGTGAAAGCAGAGGAATATTGCAAAGGAGAGCTCATGGCACTTTAACAGTCTCCAAGCTGTTTCTGATTCTTTGCAACTTTAGTACAAGAGCTCCAACAGGTAACCAGAGCATCAGCTGGAGGAAGAAGGCAGCCAATACAATATTCTACCATCAAAAAGCAGCCATGACACCTATTTTATTTCCCATTTTGCACAGCTTAAATGCCCTGGTTCTCTTTTGAAAAGGAACAAATGAGCATTGGGAAGTATTTCCTTAAATGCAGTACTGAAACAGGATGGAATAAATACACATTTATTAGTCTACATTAAATACAATCTTTTAGCCCAGTGAATGTGTATATCAGATATGAAACTGCCTGATTAAAAATGTTGCTGTCAATGAAAATATATGTCAAACTATAAACTAGGCACTTCCTCACATCTAATTCAAACATTTCCAGCAGACAATTACAACTGCCCTTTCTCTTGGCTTTCAACTATGGTTTATATAAAGTAGAATCACTTTTTCAAAACAATAGCTTTAAAGAGTGTTCAGTAGTACTTTGCAAAATAATGATAAACAGAAACGTATGATCAAAGGAAAAAATACGTAGGAAAATGTCTAAGCATGTTTGAGACTTGGAGTCAGCTACTGACCTTCAAGTAACTCCCATATATCTCAGAAATTAATAATAATAATGATGATGTATGAATTATGGATTCAAAATGAATGACAATGGGGTTATAAATCATACAACTTGATCATGACATTCAAAAGCAATTATTTCATACTTGAAGAAAGGAGTCCTTGTACCCCTGCAAGGTTTACTATGGGAAATGGAGTCAGGTATTTGTTTTTTCCTAAAGAACATTTTTTGCTTTTCAAAAGAGTTATGGTTGCAAACAGAGCAGTCACTTACACTGTAATTGACATAAATTACATTAAAAAGCAACTGTCCAAGTGTATCCTCATAACACACTGTAATGAACATATATTATTTTGTCAGAACAGATCTCCCAGCTCCTGAGACTATACAAAATGGCCTATGACTCTAGAGCATCTTCCAAGGTGAAGGAACTCCCCACTGGAGCAGAGAAAACATAACTGGGGCTCAGTATCTCCCCTTGTCTCTTGCTCCCTTCGAGTGAACTGGCACAGGCACAGTGGGTCATGAGCAGGGCATGCAGTGCAGCAGGAGGACCTGGAAGGGGACAGAAGCTGGGACAGGCCTCCTAAGCCACCCAAGCTGCTGTATCTACTCTGGTGCATCCTGAAACAGGAACCTTCCACAGTGCAATTCATACAATCCATTTCAGGTATCTACTATAAAATTATTTAAACTGGATTTCAAAATTGCTTGCAGTCCAAATAACTAGTCAAATGTGAATGTCTGCCTTGAAAGTCAGTAACTTTTGGATAGACTAGTCTGACAATTTGGGTCCTGATTGAAGTCAAAACCTCAAACATTCACAGCCAGTAGCTATTATCTGTCAATAATGTGCATGTCTGTTCTAAACAAGTTGATATAATTCAAACATATTCAAATATAACTCGAAGTATAATACTTTAAGCCTTTTTCTCTAGTGCTGCTTTTGCTGAGTGAACACCATCATCCAAGTAACTTCTGTTTTTCCTCTATTGGAGATACCACTGAATTATTGAGATCAAAAGCAGGTTTCAGTTTTGTCTCAATTTTCTTACTGTACGTTTCATTTCTCAAGCACAGATACAAATATATACAGAAATATACAAGCAGTGTCAGAAATCAGCCATTATCTCTGTCAATAAAACACCTGTACAGACAGTAGGGTATCACAGTTCATGAATGAGCTCCAAAATAAAAATTGGAAACACAGTACATCAACTCCTACAACAGACACACCATTTCTCCTTTTTCTCCAACCTTGGAGCATTTAGCATTTCGTAATGTCCATCACTTACTAGAATTCACAGACCTTAGCCATTGCCAAGGCTCCCTTTACCATAAAGAAAGGAAAATTAGGAAGACAGGACTGGGACCCTCAGAAACCAGCATGATAAATGGTCAGTTGACTAAGTCAGCTAACAGGAAAGCCAAGGACAGTTGTAGGTTGTATCACATTCCTATCAAGGACTAGAGACCATTCCATTGATGGCAAGGAGGCTCTATTTGGACTGCTTTTGGACTCTCTTGGAATCAGGCATGTACACCTGCCTTCTCCAGAAGGCACTGTTGTGGTCATGAATGTGCTGCTGTTTTACAGGAAGGACAGCTGGGAGACCATGGTTCAGTTTCCTTCCACATAACAAACCACAGGTTAAGTATTTTATACTAGACAAGGACTAAAAGCCTGGTCTTGGTGAGAGTAAGGAGAGTTAAGTACCTGAAAGCTCAAGCAAAATGCCCTGTTCATTACACCTCATCATTTAGTGATCAGTTACAACAAACCACAAAGAGACTTTGTGTTTTGAAAGAGACACAAAGAGGCAAAGAGTGATCAGTTACAATAAACCCCAAATATCTTGTGGTCAGCTATCTGCAGGTGTGAGGGACAGACTCAAATCCTCTTTCTGTAAAAGAAGGAAATTAATTTTCCACTACAAGAGTAGAGGTTCTGATCTACTTGGTATGAAGAGACAGATTGCAGCACTGTACCTAGTGTATTGTATGGATCAGGACAAGTGCTGCAAGAGTGAAGCATTTTTAGGCTAGTTGCCTAAAAATCAGGACAGCTCTGAGCACACCCTTCTCAGCTTTAGTCATCCATCAACTGCACTGGAAGAGATTTAACCTAGAAATAAGGAGGCATGTAGGCAGTGTAGGAACATTTCATGGGTTTAGGTTCTAAACTGAGGAAGAACTTCTACTGTAATTTCCTGTGTCTTGGTTGTCAAGTTGTAAAATAACAGTATTTCACTGCTTCCAATGGATAATGAAGAAAAAAAAAGAGCAAATAAGAGTGAGCTGTTCAAATACAGCATGGGAAGAGAGGACAAATAATCACTAAGATAGATAAAGGAATATTACTGCAAATAGGAGGTGAAAGAAAGACTCCAAAAATATATTTAACATTGTGTTTAGGTATTTGTACTCCATTCAGAAATTGTCTGTCACTATTTTCTCAGACTTCTATTTCTAGTGTTAGAGCAACAACAGAACATTGACAACTACTAAATTTGACAACCATACCTTAATTTTTCTCTGCTGCTTCTTCTTGAAACAGACGGTGATACTTCTTGTACCTTTTCTACTACAATACTGGAACAGAATAAGATATTTTTACATTTATTTGCAAAGTTAATATTTGCACGTGAAGCTATGAAAATGGAGTTTGGATTTTAAAGGACAATAAATATATTCATAGGTGGTACGTAAGGGAAAGAAATAATGTAACTACTACTAAACCAGACATTAATTCAGGGAAGTATGGAATCACAGAATGTCAGAATATGCTGAGTTGGAAGGGACCCATCAAGATCACAATATCCAACTCCTGGCTCTGCACAGAACCATCCCCAAGAGTCATGCCATGTGCCTGAGAGCATTGTTCAAATCCTTCCATTGTCCAAATACTTCTTGAACTGTGTGAGGCTTGGTGCTGTGATCACTTCCCTGGGCAGCTGTTCCAGTGCTCAGCCATCTTCTGGGAGAATAATCTTTTCCTAATATCCAACCTAAACCTCCCCTGACACAACCTCAGGCCATTCCCTTGGGTCCTGTCACTGGTCACCACAGAGATCAGTGCCTGACCCTTCTCTTCACCTCATGAGGAAGTTGTAGATTGCCATGAGGTCTCCCCTCAGTCTCCTCTTCTCTAGGCTGAGCAGACCAAATGATCTCAGCCACTCCTCACACGGCTTCCCCTCGATGCCCTTCNTTGTGCCCAACCCATGAGCCAGGTGCTCACCCATACTGGATGTGTTTATCCAGCTGTGAGCTGGACATCCTGTGCAGAAGGACACCGTGAGAGACAGCATTGAAAGCTTTACTGAAATCCCCATGGCTTACTTTGTCACAAAAGAAAATCAGGTTTCTTGAGCAGGACTTTCCGCTCATGAAGCTGTGCTGGCTGTGACCAATGACTGCTTTGTCTTTCAGATGTTTTTCAACACCTCCCAGAATAATCTTCTCCATAACTTTACCAGGCACTGGTGAAGTGAAATGAACAGGCCTGTACTTTCTGGGATCCTTCTTCACACACTGCTTGAATATCAGGACATTCACCAGCTTCCAGTCAGCTGGGACTTCTCTGTAGTCCCAAGACTGCTCAAAAACCATCAAGAGAGGTTGTGCAATAATATCATCCAGCTCTTTGAGGATTCCTGAATGAATCCCACCAGGCCCCAGAGATTTGTAGGGATCCAGCTGGAGCAGCAGATCCTGCACAATTTCAGGGCTGACTGGGAGTTGATAATTCTTGCAATCATGGTCCTCCAGCTCAGGGGACCCTTGGTCCGTCATCCTTGATGAAGACGGAGGCAAAGAATGTGTTAAACACCTCTGCCTTGTCTCTGCCCCTGTTTGTAAGGAGATCATCTTCATCCTGTAATGGGACAGTGTTGTTTTTGCACTGCCTGTTGCCATTAATATATTTGAAAAAACCCTTTTTCTTGTCCCCCACAGTTCTGGCTGGCTTCAACTCCAGCTGAGCTTTGGCCACATGAATTTCTCCCTACAGTGGCCAGCAGCAGCTCTGTGTTTTTTTCCCATGTCACCTGATCCTGCTTCCTCTGGGCATACACCTTCCTTTTTTGCCTTATTTTTAAGAGAAGATTCCTGTTCAACCAAGATGGCCTTCTGCCTCACCTGCTTGACTTCTGACATTTGGGAATTGCCTGCTCCTGTGCCCTTAGGAGGTGATGTTTAAAAAGTGACCAACACTGACAGATGCCAGCATCTGCAAAAACATGTTCCCAGAGGATCTTACTCACTCATTCCCTGAGCAGTCTGAGGTCTGCCCTCCTCAGGTCCAGAGTCGAGGTTCTGGCACTTTTGCTTCTGTTAACAGAGATTTTAAACTCGATCGCTTTGTGGTCACTGTGGCCAAGACGGCTTCCAATCTCCACTTGCTCACAAGATCCACTCTGTTGACAAGGAGTAGATCAAGGAGGGCATCTTTCCAAGCCTGTTCCATGAAGCTGTCATTCAGGTTTTTAGGAATCTTCTGGCCTGGGTTGTATGAGCTGTGTGATGTTCCCAGTTAATTTCTGGCAAGCTGAAGTCTCCCATAAGGACAAGGGCAGTTGACTTGGAAGAGTCCCTCAGTTCCTCAAAGAATAATTCATCACTGTCCTGTCCAGGAGGTCTATAGTGGACTCCCACGATGGCATCTGCATTATTTGTTTGTCCCTTGATTCTTACCCAGAGGCTGCCAACTGTGCCATTGGCAGCTGTGAGCTCCATACATTCTACCCCTTCTATTCCATACAGTGCCACCCCTCCTCCTCTCCTGGCCTGCCTGTCCCTCCTGAAGAGCCTGTGACCATCCAACAGGGCACTCCAGGCACAGGATCCATCCTACCAGGTTTCACTTATGCCAGTGATGTCAAATCTCTGGGACTGGGCCAAAGCCTGGATTGCCCTTGTTTGTCCCTCCTGCTTGAGCATTTGAGTGGAACCATTTCAGGTGTGGTCCATTGCAGCCAACATCTCCTGAGGCAGATTGAGGGATCCCATTACTGCTCCTTTCCTCAAGTATTGACACACCATCCCATCAACCATCACTGGCCAGCCTGGCTTTATCCCTTTCCCCCTTCCAGGCTGTTTAAAGCTCTGCCAATGAGCCCTGCCAGTTCCTGTGTTAGAGGTGTTTTTTTCTTCTGAGATCAGTGAATGCCCAGTGATGAACACAAAAGTAACTGGGGAGTAAGGCTGCTGCCAGTGTGCAAAAGCAAGAAGCTGTATCAAAGTCAAAGAATGAAGACCTACCTGATAGTTAGACAGCTCTAGGGATCAACAAAGAGCATGGAAGTCTCATTTGTCATAGATATTCCCAGACATCTTTATGGTGTCATATACAAGCTTAAAAGGGAAGCTAATGACACTGTAACCCAAATATGTGATGTGTTGACAGAGAAGAAATTTTTGGACTTGCAAAATATTGGTAGAGCAATCTTTGATCTGTGAGACTGTTTATAGGAAATGGCTCCCAGTTAAACAAGCCCAATACCAATTTCCTGCATTCAAATCCAAGAAGATTTGTTAGGCTGGCTTCAACTTAAACAAAGAAGAAATGGACACAGGTTCTTTATCAAGCCTGAGAGCTTAATGCTTGGCTTTGTCCCACCCCTTGGAATGATGTGCTTAAAATTCCATGCATTTGTCTGTACAAGAGGACCATCAAATCATAGGTTTCTTTGTCGAATGCTGACATTCAGCTCAGATGACATAATTATTACAGCAGATGACAAGCTTTGCTATAACTAATAAAACACTGGGTTTCCCATCATCAGGAATCAAAGAGTGTTAAATGAATGAGTCTTCAAGGCTAAGATAAATAAAGCAACTATTGAATAAGCTATTTTCCAAATTATAATTTTATAAAATACAAATGTTTTGCCTCCTAGGACATAAAAGCACTGTGCTGGGAATAAAATAGATGTCTCTATTTATATATGTGTGTGTGTGGATAGATAGATAGATAGATAGATAGATAGATAGATAGATAGATAGATAGATAGATAGATAGAATGAAGTTTTTACTGGAAACAGTGAAAACCATTAAAAAGATGAGTTATTACAACAAATGCTAGTAGATCTAACATGACTCACTTTTCTTGGGGTTTAGCATTAACGAAGATTATTGCCCGACGGTCAGTAAGCTCTTGCTTGCTTAGCTCTTCCAAAGACAAAAATACCGTTCCATGTTTTATCTACAAGAAAATTAGCATAAAATATAAGGTTTTCTGTTCAGTTAAAGATGCAGAGAAAAAATCTATTTAAAAGATACCTAAACAGTAATTTAAAATTCCTAATCCTAAACCAAAGGCTGTGTAAGAACCTACAAAGCTATTCAAAATATCTAAAATTATTTTCTTCTTAATTTGTATTTTCTTCATCATTTTTTTCTTAGAAAAGATTGTTTATAAATATTTTAGCTTGTAGTTATTGGTTTGAAGCATTCCAAACAGTTCCAGAATAAGGAAATGTTCCTGCCTCTGAAGGCTTTACAACATAGGATGGAATTTTCAAAAGCAACCAAGTGCTTTAGGAGCAGGTATTTCACTGACTGTAAGACTGGTATTTCTAATTCTTCTGGGTATTTTGAAAAGTCCTTCTCAGATTTAAATTGAGCATAGCACTAATAAGTGAACTGGAGTCAGTCTTTCTATACAAGCACTTCTTTTGTGAGAGAAAGGGTCATGACTGAGGAGAAAATATGAACTCTTTGCTTCCTTATGTAAAAATTAACAAACAAAACGTCCATAGGTCATACAATGTCGAGTCAGCATTAAGTGTAGTGCAGGGAAAGAGACCAGAAGAACTAAAGTTTGAGAAAGGATCCGGAAAGGTCTAAACAGCTCAGATAGGATTGGGAAAATCACAACTAGGGAATACCATGAAGATGATTTCACCCATTAAGAAAGACAATCAAAAGAGTTCTGTACAACAGCTGTGAAATTTCAGGACAAGAAAATGAAGTATTTTCTGTAGCCAGATTTTGGCTGTTGCTACAGTACTCTTTCTAAATTAAGAGGAAAATGTTACTCTTTCTAAATAGAGCAATTTATTTAGAATAGCTTACCTGACCACAGTCATAGAATCCATTAGTAATGATATTACTTGATGATAAATATCCCATCCGGCTGTACTTTTGGGAAAGACTGTTATCAAGTAGCTTTTCCAGAGCAGCTTCACTAAACTTATTTTTACGCTTTGTTGACAGATTAATTTCTTCTAGGATGTCTAAAGCACTGATAAATAAAATACAAAAGCTAATTCATCATTAAATACTAATCAAATGTTATTATACAGCTCAGAGGTAGTTTTCAGCATTACCAAGGCCAAGATAGATCCACTTCCAAGTGCTGATTCTATGACCTCTGGGCCAGCAAGGAGTGGCTGTGCCACACAGAATTCCTTCTCTAGGGAAGGAAAACACCGTGCAGTGCTCAAAAGCAAAAGCAATTTCTTTAGGTAGTTAAATGCCACCTAAGAAACGCAGGCAGGATGCCACAACCTTTTATCTAGAAAGATGTTATGCACCATAGAGAACCTGGGAGAAAAAACATGTAAAAGGAATAATGATCAGAGCCAACAATATGATACAGTCCAGGCAACCTCTCTCCCTCTCTCTCTCTTTTCAGCTGCAAGGCAATTTGCAGATTCAGTTGTGCATTATGCAATGTGTGAATCCATCTGGTCTAGAACTGTTACTGCACAGCTGGCAGATATTTGCTAAACATCACCAAGCATGGAAACACAGAGAGTTGTATCAACACCACCAGAATGGCAGAATTTTTGCTGCATGGAGATAGAAATAAACAGTAACATGGGGACATGGGAGGACAGGAATTAATTTCCTAAGCTTTTGCTGCTGCTGAAACCCACAAAGTGACAACTTTTGACCTGAAAAACTTAGGAAAGCATCACTAGGAAAATAAAGGAATCTGAATCAGGAGAACATTGCATACTGCAGCTCTAAGACTGTTCAGGAATGAAAAAAAAACCAAGAAAAAAGGATGATATCTTCATATGTGTGTGTAAGGGTACATATTCAAATACTGGTGTGTGACTATGCAGACATGCAGATATTTTTCACATCCCAAGGAATCAATTTTATATATACACTATATATATATATATATTTATGTGAACTACACAGGGAGCCTCAGATGTGGACATCTACAATGTAGACTTCTGAAGGGATGAATTCAGATGAATTTCAGAGGACAAGATTTTCAGGCAAGGCAAATGACACCCTTTTCTTACAGAAGAGAGCAGTGGGAGAAGACAGTGTAGCAGCAGTTCAGGCTGTATGTCTACAGCATATTGCAGATAGTCAGCAAGTAACACAGGGAACAATTTTAAAGGGGAAAATGAATAAAGAAAGGCAGGTCAAATGTGTACAGCAGGGTCTAAATCAAATGACATTACAGGCACAATGGCACATGACCCTCATATGGAAGAAAGATAAGCCAAAACCAGACAAATAAAACAGCTGCACCAAAAATTCCATGAAGGGATGAAAACAAAAAAAAAAATCCAGGAATCAAACAGAAGTGGAAACACTGACACTTCCAACAGAAAAAGTAAGGGACAAACCCAAAAGATGAACAGGCAAAGTGAGACACAACTATTCAGGGACCGAAACAAAAAGAAATGTTTCACGTGCTAGAAGTGAGAGAGGAAAATGTAGGTCTGTTGCTCAATGTGGGAAGAAAACTCGTAACAGATGGCACAGAAAAGACTGAAGTGTCTGATGCCTTTTTTGCTTCAATTTTCATAGAAAGGTTTCAAGCAAATGCCTGGCAGTAATATTAACAAGGAGGTAGAAAGAGTAGTCTTAAAATGCCTAGGGTAAGTTTGAGGAGACAAGGTTAGCAGTCCCTGAGGACACTTACCTCATACACTCTATGAGTTTGCAAAAGCAACGTTGGAACTATTTATAATTGTATTGGAAAATTCTAGGCTAGATGGCTGGAGAGTGGAGAAGGGCAAAGATACTATCTAGTTTTGAAAAAACTATGAACAAGAAAATTATAATAGAGATCATTCAGCCAAATTTCAGTGTCCGAAAAACACCACATCAAATTATTAAACCATCAGTTGACAAGCAACAAGAGATGAGAAATAGCCATTATGTATTTGTCAAGAATCAATCATGAAAAGTCAATCTAATCCTTGCTGCAATAGGGTAATTGACTTAACAGATAGGCAGAAGAAGTAGATGTGAGATATGAGCTGAATTTGCGATACATTTTGACTCTTACAAGTCTTTTCACTTATTCCTACTTGGATACTCATAAGCAAATCAGGGAAATATGATCTACATGAAAATAACATGAAGTAGTGCCTGACTAGTTGAAAAACTATGCTTAATGTATTATTATCAATAATATGCTGTCGGACTTGAAAGACACATGAACTAGAGTCCTGCTTCGATACTGTCACAAAAAAGGATTAAATAAGAACAGTGCCATATGCAAGATAGAGAAAATAATTACTGAGGTTTATTAGATGGTTGGTATGACCTCACCTGAAGTACTTCATCCAGGCTGGGAGATGATACTTCAAAATGGCATAAAAATTAGAGAAATCCAGAGATGTGTGATGAAATGATACAAACAAAACTTATCTAACATTTTTACTTTGTCATGAAAAAGAAACAAGAGAGGGACATAAAAAATGAGAAAGTTCAGTGAGTTAAGCTCAAATTTCTATAAAAAGTGATTATTCAATCTCACTGAAAGCAGGACAAATCAAACATGATTTGTTTTAAGGGATCTTTAAAACTGAGAAACCCTTCTAAGTGTAAGGATATTCCAGCACTGAAACAGGTTACCTCAGAAAGTTGTGAAACTCCTGCAGGATCAGTATTTACCCAAGCCAAAATAAGTCAGCGTACCTTATTCAGTCTCACACTAGGATAGATGGATAATATCACCTTTGAGGTCCCCTCCTGATCTGAATTTCTGACAGTCTCTGAAATTCCCTCAAAGATGGATTTAAAGTATCTGTGCAGTCAGCAGAGAAGTGCCCAGCAGAGGGAGCAGGGCAATTACATATCTTTTAATTTAACAGTAACTAAAAGAGTTGCCTTGTCTGAGGAGTCCCATGTCATAATTCTTATAATCTAAACCAGCTTTTGTAATTCTGATATTAATATATGGAACTGGGAGTTCCTAAGAAAGAATAAAACAGAACCACTTTTCCATGACACTTCAGCACACCTGCAGTTAACCAGAGCTTTAAATCAAATCTAGCCTGTGTGTAGTAAGTACAATTTACTGTATATTAAACTTAGTCTGAAACCTTTATTTCAGTTTCAAATGTATGGGGCACTGTAGTCCTTAATATTGACTGATATAAGTTATCTTCAATATAAAGCCTAATTCAGTCACAGAAACAATAAATGTTTTATAATTCTAGACAGTTCTCTCAACAGGCTTATATTTTGTCAGAAGAGTCTGTTCCTTAAAATCAATACCATTTCATCTTTAACATCTGTGGTGCAAAAGTAGTTTCAGCTTATCAGAAAGCTTTGTTATTCTGCTATAAATATGTAAAGATTGACTTAAATTGACTTCTCTCATCGAAAATTTTCTTTTGACTTTTGGTACTATTTCTACTCACCCTAGCCTGCACAGTTCAATAGCAGTTACTTCATCACTTCCACAGACCATAACAGCCCAACAGGCATTTCTTCTGACTTCTTCATTCTTAGTATGCAGCAATTCAACAAGTGGTCCCAGCCCGCCTGCATTTCTTAACTATTAAAAAGGTGAAAATATTGCCACTTACATATTTCATCTATCCCAGCAAGAACAGCCTGTGAAATTCACCACCCGAAACATACAAGCTTTGTAGAAAATCTACACTGGGCTGAAGATAAGGTAATTTATGGGGATTCTGTGTTTCTGTGAACTCTGCATAGGCTGGAGCTTTAGCATGGTACAAGGCAGACATGCCTTCTGGCTCTGCCCTGCTTTTCAGTTGTTAGGCTGCAGTGTGGAACTCAAAGAGACTATGCAACCCAAGACTGCCACAGAGAGTTGCACAGCTTTTTCTGTGTTCTGGTGCCTCTTAGCAACTAATTTACATCACAATACATTTGAATTTGTATTGTATGTATGACAATCTTATTAACATCCTATTCTCTTGTGGGCTACAGTATCTTTCCTATACATGCTGGAGGAAGTATTGCTCGTTTGGATTTTCAGAGAGAAAGACATTTTAAGGACACTGAAAGAGGTAGATTAATTATCTATGCCCCTTATTCATGTCCTAATTAACAGCCTTGACCCATGAGAAAACCCCAGCTTATGATTTATGAATGCACATAGCATCATTCTTATTTATGAGAAGAAAATACTATGACCAATTCATAAACAGCAAAGAGTTCAACTTGCTGGATGTCACTGATCAAAGGATTAATTATATTTTGAGTTTTGTCTGAAATACATTTACTCCATGCACATCCAGTATCTCATTAATCAAGGTCAGACATTGTCGTTCAGGCCTTGAAAATGGGCAACAGAACACTGAGGGAGAGTAAAGAGGACTGAACTTCTCATCGTCAAAGTTCAGCCAACAGCTGCAGCTGAAGGAAACCTTGATGTTTAATGCTCCTAAATACACAGATCAAGCTATAACCCTGGTTAAAGCTCATTGAAGTCACTGACAAGCTGCAAAGCGTTAATATGGTGCAAGCAAACACAGTCGTGAAAATTCAAGTTAAAGAAAACCCTTTCCAAAATCTCCTTAAAAACTGAGCTAAATTCAGCAGAACAAGTATCACAAAAATAAGTAACTACATAGAAAGGTCAGCACTTCTAGGTCAGACACAACATATTCCTGGTTAATGTAACTCCCACCTCAGATCTAGAAACATTATCAAATAAACACAACCTCAAAGAGTAGTTTTACCTCAGTTCGTGCATCAGCATCACAACCAAAGGCAGCCACAGCAAACGCTGCTTTGCTCTGCACTTGGCTGTTGGTGGAGCGCAGTGGCCCCACAAGGGCCCTCATGATACCATGGCTCTGGATAGTGACACGGAATGGCTCTTGCAGGGACAGATTTGTTAGCACTGCAATGGCATTGGAAATGGCTCCATCTCTCTGGGCGTTCAAGATGTTCATTAATGGCACAATTCCTTCAGCCTCAGCTACAACACTAGCAAAATGAAAAAGGGGAAAAAATATTTGTTATTTTAGGACCATTTTTTCTTCTTAGTATGCTGTTTTTACCAACTAAACTAGTATTACAATTCAAGGTTTACATATATACATATGCAGGCATCTGTACATATAAATGTGTATGTGCGTGATTTCTATATGACTCATGGTGAGAAGTTCAAGAGGCACAACCTCAGCAGACAAACCAAGTCACAAACTTCTGGATTCTTCAACTTACCAGGACATGGATTCTTTCTGAGGTATTGAACAAGTCAATTTAATCCTGCATCTTTTTGAAGGTGCAGAATTTCTTTATCTTTAGTTCCAGGCAAATGCTTCTGCAGCCTCTTATCACCTCTCCCCATGAACATTCTAGAACTACTAATGAGGATTACAGTGAACAGAGCATCCAGATCAACTAGTCTATCAACAGCAGATCCAGTTTACATATTCCCTTTGTTACCAGATGATATTGCATCCATGGCTGAAGGGTGCTGCCCCTCAGCAGTGCTGGAACAAATGCCTGTGTGGCCAAGTCCTAAGATAGACATGCAAAATAATCTATTATTTTATTGTTACTTCAATATATGTTAATGTTATTTCAAATAACATTGGGGAAGATGGTTGGGATTTTTTTCTAAAGAGAATCTCATAGATTTAGATTAGAGAACAGTCAAGGAAAAAAAAACAGCTGAAGAAGCATTATTAACGAAATAGCAACTTTGAGCACGAGACAGCAGAAGGTGTAAGGAGCTGTACTACTAGAGGATATATAATTTTAGTTAAGGCTCATCTGTTTGTTAAACAAAAGTTTGCACTATTGTTAGCAATACGAATGCACAGATGGCAAGTTGAATTTTCACTGCAACTGCTTTTTATACCCTCTATTAATACATGTTGTCTACATCAAAACCATAAAAAAATCTTCAAAAAAAGAGTTTACACTTTTTATAAGTTTTGCTAAATTTCTGTGAACACAGTAATAAAAGAGATCTGTATGTGAAAATCTTTTACTGTAACAGTACCTCACCAAAATTTGACTAATATTTGGATAACAGTTACAAAATAAGCCAAGCTTAGAAGTATCACATATAAAAGAAATTGCTATACTACCAAAGACTGTTGACATTGATAACAAACAAAAAGATCAATGAGGAATGCTGACAGTCACACTCATGCAAAGGGGACAGAAAGTAGAATACATGCCAACCTGTGCCACTAATAATTAAATAATTATTAAAGTAATCCCAATACATGGGCAACATGATGTAGGTCTTACTGAATTCATCTTAGTGCAAGTATCTCCACGTGGTCAGAGAGGGGGATACAGATGCTCCTGAGCATACCTGGAATGAACGAGCAGAGCCTAATGGGTTTGTTACTCTCATCTCTGCCTCAGATGCAAGGCAGTGGCAGCTCACAAGCAGTGCTGGAGCATGGATCTAACAATATCTGACAGGCAGACAACAATTACTTGTTTAGAAAACCAGGGAAAAAGCAGCAATCCAGGGACTGAAGGTGCAGCATTAAGATACAGAGTCAGTTTGGTGTTGCCTAATTAACCCTCCTGGAGCACCAGTAGCTTTAATGCAAGCACTTCAGTCTCTATTCAGAAGTAAATCCCATGTTTCCACATGTCCCACACTGCACCCCTCTGTCTTCCTTCAAGTAGCTGGATTTCCTTTTGTGTGTCCTCCTTCCCCTTTCCTACTTGACCAGATGAAGAAGAGTGGAAAACGTTTTATTTGTTGGGTGGCTTTTTTTCTTGTGGTTGTTTTGGGTTTTTTACTTAGGTAAGGCCACTATACTTCTTTGGTTAATACTGTCTTATCTTGCCCATGAAAATTTTATCCAAATTTTCAGCTTCAGGACTGTTGTAGCTCTATCCAAGCTGCTTTATGTGAAGAGATACTGGACATGCTGATTGCACATGTAAGAATGAGCTGTACACCACATGTATCACAGGCTTGCTGGAAAACATCACATTAACAGCACATGTAACAATGCCATGAGGTACCTGCTGGCACAGCTTGGGTGAGACCCACCATACACACACAGCTGCACACAGTGAGGTGTGTCCATGAGCTGTCAGATTTACTGCATCATGCAGTGCACACACACACACTTTACTCAGGAAGGAAAAAAAATACCAACCAAAATCAAGCAGTTTCTCCTTTACAAAGGATACACAGAAATTCCAGGATTTATGGGACAGATTCACTACTCATAAAATGCAGCACTGCATCTCACAGGTGTAGTATATCCAATATTTCTGCAGTAAGTACAGGAATTACTATTCCTATACTACATCCAAGAATACACATATTCTCCCACAGGAGCTCCTAGTAAAGATATAGTCCCTAACAGACTGGCTACAGAATGATACACAGCACTGAATGACGTAGCCAATCACATCATAAGCAGATTTAGTATAATTTCCATAAAACCAGCAAGTACACAAGCACTTAACAAAAGAGCAAGGTGACGGCTCCTCATGAGTTCAGAGCTGACCTCAGCAAGGTACAGAGCACAGGCAATTTTCTCAAGTGCCACTCAACTTCCAAAAGGTTGAGAACCACTGATTTAGATCATACATATTTATTTCTATCCTGTGTTCTACTTCTGCACTGACTGGTTTTGAATCACAGTTTCATGCACATAGTTTAATCAAGTAGCACACTGAGCACAAGGCAAAAAGAATTTGTTCGAAGTGACAGTGGCTGGTAACAAGAGTTGAAGGTAACCACTACCTTTGAGAATAAGTTTTTAAGAGGGTGTGAACGTCTGAGGCCAGTGCTGTGTCCTGGTAACAGAGATACACAGAAGAAGGAGGAATGGGGAATCCATAGTTCAACTCACTCCTACTCTACAGGCCTCTGGAGAACACAAAAATAGCACTGTCACCCTGGCCCACAGAACTTGACTTCAGAAGGGAGCTGAGAGAATGAACATGGTTAAGTTTGAGGTGCTGAAATACCACAACACTAAGTATGGAGGTCCTTGTTCCCTTTTATCTTGGGCAGAGACATGCACCATGTAATTCTTTTATTATGAGGCAAACAAAAGCCAGAGAATGATTTTACCAGCTCTGTCTTTGCTTAATGCAGATCAGCATTAGACTGTCCCTGCCTCCAGAACACTCTCCTTCAGACACATCCTGCTGACACTGTGCAACTTATCTGTGCTTCCACTACAGAACTATATCCCCAAGGAAGAAGTGAGCCTTGGTATAGCTGAAAAGAAGCATACACTCTTTGATGTGAAAAAGGAGTAAATTAAATAAATTCACAAGTTTTTTCCTCCATGTTTTGTATATATGCAAAATACATACTTTCTTAAACAAGGAGAAAAAAGGTTAGGGAAAAGGAAAGAAGACAACAATGAGAGAAGAGAAGAGAAAAAAAGGGATGATGCATTTGCCACACCACCATTTTTTCCTCAAAATTGGAAGCTGCCTATCTGAAGTACAAACAGGAAGAAAAAAAAGACAAGACAGGTATAGGAATTGCAGATCTTAAATTAAAGTTAAAATAATTGAAATTTTATTAATTAAAAGCACATATTATGACCGTTAGAATGCCTAACATAACAGGGTTAGGCATTTACCTTAATCAAGGTATACACAGTTCAGGTACCCTAAGGACCCTATGCATATTCTTTAGTGAAACAGCAAAATTCTGATTACAACTGGATTCAAATTAGTGTATTTAAGAATAGCTAAAATATTTTTTTCAGCTGTCATTGGGAACACAAATATTAAAAGGTCATATAATAAATATTTTATTTATTCATTTTAAATATACATTGTAATGTTAAGACATTTTCTTGAAAATTCTCTAAAAGATAACTCAATAAAAAATTATTTTATTTTTAAAAATTTAGAAATAACTAAAAATCCTTACTTTTTAATTAAGAAAATTAATTAAAGCATTAAATTAAATTAAATTCAAAGAATAAATGCTGAGAGACTGAGGAAAACCAAACATTTTCTTTACTGCTTTTACTGCAAAAATAAATTAAAAGTTGACAATAAAATCATTATCAAAAACTTCACAATACAAACATTTTTTTAACAGACATTTTGGAGATGTGGATGAATGTCACTGAAGTGAGTATTTTGTTGCTTTAGCTGTCTGGGGTGCAATAGAAAAACTCAGATATTGGGAGTGTGTTGTGAAAACAATCAACAATAAAAATTTGATGAAAATCCTGTGGGGTTTTTATACTTTATTTTTAGTACTATAAGCACTCTGCAGCAAGAACCACCTCTTTGTTAGCATCACAGGAGCATAAAAGCTCTGGTCTGTGACTAAACCTTCTAGCCATGGCAAGAAAAATAACAGATTATTTACTTATAGCATCAGGAATGGTCCAGCTAGCTTTTCTTCCTGAAGACAAAGTCTAGCCTAAGGGAGAAAGCAACTAAGAGTGTTCAAAGAGCTGCCAGAAAACACTGAGATTGCCCCTCAAACCCCCAACCTAAACAACCTCCAGGGGAGGGGAGAGAGAGGAGAAGAGCTGTACAGCTTGACACCACTGTTTACTCAGGATTGTACTAAATTTACACTAGTGAGATTGACACTTCATAAAAATGGTAAAGTATGTTTGGTTTTGTTTCTTCTACCATGACTGAACATAAACTGGTTTATAATCAATTATATTTTTATTCACTTCTATGCTGTTTACTCCCCCCGCTCCTGACTGAGGATTTAACACAATTTCTGCTCAGAAAAAATTCAAATTTTTTCTCCTCACTGGACTTCATTTTTTTCAAATGTGTTTGCAACTGCATGTTTAATTTCTGTGCAAAATTACTGTGATTGTGTGTGAGGTGCTTAGCTAGCCATTTATGCCTGTGCATAGCTCATTTTCATACATAATTGCATGTAAATTATGCATAAGAATTATGCATCTAATTACACACATTTTTTTAAATCAACTCTATCTGTGTTAAATCGCATGACTTCTTTTTCACACAAGACATTTTTGATCCAGCTCTCTTATGCAATTCCTGTCTGAGAAAGAATATCATAGCCAGAAGTTTGAAAAAGCATCAAGAAATAGCTTCCTTTTTTATTCCTTAAATGTATTAGTATTCTTCATTAGCCTTGTTATGCCATCAGAATAATCACATCCAATAAATGTCTTCTGCACTTATCAAAAATTTCACTTCGTGATTTAATTATTTTCAAAAGCAATTGACTGTTGTAAATAGTCTCTCGTATTTTATTTAAAGACTAATATTACTTCCGTTTTCTTCACTATACAAGGGAGATTAATGTCAGTATGTTTATTCTGAGTAAGGGAATATAGCACAAGAGACTCTGATCTACAATCTGGGAGCTCTTTGTGCTCCAATAAAAATATTGATGATATCAACAAACAGTATTAATTTTTCATTTCAGGAACTGAAGCCTCTATTTCTATTTTCTAATTACAAGTATCTTGTTAAAACTGTAACAAAACCAAAACTCAATAAACCTCACAGTCTGGATACAATAAAAGCTTAAACTGTCTGGGTTAGCAGAGACTGTAATACCTTACTCTGATTTAGCAATTCACAGAAATCTTCTAATGTCTATCATTGAACTCATCTGACAAAGTTGCACAGATCTCAGTTCTAAAACTGTAGTATATCTAATTTAAAATATTACAGAAGCACTGGTAATGAAATATCTGTTCATGATGCCCGAGACTTTTAATTATAATAGTATTTGCAACTTTTGTAAAGAATTTCTGATATTTCCACCATTATGTGGAAGGCTTAAAATTCAACAATAGAAACCCTTTTTGCTCCTGAAAGATCCCATGGTTCTTCTTTGGAAGCACCAGCTGAGGAAGGATAAAAGAGCTGTGCCAAGTCAGTCTCTACACATAGTACTTTGGATTGTGAACTTGAGCTTTCACTTCTGGATAACTCTTTTCTGGACAACTGTGAACATATCTCAAATGGCAGCTGTGTGTTTTGTCCTGCTACAAGCTCAAGCTCTTATGATGATTTAGGGTGCAGAAATTTATTCTTTTAGCTTTCTCTCTTTAAATGACTTCTCTAAGAAAATACACATATATGACTATGTTATGATAAAATTACTAAGGTTGTATGTCAAGATGTTAAGGTTACTTGTGAATCCCTATTTTTACCAGATGAGAGTCCAAGTTGCCAACATGCCATAGTCAGTGCACAGGTTAAATTCACAGCAGGGCAGAATTAAGTTTGCATGGTCAGTCATAACCCTGAAATTTCCTTAGAGAAAAATTTCCTTACTTCAAATAAACAACTTCACACTATACTCAAGTAAGTTAAAATACACAACTAAATAATTTAATTTAGAAGTCTACTACAAAGAAAATGCACATGCAAAAGCACCAATACATTTATCTGAAATATTTACTTATATACATAGAATAACCCTTGCCACTTCTAATTAATAAAAAGCAATAATTTATCTCAATGCATATCACTAATGACATTGCAAGGATACAAACTCAAGTGTAATCATGGTACTTGTGCCACTACACAAAAGAAAGTTTTCTCTCCCAGGCTTTGGAGTCTCTATCCAGGAAGAAAAAGTTGTCACCCGATCCCACAGAAATCTATCATGGGAAGTTACAGGTGACAACAAACATGCTCTGAGTGAAATTCCAGCCATCCACAGCTAAGATAAACAGTGATCATACTGCAAGGCTTTGAAAGCAGGATTGTACAAACAGGCCAAAAGATTCTGCAATATCTACAAGGAGTAAAATTTCTATGTGGTTATCATCATCCTAGATCAGAAGTGTTCTGTGTTCTGTCTGAAACTATTTTGGACCTACTTAGGTTTCCATGCACTTTAGGATATGGTGACATGAGATCTGTGTTAGATAGAGATAAATGCTCTACATTGGTCTTTGTCTTGAATATAAGCTCAAAGTTAAAAAACAACAACAACAACAACAAAAAAAACCAAAACCAGGAGGATGCATAACTTTTTTTTTTTTTTGGTGAATGAAGAAGTCTACTGGGAAGAAAAGAGTTACAGTGTCTGAGCCTACAGAAGGACTTCCCCATGCAGGCACACCTTCCCAATCTAAGAGCAAAATACAACAGCTGGCTGTATGAAAGACTTTTGACTGCCAGCAGGGCACAGACCCAGAACCATCAGAATCATCTGATGTGATTTAAAGTCTTAGTGGGAACCCATTTCTGAGTGACATCCCAGGACTTAACTCAGCTTTTCTGCCAAGGGAGAAATTTTTCATAAAACATTTTGCAGTTTTCAATGGAAGTCAAGATGTAACTTGCAGGGAAAAGCTTGTGAGCTCTTAGGTAGTGGGTAACGATTTTGTTGTCTTTTTTTTTTCTTTTTCATACAGTATCTCCCACAATATGGATATACAATACGAAAAAGGAAAAAGAGGAACTGATTAGTGGCCTGAGATAACTGTATTTTACGGGGTGTAGATGTGGATGCTAATGTAAAAAAAGTAACAGCACGACCCACAAAACTCAAAAACATCCCTTTACCTTGCAGCACATTAGCTCAAAAATATAATTCTGTCACTAGGGGTCAGTATTAAAACATATTACAGCTACACAATACAGTCAGCATTCTATTGTTGCTTTCCTGCTTCAGAAAAACGAACTTATGTCATAAAGAACTAAAACCACAAAAAAAGACAAAACCTACAGTGGATCATCACCGTTTTATGCTATTAAATTTGTGTTCCTGTCCTCATAAATTAACACATATATTCATACAAATGTATTATCTTACATAATATTGACACTTCAATATTTATGTGAATTAGGTTCTATCTAGTCTTGAAAGAGAAAAGCTATTACTAAGTTTTCCATTTTCTAATAGAGAAGATTACTACTTAGTGATATTACTACCCAATGGTAGTAATCACTACTTCCTCATAATAACAATATTTGGAATCTAAGAAAAGCTACATGTTCTTCAAATTTATTCCTTGACAGCCATACTCATCTTATAAACAAAATCCGTTGTGTACTGAAAATCTCAGTTGATAAAGGTGAGACACTCTCACTACAGCTGAAACAGATTGAGGCTGTATTTTGAGCCATTATATCAGTGTATGAATTTCAGTTTGGAATAATAGATATAACACCCACTAAAGTCAAGGGAACAACTCACTTTCTCCTCACTGGGCACTGTCCATAACCAATGAGTTCCCAACCTCCTATCCCAAACTGCTCTCAAATCTTGACAATCTTGATACATTTGAGAAAGCATACATTCAGATGCTGCACTAATGCCTAGAACTGCCTATACGGATATAACCTTTGTGAATTCAAATTGATTCTCTGATTCCTGTGAATTTAAGAATTAGAAAATTAAATAACATAAAGCTTGCTGACTTTGTAAATTTTGAAATGATACTTTACTATCTTGAATACAGATACAAGACAAAATTTTGTCACATGACACTTATAAACCCCAGGAGAAATATCCTGTCATAAGTCTGTCACATACCACAACTTTCTGCAGCCCTTGGTACAGATGAAGAAAAACCACCCTTTTCTTTCTTCCCCCAGACCAAAATCTAACTGAATGCTATAAATTTTGATCTTAAAATAAACAATTTAGGACAAATATTTTTGAGGCTAATAATTAGTTTTCATGTCCAGCACAAAGTCCTAAATTTCAGAGCATATGTTTTCCTTTAGTGGCAAATCCATTAGGTGCCCAGAATTCAGACATTGCCAGATTTATGAAGGCAGCTATTAGAAATGGCATTTGTGCTACGACAATACTGAAGGAAGGAGCTGGTCAGATTCATGTCTGACTAACTGGTATACGTGAGAGCTTATTTCTATGTGCTACTTCTAGTATCATATTTATATTTAACATGACTATCTAATCCTAAATACATGAAAAGCGAAAATAATTGATTATACTTTAAATGAGAAAAAATGGGCAGAGGCTGAGGTAAGCCATTTGTTCCAGGATTAGATGTGTAGCACAGAATCACTTATTTTCCTGCCCAACAGATGACGCTGCTGTTTCTTTGTTCGTGTGCAATTGTTCCATTTGTGCATCACATCCATTACTGAAGTGACTGCACCCACTGCCCGGTGCCTGGACACAGCAAAAACAGAGAGCTTCAGAGATTCTTTAAATGGCATTCTGCTGTCCAAATAAATGTATACACTTTTCAACAAAGCAAGTTATTGCTCTGGATTAAAAAAACGTGATAGAAAAGACGGATGCAAATATCCAGCTGAACATAATTCTCTTTATTTCCAGAAGCAGACCACAGAAACAAATTCTGACACACATATCAAGGATGACCTCAGAGCTATGCACACATTGTAACATTACATGTTAGAAAAAGCACATGAGATTTTAAACTGCAATGTACTTTGTAATTTTATTTTTACTGAGCCTAATTATTAACAAGTTTACAAGGATTTATCATCAATATTGACCAGCATTAAAACCCTGTCCTTATGGTAAAAGTCTTATAAAAGCATATTCTGAGGATGTCAGTCTGTAAACTAAGGGGGCATTTGACTGCTGTATTTTTTCCTATGTGTTACTGAAGTGGGACACAACATCAGCTCTGCAGCAAAAATTAAATGCTGAAATATTTTAGAAGCTATTTATATAATTGCTATGTGTTCTGGTAGAGATCCTATTGAAAATCCATGTTCTCCAGTAAACCTGAAAACTCAAACTACTTGTGTGGGACTCATGTCCTCTCCTGCTCTAGATTTTTGGTTAAAATACTATGGGAAGCAGAGTAATTAATTAATTTATTTATTTTTGCCAAATCATGATTGCTTGAGGACTTGTGTCAAATGACAAGCTGGTCTCTGTCCCGTTCATCGTGAACAGGTGTTCTAATTACCAAACCTCCACCATATTTGACACCTTTATTAGCTGTCTCAGTTGGGAAACAAAGGATTGATTGGGTAGGGGTATAGAACTAGCCTTTCATTGCTATGGGGAAGCACCTAAAGGTCAAGGTTAATATACATCAGTGGGGGGTAGTATTGCCCATTGCCTATGCTGTTCTTGTGCTATTCATCAATGGAAGACTTTATCAGCTACCTATGGTAGGAGTTTTAATTAGAAAATTGCTTTAAATTGTTTTTTTTTCTGTATTATATGAAATATAATGGCAGCACTTTTTGATATTCCCAACAAGAACAACAAATCTCCAGCAAAAATAGCAATATGTTGTATTCATTTTATATCCTCAAATATATACTGTACCAAATAAAAGGGCAAGGTACACATCCTTCAATCAGTATAACATAGAAAAATGCTTATGAAATGAAATACAGCAGAATGCATGCATGAGTACAACAAGGTTGAATATTTGACTGGCCAGTAAAAAGTGAAAGCACCTACAGCAAATAGACTTCCCCATCACTGGACCCATTTTGTTCTTGCCACATAAAGTGCACCTACTGCTACTACCTTTCTGATTTTATATCCTTGGAGGGTTTATAACAAGAATCTAATACATAACTGATAAAAAGACACTAGTCTCATCAGTTTCATTTGAGATCAGAATATGGTCAACATAATCACACAGCGAAGTTACGTTATTATAAAAGCACATCCGCATCTTCATTATTTATACACTTATTTTCAGTGGTCTACAGGACATACAAATGAAACATTCTACTATGAAATATGATTATGGTAACTCAATCTGGAATGCATTTTCTCCAAACTATTTTTTTTCCTATTATGTGAATGTAAAATAAATATGGGCCTGATAGTCAGTCAGTGAGCTGGAACTATACCAATTTGTATCAGCTAAGGGTTCAACACTATATATTCATTTATAGATCCTAGTCACACTCAGACCCTTCTGTGACTTATTAATGGTTTTGATTTAGAAATGAAGCTTTGAAGTAATTATATAGTTACATGGAATTCATCCAATATACATATTTAATGTAAATTATTGCTTCCTGATTTTCACAGAAGAACTCTGATTAGATTATCTTGTGCTTCCATATTGTACTTGAAGCTGGATTGCAAGGAGAGAGAAGTATATGTAAGCCACCTTTACAATTTCCTGAGTCTGCCCAGCAAGAAACAAATACGGACTTCATTATAACGCAGAGGAACAGAAACAGCTATTTCCCTGCCTGAGGTCTCAGAGAATTGTTCCAGCAGTTGAGTTAAACAATGTCCTGACTATCTCCTTAGCAAAAGAAATGGAATGAGTTGGCATAAGCGGCTATACCGACTCAAAACTCTCCAGAGATCCCCTTTTCACAATGTGAAACCTCAAAGGGCTGCACTACGAAAACCAGCTGTAGAGGAGCTGAAAGTTTGACCTCTGGACTCCAGCACTGTGCTCGTTTTATGTGTGTGTGACTCCCACTGACACCAACTGAAGAGTCCAGCACATGAGGAGAGCAGAATATCAGACAAAAAAAATGTACTATGTGAATCTGAGAACAGAGTATTATTCTCTTGTGTCAAATTATTGCTCCATCTGGTAACATTAAGTGAATACTAGTGACTATTAGAGCTGAATCAATAAATTGAAACAATTTCTTGTGTGAGTTATCTTACTTTTTCACTTCAAAGAATGCCTGTGACTCCATTACAACTTCTTTAAGTATATTCCAGGAAACCTTTAAGGATTTGTTGTTGTTGTCGTTTGTTTGTTTTTAAGTTACATGTGATTGCTCATATACATCACACTTCTCTGTTACTTTTCCCTGAACGGGACTTCTAATAGAGTCAGGATAGAAGAACACTGCAGCTGACAGTAGAATTTAGTTGATACAATTGTTTTGGAACATATAGTGAGCTAACCATTGTTACCTTCATTAGTAATTTTGGATTCTGAAGGTACACTTCTTTTCTTTCAGAGAATGCACTATAAGCATTTTCTATTACTTGAGACATAATTTAAAAAAAGGAAGAGCAAAACAATCCCAATATTCAGGAGATCTATCTCCCTCAAAGAACAGATTTAGGTCAGTCAAAAAGGTATGAACCATCAAGTTTTAAAATATATCAATCATTTTGGATTTAAAAAAAGAACTCCACACCAAATGCTTTAGATTATAAGGCATATTTTGCTCATATGTTCTCTTCAAAACATGATTTATAGGTCTGCTTTCATTACATCTGCTTCATACCTTTCCTTAATGATGCTAACTTTAGTAGAGACCGCACAACTCTTGTAACACTGATGAGAACCAAGCTATTCCAGGTGACTCATAAGCACAGAAAAGTACCTTATAGCCAAATTCAAACAGACCTGACTTGTAGGATAAGGACAAGATGAGGCAGTCTTTAAAAATCAAAATATTATCACTTCAGATTAGTGTTTTAAGTAATAATTTAATTATTGCAGACTCACCTTGCATTTTTAGGACTGGCTGTTGTCAAATTAGTTAATGCTGTCACTACAGCTTCTTTTACCTCTTCATTATCACTGCTTAGCAAACGTACTAGCTGAGGAATCCCTTTGAAAGAAATAATTGTATATATGAACATTTAAATAAACCACGGTAGTCTGCAATATTGTAATACTCTCCTTATAAACAGAAAAAACAAAAATTCACATTTCATCCTTTTCCACCTTACTTACCCTGGACTCCAAGGACACATTTACTGTCTATATTCTCACACATGGCAGAAATGGCTTGGGAAGCAGCAGCTTTAACTTCATCATTGTTAGTTTCCAAAAGGCTTAGGAGAAATTTCTCAACCTCTTCCCAATGTAAGATTTTTCGTATTTCAGCTTTAAATGAGAAATAACAATAGCATTAATCTGCTTTTGTTTTCCAAAACAGTGAAAGGACATTAATTTGATTTTGTTTAGTTGTTGGAAATATTTTGGGAACAGAGGCACTAGCCATTAAGAAATATGCACAAAGAATCTGAGCCAAATCCCATCACAGACCATCCTGAGTTGGAAGGGACCTACAAGGATCATCCAAATCCAACTCCTGGATTAGGCTTCATTGAACTCTGAACCAACCCCAAATAATAACTATTAAACACAGTATAAACATACATAACCCAACAGAATGCAAAGTTTGTTCTCTGCAAGACTTTAAAACTACAGAATGCATACAGGCTTGATGGAAACAGCTTTTCCAATGCAACAGATCATACTTATTCACGATCGTGCTGAACTTCAGTTTATGCTAACGAAGTCCAAATGCATAAAATTGAAGAACATACCAGTAAATGTACAATTGAACTTGGTGAAATACCACCCAATGTATTAAAATAGCCAAAAAAAAGGCAAGGAGCATTACAAAGAAAATTATAAATTCTGCACAGCTTGTAGTTCTTCATTCAACGCCCACTTTGCAGAGAATTTGAATTTTGTAGTTTAGCACAGTGTTCACTGCTGCCCTGCCCCGCACTGACCGGCAGCAGCTGCGGAAGGACAGAGATGCTCCTTCCTCTGCACAAGGAACAGCACACAGCACCCACAAAGCATCTACAGACATCTGCATGGAGATACCAATAAACTGATAGACTCCCTCAACTCAAAACTGGTGAGATCAGAAATGCAGGTGTTTCTTAGAAAGATCCCTGAAAGAAACTTTCTCATGCAGAAAGGTGCTGGACAGCATGGAAGCTCTACAATGAGAGTCAATAAACATTTAACCATATGCATGATTTAAACCCGACTAATTACATGCTGGAAGTTATATATACATACCAGAATTTTGAAATGTATTGAAGAATTTCAGGAACTGAGAAGTCAGTGGGACTTCAAAACATTTAGCAATTTTACCACTGAATGCTACCATTCTAAGGGATCGCTTCCTTGTTAGGATTGTTTTTCCCCAAATAAAAAAAATTTGAAGGGGAAAAAATATTCTAAGTATTCTTTTAGATAACTCTGAATCTGTAGTGAATAAAACTAAACAAGTACAAGTCCACAAAGTCAACGAAAAGGAAGTTTGATAGAAAATATAATTAGAGCAGAAATGAGTCAGAGCATGGAGATGCGTCAGGTGCAGTAGATTTCTCCTCTTCAGCTCAGTTTTAAACTTTTTTAGAATCCTCAGATACGCAAATGAAATCACAAAACAAAGATGCAACAAACAAAACAGAGAGGATTTTAAGTGTCAGCAGAATTTGGGCCACAACCTTAATGCATACCAGCCAGCTCTCAAGAGAAGGCTCAGCTGGGATCAGACTATTTTGACAAGTTGTCAAGTATGTTGCTGGCCTGTTGCTTGCCAAGGTAGTCCATAATCCCTAATAATGATCTCTAGAGGTTCTTCATGCCTCAGTAATTTCTTTATTGTATGGCAAGTTACTTATTTATCTACAGATTTTCTTAAAAATTTTTCTTGCTTTTAAAAGCAGCTATGATGGGTAAGCATTTATTTTAAAGATAATTTATGCCTGTAGGAAATAATAATATGAATAAATAATTTGAATGAGTGAAAATAGTAATTTAAAATAATTTAAACAGAAAAATAAATTTATAATAATGTGGAAAAACATCTTGAAATTGAACTTATGATAAAGAGTATGCATGTATATTTAGGTACCTAGATTAATGAAAATTATTAATATTTCAATATCCAGGTGCCAATTCTGTTTAAGGGATGAACATTTTCTGCTGATCCTCTCTCTGTGTGTATGAGTTGTTTCCTTTGTGTCCTTTACTACAGACTAGAAAGAATGCACAACTGAAAAGCATAGTTTATACTGAAGTACTTAATATGTGAGTGCCAACACCATTTTTACAGTGATTAATTTCTTGACCCTTAAGTAATTTGAATACATTGATTTAACATGAAGGAAACTCAAGCACACATGACTAAAGGAGTTTGGAGTACCAACCATTCTGTCCAGATTTTCATGCATTGACCCCATGGTGAGACAATCTTTATTTTTCAATATATTTTCCTATTTCCCCTTCTTACCCCAAAGTCATGATCTGAGTTCTACTGATTACTATTCAGGTCACTGTCACCACCTTATGGAATTAGTTATACCAATTTCCAATGAAAAAAGTTAATGTTAAATAGTATCAAGATCTCCCACTGATCTTGAGTTGAGATAATGCAGATAAACAAAGATCTATGTTAAGAAATGCATTTGTTAAACATTTAGTGTGTTTCCCTTTGAGCATGAGATGCATTGAGATACACAGAAAGAATGTGAAGAGCTTCAAACCAGAAGTTTGGCAGAGCAAGCGTGATCATCACTTGCTCCATATACACTCCACAGCATTTTGTTGTTGCTGCTGTGTCTGGCGTTGTCAGGGGAAAATCAGGCTCTCCTTAATCAACAGTCCAGATAATCCACTCACATACATTCAATAATTTATAGCATTAGATTATATTTAGCATTCTGAAATGACTGCATTATTTGGTGGGCAAGGCAGGAATCACAGCATAATTCACCATTGTAATTCTGAACATACAAAACAAAATCATCAATAAATTAATATATTAAATTTAAAATTATGTTACAGAACAAAAAATCAGGGACAAAGGCATAATGATTATGTATAGAAATATGATCCATTTTAATGTACTTAAACAGAGCAGCATCCTAAAGATGCTATTTAAAGTTGAATATCATGTTTATACCATGTAATTTATTCTGATACTGAGAATAACTCTTAAGGGATAAATATATCTTATAAACACAACACCAAGTTACAGGAGTCCCTTTCCAAAGGGTTGAAAGGGACATAAAACAAAACTGCTTGCTATGATCACATCTATCAGGAAAAAAAAATCCAAAACAAAATTCCATCTGTCAACAATAATAATTTCAAAACCAGATACTGCTGTATACTCAGCTGCCAGGATTAAAAAACCAGCTAGATACATGTTCTGTTGTGGCAGGAGTAGGTTTTTCATTCCAATGAAAAGCAGTATTTTTTTACACAAGTATACAGGAACTGTTGGTAAATTGCAACCATGATTATCAAATCTGAAGAATGTGGGTATAGCTATTGCAAATTTAATGAAAAAGTCTCTACAGAACTAAGAGCTGTGTTGTATTATACTGGATTCACATCAAGGCAAGTACTAGTATAGTATACATTAGTGTTGCATTTTGGATAGGTTGTCTAGTATGCTTACAACCAAATCCAGAATCCAATCAAGAAACAAAACCTGAAAATATTTCTGTTTTCTTTTTGCACTTGGGCTGTTTCTTACAATGGCATTTTCTTTCCACTGCAAGGCTGACTTTAGACCAGTATCTCTACGTAGCTGAAAAATTTTCAGTGCTTTTGGAGACTTCATTGAGTAGTAAGTTTACTGGACTGTGTTTTCCACTGCACCAAGACAAATTTTCTATTGTCTAACTGGGTGTCACCAAAATTCTACAGCTTGAAAGCAAATATTTTAAATCTTCTTTTGATGTATTTTCCCAGCTTACTGCATCCATACTAACTGTCATAGGCTGAAGAAGAGAGCAAACCTTTATAATGAAACCTCATTGACTCCATTTGTAAAGAAGCATGACAAGAAGATGCATCTTCACTGACGGTAACATCCCATGATATAAGATCATAGGCAGTACTGTAATATATTATGCGTGGTTCTTGCAACCGTGCTTTAAAAATGTGCTCAGACATGCTTCTACTAACAGCTGCTAAAATATTAGGCCACAAAACTGAAAAAAAAAAGTGTGAAAGAGGAAAAGAAGGCTATGCTTATTCGAAAATAAATATGATAAAGGAGTAAGATGCAGTAGAAAGCAGTAGGAGCAAATATAAATCTGCTTAGCATACAACTTACAAGCCTGTCACAGGACTATAAAAATGATACTGACAGTCCTAAGTAGCATAATAAAATAACAACACAGGCAAATACACAAAGAAAATACTGACATAAGAAGGTCCCTTCCTATCTTTGATACCTGAACATTAATGAAAACAATTTTCAGTGACTTGCCAAGCTTCCAACAGATAATGACAGAAGCACAGAAAAACCCACAGAATACTCGGACACACTTTCTGTGTATCATTTTCAATCCAAATAATTACAAATATTCAGGATATCAAACTAAGCAAGGTGAGAAAAGAATCTGAAAGATAGCATGGGGAGAGATGAAAGGAGGTCTGAAATATGGCAGAAAGAAGAGATTATTTTATCCATGTATTAAATTAAATGACCTATTTTTAAAATACACATAAAGCCATGATTCAACCACCAGGTGCCAGAATTATGAATGAAATATTTAAATTCTACTGTCATAAAAATCCCTTGACACAAGTAAAATCTATATTCAGAAGTATGTTATTAGTTGCATTGCATTTTGTTATACAACACTACTTGGCACATGTTGCAACTCAGTAGCCAATGTATGGAAGAAATTTCAAATGTAGTTTGATTAAAAGAGTGTCCTTGTGGGCATAAATGATGAGCATGTTCTTCCTAATTCAGAATTCCTCAGTGAATTAAAGAAAAGTATATATAAAAGAACTATAGGATGAATAATTATAAAAAGATTACAATGAAACTATTTAACTCCCCTGGGAATATTAATCTGCGAGCCATTTGAAAGGTTTCCTTTCATGCCTCTGTTAAAGGAATTTGTATTTGAAATCGCCTGACATTTAGACGAGCAGTTGAATGCAAAAGGAAGTCAGCTTGCAATAAAGTCTTAACAGACAGAGGCAGAAACAGTGCCATCAAAGGTGGCTTAAGATGGCAGTCAGCTGGCATCACTAAACAAAAGACAAGGATCATATTTTCAGAGCTCTATTTTCCTTTGAGGACAGCATTTTACAAGAATATATTAAAATAAAATAATAAAAATAAATTTAAAATAAATTGAGGTGAAACTGTAACATTTTCAAATATATATACAGACATATATATATAATCTCCTAGCATCCAATTGCTGCTCTGATTGACTCATCACTGTTATTCATTCTTGCCAGTGCTTTCCTCAACAGAAGTACTACCCTCAACCAGAGAAGATGGCCTCATTTTGGATAAAAATTTACTTCATAAACAATTTTATGTCCATGGATTATTGAAAAGTCACATACAGTCATAAGCTGCCTTGGTAATTGCCTTTGCTGCATTCTTCTGAATATCAGGAACAGTAGAGACTTCTAAAAATGAAAGTAGTTTTTTAAGGCCTCCTTTCAGCTGAATCTGTTGCAGAGTATGCACATCTTCAAGGCAATTTCCCAACACAGCAAGAGTTTCAATATGTAGATCACTGAGTTCCTAATAAAAAACACACAAAAAAAAAAAAGGCCGAAAAAACCAAACAACCTTGAAATCAGGACTAAAATACCTTAGGCTTTTAAGTTTGTAGGCTAATTGTTTTAACTTTCTTTTAGACAGTTTATTCATACTGCCAAGTACTTATTTACAAACTCATATTTTCATATAGTTTATTTGATGATGACTTAGATTCAACACAATTTATTAAAAATAGTAAAACCTACCCAGAAGTTTTTCATTTACATCAGAGCGAGTTAGACAGGTACTCAGAATGGGCCTGTGATCTTAAAACTTTAAAAACTTCACTAATATTTCTATGCATTATATTTCCCCTTGTGACACCTGAACTCAAGCACTAAACTGAGTCTCATAATAACATAAAAAATGATAGGAAATTGTGTCTAAAGCCATTATATAAAGTAAATTCAATTCAAAAATTAAATAAAAAACACTTCGGGAAATGTCTTTGCTTCTTTTCCTAGTGAGCTAGATATCCTAGCTTATCCTACTTCTATCATAGTTCTCCTCAAGTAAGTAACTCTTTGTTCTTCTATCTCTCTTCCATAAAATAAGTAATATTTCTCATTAGTCATGCAAACATCAGCACCAAGAACAAAAAAACTTTTAAGGCAAGTAAACCGTACATTGTTTTCCAGTATTTTCAGAAGGCAATCTAATCCCTTATTTTCTCCTAGTATGATCTTGGTTTCTCTGTCTTTGCTAATTACTTCTAAGGTTTGAAGGGCCAACAACTGAATGACCGGATATTCAGATTCCAGTAGTCCCAGCAAGGGTGGAATTACATTCAGTTCACGAACTGCAGCACGGTTTTGAAAATCCTGCAGTAAAATATTCCAACAAAGAATGTTAGTGATAGAGACTATAACAATACATCAATTTCTCACTTCACAGAAAGAACACCAAAAATTTGATTTCAGACGTTAAAAAATAAACCAATACTCCAGAGCTTCCCGTTCTGCAGACTTCTTTCTTTTAAGCTAAGAAACAAACTAAATATAATCAAGCCCCAAGAACCTGAAATTCTAGGGCTTTTTTGCATGACTGAAGTACACACTACAAAATCTAGTCGTGTATAAAAAAGCCTACTCACTCTTGATTTTACCGTGTTTGCCTCAACATAAATGTCTCTTTGAGAAAGTTTTTAAATTTAGTTTCATTTTTATTTACCTCAGTGGGAGGAAAACAGTTTTTTGCACTCTGCTATGGTTGCCTGGTTATATCTTTTGTTTTAGTAATTATAAAATAACAATTTAAAATTTCAACTTTAAACAGTGAATGTGCAGCTTAATAAAAAGACAGTAGTTGATTATATTAAAAAAGAAAATAAATAAATAAATTACAATTTGCTTTTAAATAGCTTATTGCACATGTGCAGCATGCAATTATCCTTATCAATATAAGCAAGCACCAGGTGCAGTTATCCAGATATACCCTGCAACAAAGACAGTGAGATAGTAGAGAAGGAGAAAGAGTAAAATGTGATTCTGAATAGACATGCTCTGATGCCCCAAAAGAGATAGAGTTATAAACTGAATTCATTACTGAATTGATTCGCTTAAGCCATGGGAAAGAACTGCCATACAAATGCACCATTCTTTTGCTAAGCAGCATATGGATGACATTAGTGAAAGTAGCCAATAACGAATCCATTCCCCCCAGTATGGAAAGTAGCTGTTGACAGCATTCACCTATCATTAAAAAGATGTTCAAAATTGTGCTATAGACTTGCTGGTCAAAATAAGAAACAATGCAATTGGTAGTTCTTTAATTTACAGGATAATTTGAACCTTTTGGATAGACAGACTACAACTCTCATTACTAAGATTAACATTTTTCAAGTAGGAAGGCAAATCCGAACCTCATACTGATTTTACTTTTACTGCAGTACAGCAGAGACAACTGCATTAAGTTCAACAGAATTAGAAAACACCTATATTCATAACTAATTTAACATTTAGGGACTCAGGTGCAAGGACTCAATGTTTCAAAAACATTGATGAACACTGCAGAGTAAAGGAAACTAATATTTTAAAATTACTAACCCCACACAGAATGTCAGGGGTGGGGATGCAATTGCTTATTGCTTATCTGCCTCTGTAATTTAAGACAACAAACAAGAGCAAACTTTACCTGTACCAAATGGTAGATACACTCAAGTGAATTCTTCTTAACATCAGGATCAGGGCTACCTAGCAATCTGATAAGTGGTTCTAATCCACCTTGCTCAAATATTTTTACTTTAGTAGTATATTCAACAGCCATATATGCTAGACAAAGAGTAGCAAACTCATGGATAACTACATCTTCTGTGGGGAAAAAAAACAAACATTTTGATCAAGTTTTATTCAGCACAGAATATTTTCACTAATCCAGTAGTTTAAAGCATTATTTGAAGTCAATAAATAATAGCTGTTAACCATACCTGATGTGTCCATAAACATCTCATTCCATCTGTACAACACAAAACACTACTCAGTGTGCTACAGAGCTACTCCTATGAAAGCACTCACCTATTTAACATGCACTAGGAAAAATTACATGTTATAGGGTAAATTTTATTAAATTGTATTATAAAATGGCAATAATAAATTATTTCTGACCACACTTTTGCACAAGGAATGAATACTGGAAGGTACCTTCTGGTGCCAGCTGTGATATAAGTGAATTTGTGACATCCAGTTCCCTCAGTAATTTCTTGACATCATCTACAACGAAGTAAATACAAATATGAAGTCTTTTGTTTGGCAATGTTGGCTGAGTAAAGAAACAGAATCTGCTCCAAGCAAAATATACTTATGGTTACTCCCTGAGTGCTAAAACGATCTGATTGGGAAAGAGACAGCTAAAGTTAGACTGAGATCATAATGGGCCCAAGAAAAAAGCAGAGAGTTTCAAGTAGCAGATGACATTCTTTGACATTTGATACACATGAATTTTCTCTATATTTCATTGAAGCTTTATTCAAAATACTTGCATCTAGCAGGTTCTGATGAAATATTGCACGATTTTAGTTGCCAAAGAAGTCATACCCCAACAATTAAAATTATTTGTGGTTAAAATTATCAAATTAAAAGCAATCCTTCTGTTATTTAGTTTTCAAGCCATCACTTTGCAATTTTATGTTAACACCAGCCCACACAACAAATGAAAAACATGAATTACACAGATCTTACTAAAATCACAGTAAAGACTTTCAGATTGGATTTTTAATGCTGTCAATGGCAAACTAGCAAAACCTCAACCCTTGGATAGAAAAATCAAATAATATTCTTTGGGACAGACTTCATGCGATCCTACAGGGCTATGTTGTTATTATCGACATATTCAACATGTTGAAATATAAGAAAAAATGGTGTGAGTTTAATTTACTTTTAAATAAAAAAACAATTAAGATGTGAATATAAATGGGAGATATTTGTTCATTCAAATCCATGTTTGTGCAGCACCATTGATGATATGCTAATGCTGAATTAAAAGTAACCTAAGAGGGTAAGATCCAGTGCAGCATGACAAGCGGGTAGCAGTTGATGAAAAGACTTAGAATGTGGCTGGGATATCCTCATGGAAGTAAAAACATGGTAAAACATTCACCAAATTAAGACCTATTTAATTACATTAATCAGATATAGGTCTATAAAGCACTACAAAAATAACAGCCACTGAAACTCAACTTTACATCACTTACTCTTTATTCTGGGCCATTAATATAGGATTTTTTCAAATGATCAACCTCTTGTTTTGATGACCACATACTGAAAAATAGTAAAACCTTGAGACTCTTACTATTAGAAGCCATGATGCCAAATACCATGATGGCATTTCTGCGTACAAGTGGATCTTCATGTGAGAGGAGTTTATACAGATGCTCCAGTGCTCCAAGACCAAGAAGTGTCCCTTTATTTTCATCACCTGAAAAGGAGCTGGGTTAAAAGCCCAAGAAAAAGGCCAGCAACCTCACGGTTCTAATGAATAAAGGTAGAACCACTACCAATCTTTTATTGAACAGTAAAAGCAAAGAACAGAAGCTGACAGGTCCTTTGGAGATCATCTAATTTACACCCCAAATAAATATGTGTTAAATAGTTTCAAGGATTAATTAAATAGTATCTCAGATTAATTCACAGTTTTAAAGCACAGGATGCTTCTGTCTATTGGACACTCCACTCATTTGTTGGAGACTGCAGTGGAAGTACAAAGGAAAGCTTTCTACTTAGCAAAGTACAGGTGAACAGTATCAGGTGAATCAATTTTATTTTCCTCTTTTCTTGCCTCCCAATTTAATTTTCCTCAAAATAACAGTTCACTGATTCTGTGGATCTTTACTATTCCTTAAGGGAAGCAACTACCAGGATTTGTATCATTAATTCCTACCTGAGATTTCTACCACCTGAGAACGAAGTGCTATGTAGCTGAATAGGTGCTGGACATGCAAAGAACGGAGGAGTTTAGTGTGATTACAGCCTTCTGTTCCTGCTCACACAAAACACACACAAACCCCAAGAAACAAAGTCCCAATCCTACTTCTATTCTCAGTTCCCACAATGGCTTTATAATTCATTTTCTAATGAACCATGCCTGCCCTTCCTGGCTACAAGTGAGCAATGTGAGAGGAAACCGGAGATCTATGCTCATTCTCAGGCAAATAAGTGATTAAAATGGAGAAAGTATTTTTCTTTGAGGGATGGGACTTCATTTGCTAGTAACACTCCAAAAAATAGATTAACTGCAATTAATTAACTGAAAACAACTCCTCCTTTTATGCCACACCGCAAAGTTACAGCCTAGTCTTCTGGAAGATTACAGGAATATCTACATTAACAATTTAAAGGATTATTCTTCAGTAGAAACATAAAAGACATAAATATCTATCCTCCTGCAGAGTGACATATTTTACTGTGGATGGGAGGGAAGGAGCCAGCAAGAGTTTATGGTTCATAGCTGTCTCCCAACAGTCCACATTCTCTCTTCACATACCCAGAATTTGATCTCATGCCCTCAGCCAAGCTTGCCATATTAAGCAGAACCTAAATATCGTTCAGAACCCAGTGACCCCTAGCCAGCTGTTGAAGACTTCAGCTCTTTTCTCACAACTTCAGCAGTGCTGGTAATTTACACCAGTATAATAATCAGCATATAAATGTGTAATTTTTAAAGAAAACAAATTAAATGGAAATTAGAATTAAACCAGATTAATCAGAGCGAGAATACTACCAGTGTATACCAATTCAAGTGGCTAACATCTAATAACATGGAATAAGTAGGAGACAATTTAGGAAATTATGTACTACATAAACTTGAGACTTTGTTATACAGTTTGTCTCCTGAGCACCTTGAACAAGATGTTTAGCTATAGATTATACAGGGACCTTTGGAAGGTTTAGAATCTTGGAGACTTGTTAGATTCCAAACTCATACAGAAATAAGCTTGATAAAGGAGGCTGAGCAGTCTTCAATGAATCACCTGCACAGAAATACTGACACAACAATTTTGTGTAAAAATAACAGAAAAAAGCGAAGACGTTCTTGTCATTGAAAACTGAAGCTTAAAATTACTACATTGGTACAGAAGTTTCAAACTGTGGCATTAAAAAATAATTCTTTCCCAACTGCCGATCTGTTGCTCATAAAAAATCATATCTATGTTATATTTAAAACAAGCGTATTAAACAGTGAATATAAAATTCTCCAACAAAATGATTAAAGTTTCCTTCATGCAAACTACAAGACTTCTTTATTACTGTAAGTACAGGTTGGACAGACATTTCAAAAAGCCCCCCAAAACTTCAACAGACACATTTGAGAAGAAAGTAAGATTTCAATGCTAGGAAACTAAAAGAATTGTGAACTACTATCAAAATCTAAGCAGTGCAAAACAAAGCTCATTGCAAAAATACCAACCTTTCGATGCAAATTTATATAGAGCATCACATGCTTTGGCCAAAACTTCCTTTTCAGGAGAACTAAGCATTAACACAACGGTTGCTGGTGTTTTGCTTTCAATCAATAAAGGATCAAACTAAAAATAAAACAAAACAAAAAAAAAAAAAAAAAGGGAAAGAAAAGTTTGATTTTACTGAGTCTTCCTGTGTGCTGCAGTAGACTTCCAGATTTTATTAAAAATAAAATAAAATCTTGTTTGATACCTACACTGAATTATATATATTAATGAGTTGCTGTTTCCTTGGAAAAGTCAGATTTTAAAAATAACAATTAGAGTCATTGTTGAAAAATTAGAAAGAATAATTGACTTCCAAATAAATATAACCATGATTTCATCACATATGAAGATTTCGGGAAAATCTCCATGCGTCCCTGCAAATCTAGAAAGTTCTGAAGATAACAAAGGCAGTTTTTATACATGTAAGAGCATTCTGAGACTTCAGAACCAGACACCAGAAGTTTCTTTTGAGCAGCTGTAGAGAGAGCCCGTGGACTCAGGGGGTGTACAAGGAAGAGGATTTGGTTACTCTGTGGCAATATCACTTTGTGGCTGCTTAAAAAGTAAAAGAACACTTTCTGTGCCTTTGTTAGCTCAGTTCACCAGCTCACCATGATCCTGTACTAGATGAAGTATTTCCAAGATATAATTCCTGCTCACCCAGCTAGAAATGATACAAAGGTTTCATTTCCATTTCTGAGCTCTTTCATGCAGAAAGAAATCTTCCAACAAATCAGACAGTTTTCACCGTCTTAATAGACTCCTCAGGACTAACATCACTTGAGCAAGGGAATCTTCTAAAAAAGCCTTTTGTTTCTTAAGACTCAAGGAATTCTGAAAATTATACTCATGAAAAAGTTTCAAGCTTCCTTGGATTTAAAGTAATTAGTTAGTAGGAAAAACTGTCTTCTATCCTCACACTTCAGGCCAAAAATAAGTAATTTCACTGTCTTTCAGGACTGCAATCACCTAATAGTGTCCCCCCTAAGAAGCTTCTTGCATCTAGTCAACTTGAAAAAGCTTTTTTGCTAGTTTTCGTATCTCTGCTAGTTCTCTTCAAAGTATTTTGATGCAGGGTGACATAGTGCTTTTACTTCTCATTTGGGAGTGGAAGGGTTTTTTTGTTTTCCCATTTGGATGAAAATCCCACCTTTTGAAGGATGCATTTATCTGCTATTATTCTATTGTTTAATCACACTGTTTTGGTTTTGTTTTTTTAATCCCTTAAATTTGATTTAAGGTTAGTTTTAACCTTTCACCTCTCACAGAATCTTCAGAAGCATTACAGACATCTTTGCTATTCTTAATCCCTTTTCCTTTACCCAGAAAAACAGATTAAGAAGATACCTGGACATGCTAATTATTTCAGTTCTGTGAGTGTCTGATCTCCTGTACTAACAATAAAACCCAAGATACCACTGAATCATAAATAGTTGATGTAAGAAGGCACCTCCGAAGACGATGTGGTCCAACTGCTCTGTTCAGAGCAGGGTGAGCTAGAGCTCAGAGCTAGTGCACAGTCTGATTTCAAATATCCCCAAGGATGGAGACTCCACAAGCTCCCTGGACAACCTATGCCATGCTCCATCACTGTTAAGGTAAAAGGGGAATTTGTTTTTCTTATGCTTAAATGGAAACCCTCCTGCCTTTCTGTTTGTGCCTACTGCCTCTCATTTTTTCATGGGGCCCCACTGAGAAGAGCCTGGCCTAATTTCTTTACTTCTTCCCATCAGCAATTTTTAGACTGACAAGACCCCTCCAAGCCTTCTCTCAAGACCGAGCAGTCCCAACTGTTAGTCTCTGCTCCTATGACAAATGCTCCAAGACTTTGTTCCAGTAAGGCCTTGTCTCTCTTGTACCAGAGAACGCAGAACAGGACACAGCACTCCAGGTGTGGTCCCACTCACCAACACTGAGTGAAAGACAAGAGTCCCCCCTCTCAAGTAGTTGGCAACACTCTGCCTAATGCCCAGGATTTTGTAAGCTTTCTTTGTCCCAAGCTCACGTGGCTGGTGCATGTCCACCAGAATCACCAGGTTCTTTCCTGTAAAGCTGCTTTCCAGCTGGTCTTCACCTAGTCTGTACCGGATATTCTTCCCCCAGGTGCAGGACTTCGCCATTTCCCTTCACTGAACTTAATTAAATTCCCAATTTCCTATTTCTCTAGGAAATTGTTGAGGTCCCCCTGAATGGCTGCACAACCATCTGGTCTGTCAATCACTCCTCTTAATTTCATATCTTCTGCAAACTTGCTGGAGGTGCACTCTGTCCCATCATTCAGGTCACTAAGGAAGAGGTTGAACAGTATCTGCTCCAGGGTCAACCCCTGCAGCACAACATGAGTGCCTGACCTCCAGAAGGATCTCGTGCTGCTGGTCACAACCCTCTGAGCCTGTCAGCTCAGCTACCCTTTGGTTCATTTACACTATCTGTTTATCTCATCTGTACGTCACCAGTTTACCTATGAGGATGTTACAAGAGGCAGTACTGAAAGCCTCACTAAAGTCAAGTCAAATTAATATTTAGACATTAATCAAGAGAAGGTGTTTATGTGGAGACAATTTCAGGAGCTGACAGTGCCAATTCATACATTCCACTTTTTTTTAACATCAGTCTTGTGAATGAAGCCATTTTCAAAAATACTCATATATCCATAGCCTTCTTTAAGTGGTAACACTTCAGTATTTTCTCTAGGGATAATCTTAGGCTCCCCTTTCAATGTCCATGACCTAGCTGATGATCAAATAATAATATTGTCTAGACCAAACTTAATGTAGATATCATGTGAAAAGTTCCTATCAATCTGTGTCAAAGCTAGCATATTTTATCTGCCTGAATTACTGTCTTAGGTCATTCATATAGAGATAGAGGCTCAAAGCAATGTTTTTCCTCTTGGAGACAAAGCAATGTTTTTCCTCTTCTCTCTCAGAACAGAGAATAGTAAAAGACGAATTATGAAAGGCAGTGAAACCAGAGTCCTTAGGAATACTTTCTGAAAAATATAAGCAGTGGCTAGGCTAAAAGATGTGTTTCCCACCTGTTCCTATAAATCTATAAAAAATTAGCGGTCATCTGCGGTACCATATATTCTCTGAGCACTCCATATGCACAAAGGCTTTCTTTTATAAGCCCATCCACATTATCTCAAGGCTTCTTTTCTTGGACTTGACATTTTCATAAACAGATTATCAATCACAAGATAATAGCTAATACGTATTTTATTTTGTCTGCATCTCATTTCCTCCCATCTGAAACACCCAGGTGAAATTTAAAGTTTTCAGATTTGATTTTACACAATCATTATTAACAGAATTCTTTTTATGGTAAGATTTTCTTCATTAATAGTTACAATGATCTATTTTCATTTTTAATCCTGTCTTGATATGCAACATTACTGCTGCTATGACTGTCAGAATAGATATGCTAGCCTGAAGTACAATAAAGGTAAAAACTAAGCCAAAAGCTGGAGATGCCATCTGGAATTCACTCTTTCCAATTCGTTCCTTTTGATAGTTTTCCTGACTTTTTCTGTGTATTCACACGTTATTGTAGTAACTAGTATGCTGTACCACCATTTTCTCTAGAAAATCTAATTGTATATTTTGGATCTAGAAATTGTGGTGCTGCATCTACTGATTTTCTAGCTATTTACTGAAGAAGTCAACTTTTATTACTTCAGCTCTTCTGTATGACTTAAATGTGTTGTCATGCCTTTCAAACCTTTTCTTAGGCTGCAAAGATATTTAGTCTTAATTCTTCAGGCCTGTTTTAATTAGACATCCACATACACCTTCTTTGTGACTCCTGGTTTTCTAGGTTATTTTATACAGATAGAAGTTATGTTGAGGTTTTATGTGATTTCCTTTCATAAGGATATATTATTGATTGAAGGTTATGAATTACATCTGTAATATTCCCCTTTCCACAGACAAGTTGGGTAAACCTGATGTCAATTGCTATGTGAGACATCATGGCTATTGGATATTACTGTCTTAGTCAAAGCTATTTATGCTCATTTAATATTGAAACTGCAATGTAGTTTTTGCTGACTACCTTTTCTGTGACCTTTGAAAAAGCTCTTGCAGTACTACAACTCTTTACACATAAATCCATTAGTTTTTTTAAAACATTGTACAGAACTTTGCATTTAGTGGGACTCATTGAGGGAGTGGGACTCCCTCTGTGGGACTCATTGAGGTCCCCATTTTCATTAATTTGGTTGTTATTTGACACAGAATTTATACTGTACTCTTTTCAATGTTTCTGTATTTCCTCTACTTATTTCTGAAGAAAACAAACTTTAAAAAATAGTTGTATTTTGAACAATTATCTTTTTGGGGGCCTCTTCGTACTTTGTGAATTTATAGAAACTCCTCAAAAGTGTGCTAGTGTCAGACCCTTAACCTCCACCTTTTGAAAAGAAGGGTCTCACTATCACTATTATTCTATATTTGGTTTCAGCTCTTGTACTTTTCACTGTACTTCCAACGAAAAACCTAAACTGCCTCTTAAGATTGTATATATTTGCAAAAGAGACAGAGTATGTAGTATTATTCAAAATATTTGTCAAATTTTGTATTCAGCAAAAAAACTTCAGATCCATCTAGGCTTTTAACTCTTTCATCCTTAAAGAAAGAGAATGTCTTCACAGTTGAAAAGACAGGCAGATTTCAGGTCGCTCTCCTCCTTTCTCCTTTGATTTTTATGAAGAGAAAGCTAACACTGTTCTTCAAATAAAAAGAAGCCTGGATTGTTTCATACATAACTGTTTGCAATGCCTGCCAAAGACAACAATCTCTACAAAGAACTACACATGCCCAGTCACTCTGGTTTGTATGCTGTCCAAGAAAAGCAGAAACAGAGTCATCTTTAAAAGCCGTTTTTAGAATAATGTGGGTAAACTAGGAGAATAAGGAACTATGTAAGGACGGTAGAGCTGGGCCTGTAATTGTGTAATGTTTATTTTTTAGCACATAGCAGTTTATAAACTTACCACATCCTTGGGTGGAGACTCTGTTTCCTTCTTTACTTTTTTACCCATTCTAAAAACAAACAAACAAACAAAAAATAAAAGCAGGCAAACAAACTCCCTTCTGTGTTTCAGGAACCAGTTTACCAGTGATTGAGAGTAGCTTGTAAGACAGACTTTGTTATTCATTTGACCCACCTAATCAGTCTGAAAATTTCTTTGACATAGTAATTTCTATAGAGAAAGTAGTCCCTCTTTCTAACATTTGTACATATTTGGTAAAATACATCTGTCAACAATATATACAGCTAAAAAGGTCTGAGACATCACAGGCTCAGGTTGTAATGTGGTACAAATATACATAGAACATCCCTTTCTGTAAATTAGTTTTTTCTGCATCTATAAATCATATATGAACTTGAAAGTCCTTTTAGGGTATTTCCCCATGTTTGTCTATACATTCTATGTTGGCAAACATTCCGTACAACTGCAGAACGTACAAATAAGTTCTAGCTTGAAAACATGGTTCAAATACAATTTGAATTCTCTGTTCATTATTTCACAGGAGACAAAAATCAGGTCTGCAGGTATTAAGAAACAGTTCTGCACAGTATAAATTTCATTGATTTAAAAAAGTTGCATTTATTTACACTAAGTCCAGCTTGTCTTACTACTTTTCCTTTTTCTTTTTGTATTAGCACACGAGCACATAACCAAGGAGACCTTCTCAGCTACATGTAATAGCAGCTTCTGAAGCATATGGATGTAATACCTCATGTGGACCTAATTTCACGTAGCTTACAAAATTTCACCAGAGCCTTCCTGTTAAGGTACAGGCAAGAGTGAAGGGCAACATGAGCCACTAGCACTAGCTATGCACAGAACATAACCCAAGTTATGGCAAACTCAAGTTTGTTTTCACACTGTGTAAAAGTGAAATGTGCACCGTTAGTACCCCTTGCTAATTCCTCAGCTAGTTCTCAAAGGGAGACCACATATTCACCCTCAGCCAGAGTTTACTGAGAGCCTGCCTCTGGTATAAGAGATTGTTTTCTAGTGCAACATGAGCTGTAGCCTGGCTGCTTACAAAAGTCAAGGCTGTTCTTTGTTGTTTTCAACAAAAATTTGGAGCTCCTCTAGAATTTTCCAGGTACTGCTCCTCTACCAATCTCTACAAATAAATTGGAACACAGCACTAATGAAAGCAGTTGATAAGCACATCCTAAAAACAGATCTGAAATTTAAAACTTCATAGGCAAGTCACTAATTACAGTTTTGAGAGGAAGATCCACACGGCCAAAGATTTTTCAGCTCCAATCTGCTTTACCCTTTTGCATCTGTACACACACACACATATGAACCACACACACACAAATTCAGTGTTCCAGAAAGCACAGCTTTGCCCAGAGACAAATTAATTTATATAAGAAAAAGCATAAGGACAAATTACTGACAGAATATGCAACAGGTGTGATGGACATACTACCTTCTGATTTATCCAGTCACTGTAGAAAGTAAGAATTATGCACACATGTAAGAATCAGATTTAGATGGACATTTAAGAAATCTGGATTATTTAAATTGTGCTAAATCCTAGTATGGAGATATGGACATTTATTCAGAATCATTCAGTTCAGCTCAATTCATTTCAGATATAAATTAAGCTGCAGTCATAAAAGGCAATTTTAATTCTGAGTGAGCTTAATTAAGTTTAAACCAACTAATTTTAAAAGTTAATTAATGTAAAATTATTTATAATGTTATATAATTAATATTCTCAGATTCAAATTATATATATTTCAAGACCAAGAATAACTAAGGCTTTTAATGGCAAATATTTCTTCACCCTGTATAAATTTCTGAGAATACTTTTAAGACTCTTTTGCATATTTCTAAGTGTTCAGAAATATTTGGTTCCTTTAAAAATTCTTTTTAAAAAAGCAGTGTGTAGCAACAAGCAGAGAGAACAGGTCCATTACTTTACTGGGGGTTATGCCCCTCAGTCTATTTCTTTGCTGCAGTTACTAATCTAGATTTCAATACATTTTGACATCAAATGTTAGCACGAGCTTTGCTTCCATAAAGCCCTCTGTATTCAGTGGTCATTCTCTGACTTGAGGGAATGATGGACACGGAATTCTTTGACTTACTGGTAATTAAAAACGTGTCTTCTGCATTGAACTGTAATTATCACAGACAATCAATGTATACAGGTATTGAAAGGCTACTGACCCATAAAAGAGCTTCTTTATTCAAATCCCTTTCTCTCCAAGATAACTGTCTTTTTCTCAGTAGGTTTACAGTATACCTATTTCTGATTCTCAGTTTACCAATCTAAATATTTAGAATTTGGAAAACAATTGCAGTAAGGCTTAAATTTTTATAGTTATCAAATGCTGGCTTAATGTCACCTGAAAAACTTACTCTAAAAATGAAAATTATTCACTAGTAATTATATGTAATTAAATTAATTAATTCCTGGAAAAACTAGCTGCTTATGGTTTTGATGGGTTAACACTTTGCCTGGAAGAGACTCAGGGGGACCTTACTGCTCTCTGCAACTGCCTGAAAGGAGGGTGTACTGAGGTGGGGGCTGGTCTCTTCTTCCACATAACAGGCAATACAGCAAGAGGAAATGGCCTCAAGTTGTGCCAGGGGTGGTTTAGATTGGATATTAGGAAATATTTCTTCACCAAAAGGGTTGTCAAGCATTGGAACAGGTTGCCCAGGGAAGCACTTGAGCCAGCAGTCCCAGAGGTATTTAAGACATTTGGTGCTTAGGGACACGGCTTAGTAGTGGGTTGGGCAGTGTTAGGTTAACAGCTGGACTCGTTGATCATAAAGGTTTTTTCCAAATTAACCAATTCTATGTTTCTAAATCTTAAAGACAAAATAATATTCGCATTTGAGTAATATCCTCTACTTCATGTCCTGCACATTTCTAGAATCATAGGAGCATGCCTTTTCTACATATGTTTTTTGAGATTAAAGGGTTGATTGTTTTAAATCATGTAGAGCTAGAGGTAATAAAGTACTTTGACCTAACAGATGTAGCCAATACATAGTCAAGCAATCCATGAAGTTATCATTCTATGCTACTTCCTGTCCTTCACCTGGAATTTATTGCCTCAGTGGTAGACAAACTAGCCTGCTTTACTTTCCTCGGGCCCAGTTTTAGTGCAGTGCTGCAATCAGGTGTTGTCTCTCAAGGAGCAGGACAGTCATTATGTCTAACTAAATCCTCATTCCAAAACCACAACCCCCAAAGCTCTCCCTCAGCTCTGGCTATTCTTAGTGCCTTAGCTCAGTAGGCACTTCCCTGTTTCACTCTGAACTTCATTAGGTCCTCTGGCTTTCCCACAGGACCAGAACCACTCCAGTGTGAGCATCCTAAGTTAAACCCATATCCAGAATCTATAAGTATTGTCCATTAAACTAAAGTAAGTATCAGCACTGAAGTTAATCACTCTGCTTGATAATTGATGGAGATCTAGTCAACATATTCAATACCTCTTAAGGCAGATTCATTCTAAAGGAGGTATCTAAAATGGAATAGCACCTTAAAAATAACTACTTTTTCCTTGGACTTCCAGATTCTGAAGTTGTTAGCTCATGTATTTACATTGATATCTAAGTTTGTGAGCTAAGTTTATTATCCCATTTCTCCACATAAATCCACATGCCAGGCTAGGTCTGGCAGACACTAGCACAGCAGACTGAACACTAGCTGAACCAGGCACACAAACAAACACAGCCGCCTTGTCTTTTCTGCAATGGCTGCAGGAACAGGCACATCTCCCATAATAGCTCTATGACCAGAACATTCTGCCTGTGAGTGGAAAATGATTTTGTGGTAGATCACAAATGTAGATTTTTTTGGTTCAAAGTGGAAACCTCTAACTTCTTAACTATTTTATCAGGAACTGGCATCTCTGCCATGTCAAATAAAATACGGAAAATTTATTTAGTTTTTGAAAGAGTTGCTGCAGATGCCTGCTCAGAGGAGCAGACTCCAAGTACTAGATCATAAGATAATGATGGCCCTGATCCCTGTACTTATTTATTTTTACTGTCATGCTTTAACATGAATAGTTGCTTCTCTCAGTGTGAATACTTTCTTAGATTGCAAATCTGAGATACCCACTTATTTCTAGTCACTACACTTTTTATTTTTTAAAAACACAAGATGATGGTTAGCAAGTGAGCTTTAACAAAGAAAGAACCTATAAATTGTACTTTCAAATATGAGGAAAGTTTTCTCATTGTTTTTCTGTTTGAAATACCAAAGTCTTATAAATACATCCTTTATCCTATTAGAGTCCTGTTGCACACACTAAAAGAACATAGTATTTCCTGGTTTTAAATCAGACAATGCATTTAGAAAACACTTCCTGTTCCATTTGCATCTTCTGTTTTCTAAAACCTTAAATAACAGACACAACAACAACCTAGGACCCTCCACATACTGCGAGAGCTGAGTTGAAGAACAGGAGTAAGTCAAAGGCACAGCCAGCAGTGGAACTTACCTCTCAGTCAAAGAATCAAAGGTCTGTGCTGAGAGCAGCTACTCCTGTGGAAAAGCAATGCAAAGAGAAAGACTTAGAAATAGCTTCTAACCAGTTGTTTATTACATGAACCACTTTCAAATTAGAAGTCCAATGCTTTAAGACAGTCTCAATCCATGCTACTACAATCTAGCCACGATTTTCAGGTTCTTACTGAAAATGATGCACAAGTGAGATTATTTTTGCCTTACAGGTCATAATTACATAATGTCAATTCAGTTGAGCAAGTTTAATTGAATTGTTTATTTTTGTCTCAGAGAAACTATTTTTTTCTTGTGATAACAGTGAAAATTGCCTATAAATCAGTCATTATCATTGACTATTTCAATTGATTTTTGTATGGACATTCTAGTACTTCTGCCTTCCAATGGAATCAAAAGATAATCATATCATCAGCAGACAATCTCGCTCCTTTCTTGAGTCCATAAAACAATATGCCCTCTGTATACCAGCTTAAATATCCTCATCATTCTCAGATAGCTTCATCTTAATTAAGAGAACAATATGGAAGAGTCTTGAAACTCCTTTCTTTCTCCCAAATTCTTTCATCCTTTTTTTCTGCCCAACTCCTTAAATATGGATCAACAGGCTCCCCTTTCCCTGTGTTGTCATGACAGTGCAAGCATTACCACACTATTAAAAATCTTGGCTTCATATAATAAGAGAGTTAAAAAGAGCTAGCAGGTCCAATTTAATGTTCAGTTCCTGCAGATATAGATATACGTGCCATATGAAAATAATACATTATGTGAGAGACCAATTAAGTCAAGGCCTTTGAATGTGCCCACTGTTTTATCTTTGTGCATGTGTATATTTGTCAAAAAAATTATGAGGCAGTTCCACCTGAATATTAGGAAAAGCTTCTTTACTCTGCAGGTGATCAAGCACTGGGACAGATTGTCCAGAGAGGGTGTGGAGTCTCCCTCACTGGAGAGATTGAAGAGCCATCTGGATGCAATCCTGTGCAAAGTGCTCTGGGATGGCCCTGCTTGAGCAGGGAGGTTGGACCAGATGACCACTGTGGCCCCTTCCAACCTGACCCACTTTGTGATTCTGTGAATAAGAACAGTCTTCCACATGCCTGATCAGTATCCAGCCTCCAGAATGACAACAGACAAATGTTTCTGATAAATGCATGAAACTAATCCTGAAAGCCAGATTTCTTCCATCTGTTACAGGGTTTCTATTTCCCTAAAGTACCAAGGTTTAGATCTCCTAAAGTTTTTATATTCTTCCTAACAATAGTAGCTATTTTTACTGTCCACATAAACGCCTAATCCTTTTACTCTTCATTCTTAGACATGCTACAGCACAGGTCCAATTGTCAAGTGTACTGTATAAGGAACTACTCCTTAGATTTGAAAATATGTAAATAGTTTAAATGTGTTATTCAGTTCAACACAATAACCCTTCGTTCTTATGGTACAACTTTAGTTACCAGATGCCTTGACTTTATAAGTCACTGTACATTCTGATTTACCTCCTTTCTAAGCTGTCTTAATTATTTTTTTCCATATAGCTTCTCCAGACATGTATGTTTCCTGTCTCAGAGTCCCTCTGTGACTGTTAAACCTTTCTCAGATATGATGAACCGAACCAGAAATACCATAATCAATTCTAGAACACTACTGACTTATTCAAGTGACATTGTAACTTTCAGGGTATTTATTTTTACCCAGTTTCCTCAGTGAAGATTTTCACTAAGTTATCCACATATGGTAAACAGCTCATTTTCTCAGTCGATCACAATTAATTTAGATTTACTGCTGAAGAGTATATTGTTCCAAGTATTCCTGACAGTATAAATTACACTGCTTTCATCAACAATGAATTTTATTTGTCATGGTGTTTCTAGCTCACCCAACTGCTGAAGAGGTCTCAGAAGTTTCTAGAAGTCTTCTTTAGTTGTAACAAAATTATTTTAATCTCACCAGAATATTTTTATTTCTCTATGTTATTGCTAATTTTGAGATTATAATGAACATATTAAATAACATCAGACCTAGGATCTATCCTTGGAGAATCCAAGCTGTGACAAGATGAATTGAGGACATTTTCGTGCGTGATTCTAAATGTCTGAGATGCAGAGTGAAATGCTTCATCCCATGAGAAACAGACTAAAGAAAAATTGACTTAATCTAAACGAAATGAGAGACAGTAGTTACACAACCATTATCTGAGCTATAATAGCAGGACGCTGCCCATTCAGAAGGCAAAGATGGTCTGACTTAGGAGGAAGTGCTAGTAAAAAATTAAAGACACTCCTAAGATTTTAGCCAGCTGTGACAATCTACATGAATTAAAATGAATGCTTCCTCCTGTCAATTTCACAGGGACATCAGGGGAAAGAGACATTCTGAACGAATAGAGCTGTCCCCCTCCCCATCACAGCCACTCCATTATGTTAATCCCACCTGTCACACTATATCTTAAAAATCTTAGATATTTTCCCACCTCTCTCATTAAAAAGTTGTTTAAAAAAAAAGTTGTTCAATTACTTTCTTTGCTGGCATGTATGAAAATATTATTTATAGGAAATATTTATGCTATACAATATATATTTACTATATTCTATACATACTATATAGTCTATTATATAAATTCCATGTCTATTTACATATATAGAATCAGAATACATTTAGAATCCTAGAATAGTTTGGTTGGAAGGGCCCTTAAAGATCATCTCCTTCCAACCCTGCTGCCATGGGCAAGGATACCTTCCACTAGACGAGATTGCTCAAACCCCCATCCAACCAGGCCTCGAACACTTCCAGCGATGGATCCACAACTTCTCTGGGCAACTTGTTCCAATGTCTCACCACCCTCTGAGTGATATCTAACCTAAACCTACCCTCTTACAGTTTAAAGCCATTCCCCCATGCCCTATCCCTACATGCCCTTGTAAAACATCCCTCTCCAGCTCTCTTGAGGGCTTGTTTTAGGTACTGGAAGGTGCTCTAAGGTCTCCTCAGAGCCCTCTCTTGTCCAGGCTGAAAACCACCAACTCTCTCAGCCTGTCTGCATAGGACAGGTACTCCAGCCCTCTGATCATGCCCTTCCTCTATCTGAAGGTAACAAATATATCCCCACTCTGTTTTCATTATGTTACCCTAAAGAATTTTACTTTCCTCCAAAAAATGATTCCTTATTTCCCACATAGACTCATAGAATATGCTGAGTTGGAAGGGACACATCAGGATCATTGAGTCCAACTCCTGGCCCTGCACAGCACCATCCCCAAAAGTCACACCATGTGCCTGAGAGTCCAAATGCATCTTGAACTCTGTCAGTCTTGGTGCTGTGACCACTTCCCTGGGGAGCTGTTCCAGTGCCCAACCACCCTCTGGGTGAAGAAACTTTTCCTAATACCCAATGTAAATCTCCCTTGACTCAGCTTGAGGCCATTCCCTCAGGTCCTGTCACTGGTCACCACAGAGATCAGCGCCTGACCTTCCCCTTCTCCCTGTGAGGGCAGTGGGGGACGTCCCTCTTGGTCTCCTTCAGGCTGAACAAGAGGAGTGACCTCAGCTGCTCCTCACACGGCTTCCTCTCCAGACTTTCACCAGCCTCATGGCCCTCCATTGGACACTCTAACAGTTTAATGTCTTTTTTATATTGTAGCACCCAAAACTGCCCCCAGCACTTGAGGTG
>VXAX01001841.1:944454-963498 GCA_013399835.1 Leptocoma aspasia
GTCGGGCCCGCCCCCCCCGCGCTTCCTTCCCTCCCCCTGCCACTTGTCCCTGGGCAACGGCTTCGAGCGTTTCATGTGAATTCCCAGAAGTCTTCGGGGAAGCGTTTCGCCGTGGCACACGCGTTTAATGCGTTTCTTCACAGTTTATCCCCACTCCGAAGTGCTGGGGACGCTGCTTTGAGGGAAACTTCAAGTCGTTAATGCTGACGGGCCCTGGCTAATGATGGAAAAAGGAATAATTTCTGCAGACTAAAGGAAAAGACTACTTACTCACCCAAAGACACAATTTCTGAAGATTAACAAACGTGTGCACTCTGTGTAAAATTTGCAAGTTGCTATTTTTCTCTATCCCGTTTCACTGTCTATTTTCAGAGCATTCACGGGGTGGGGGGAAGTGGAAGCCAGCCGTTTTCAGGAGAAATGGGTAAAACCTCTCCACGAGGCAGAGCACGGCACAGGCAAACCTCTGTCAGAGCAGAGGGCAGAACACCAGCACAGAGGCACATCAGGGGCCCGAGGGGCGACCTCCTCTCCTCTCAGCTCTAGGCTGGTGGTGGAGGAAGCTGTGCCCTGCGGAGAATTGTGCTAGTCTCAGAATAATAATTCATTCCAGTGTTCTCTTTTGCCAGCCAGGGCTGTCTTGGAAGGAATCCTAAGCTGAATTCTGAAATCAAATAACATTTTCTACTTGAAGTGTAGCATAATTGCTATCAGTAGCTGCAGAAGTAACAGAAAGCAGGCAAATATAATTTTGGGGCCTCAAAGTCAGGTAGTAATAGGTAAAGAAATTACAGCTGCTACCGTCTCTCTCCTGCGATTCCCTTTAATCACAAATATCATTGTTTTCTCCCCAGATTTTTTACAATGTTACATTGCAAGTATAAATTTAGTTATATTTTTATAAGCCATATCATTCTGTTGAGATCATGGCAGAAACATGTCCTGGCCTCACACTATGAAAAATGTGTACCATCACAACAGAAGAGACAGTGGGTCATTTTCAGCCATAGGCAAGCCACATGTGAAGGCATCTCCTTCCACTTTTAACATCATAACTCCTACAGAAAATATATGGAGATTTATAGTCATCTTCCTTGGAAAGCAACTGTGATGACAAGGCAAGAACAATTTACACTGACTGGTACCTCTGGAGACAGAAGAAATCACACTTTGTTTCCACAAACTTTGTGACTGACTGACTGACTGACTTTCCCTAAAGCCACCAATGGATGTCTCAGGTTTACAATGGTTAGTAGAGTCTCACCTTGGCAGGAAAGGAAGCAAAAACCTTTTGGTAGAGGCAAGTCACCAGCTCCCTAACTTCTTCATGGACTCTTCTCTAAACAGTCAGGCACCATAGTGACAGGTATGTGCTACAAATGTAAGAGATGAATGTAAATAGTAAAGGCAAAAATTTGGGTTTAACTCTGTGCTGGATGTGGCTGGGCTGCAGCTTCATAGCAGCTTGTATGTTTCCATGTTGTGGATTTGTGACCAAAACTGTGTTAATAACACTCTTTTTAAGCAGTGCTTGCACAATGTCAAGGCCACCTCTGTTTCTCACGCTGCCCTGCCAGGAGGTGAGCTGGGGGTGGGCAGGAGTTTGGGAAGGGGACACAGCTGGAGAGCTGACCCTGACTGACCAAAGGGTGGCTTTATGCCCGATCACATTAGGCTCAGCAATAAAGCTGGAGGGTGGTCTTCCCAAGGTAGCTGTTGCTTGGGGACTGGCTGGGCACTTACCTGCTGGTGGGAGGTGCTAAGTCTTTGCAGATCATTGGGGCTTTTAAAAACTTTTTCTTCATTTATTAAGCAGTCTTTATCTTGAGCCATTTGTTGTTTTCTCACTTCTCTAATTCTGTCCTGCGTCCTGCTGTGGGTGTGGAGATGCAGTGATCAATCAGCCCACTGGTACTTAGTTGCTGCTTGGGTTCTCCTTATCCCAAACACAACAATATCCATTACTGGGAAAGCTTGTCTTTTTCTTGTCATCAGTAATTGTAGTTCTTATTGCTATTTCAAACATAATTCTGACCAACTGCTAGTTGGTTAGATATTTTCCTTATTTCATATGAATGATCACATGAAAGATACACAGATGCAGAGCCCACGTGAAAGAAGAGGGATGTGGTAATCAGGTGCATGTTCACTCTGTATTTCAATACACTCACGTGGAACAATGGGCTCGGTTGTCCTTGAAGACTAAAGTGTCTTCTACAGGTAGGAAACACACAGATAGTCTTAGAGTTGTAGTCAGGACTTTTCACAAATTTTGTGAAGACTGTGAATCTGTTTTGTGAAACAGAAAGGAAGATGGACAACAGCAGATGACCAGGAGAAAGTCAAGCCTGCAGAGGCAGAATGAAGACTTGGTGTTTTTCTTTCATCTGTGTTTGCCATGAGAAGTGGCAATCAAACACTGTGTGACAGACATATAAGTGCAGCATTTTCACCTATGTTTTGGCAAAATTATACAAATATATCAAGAAAAGTATTTTTAAATTTAATTTTGTGAAAATATTCTGAATGTGTCATTAAGTAACAACTTACTAATAAAGAAGCAAAGGGAGAGAACAAACAAGGAGAACAGCTACAAAATGCCATGAAAACTCAAAACAGACAAAGAGTCAGAAATGACAGAATCCACAGAATAACAGAATATTCTGAGTTGGAGGGGATTCACAAGGATCTTTGAGTCCAGCTCTTGGCCCTGCACAAGACAGCCCCAAAAATAACAGCATGGGCCTAAGAACATTGTCCAAACACTTCTTGAACTCAGTATTTTATTGAAATATAATTTATTCTAATGCTAAAAAATATACAAACCAAAATAATGAATATTGTATTAAAGATAGGAGATTATGAAGTAAAAGAACTTACTAGAGACTCAATACCTAATAAAGTGAAAAAGGACTTATAACTACAAGAACTTCAATAACTATACATTTTAAGGAAAGTCTGTGACTAAACTTCTGATAAAGCCACTATAGAATTTGTGTGCTGTCCTATGAAGACAGGGTCAATCAATTTGATTAATTTAAAGCTTCTGAAAAAAAATCCCTCAGGTATGAATTAGAAACATATTTGAAAGAATATTGGAGAACAATATTTAAAAACATTTTAAATATTTAATTTCAAAAGAGATTTAAATGAATAAGCTACTGCCAAATCAAAGTACTTGTTGAATTTAAGTGTTGGAAATTTGCATGTTGAAGTGTTTGAAATTATCTTTCTGCTTTTACTGGAAGTGCCACTGGGGGAGTAATTTCTCATTTCCTGAAACATCAGAAGTAGAATTACTATTTGCTGGATTGCTTGTATGAAATAATTCTTTTTTCCATTAAAAAAAATAATCATAATTTATGCTTTAAGAAATACCTGATGACATACAGTGCAAACAGCCTTGTCATATAACATGTTTTATATCAGTCTCAAAAGACACTTAAAAGGAACTTTCCTTTTCTGACAAGAAGCAGCTGGCTTAAGGAGTGATGAATTTACAACATATCATCTTGGCATTTCAGTTTTCTGTATTACTTCACACATTAAATTACTCAATATCGATGTAAATGGACCTCTTTCTCTAGGGGAAAAAAAAGAAATGAAAACAGAGAGAACAAGCCTTTCCTTCTTTTGATTTGCAAGTGAGATTTGTAAGTCTTCATTTTTCATAGGCACCCTGCCTGAACAAGCGTATGGTATGGCATTATTGAAAAATGTTCACCCAATGTAGTTGTATTCTCTTCTATAAAAGAATAAAATTAAATTAATGAATTATAACTTCTGGCAAGTAGCGTAGCAGTATCATTTAGAAATTGATGAGCTACAGCCACAGTACCTAGTGCTGGTCGTGGCATGTCACATCTGTGCACGTGTATGTGTGTCCTCAGTGGTTGAGACTCTCAGAAGGGGACAGGTGGTTCAGCAGTGAAAGCTTTAAGCCAGGAGTTGCAGCCACAGAACTTTCTGTGTAATCCTGAATTAACTGCATAAAATGAAACCAATTTAGTTATTTAACAGGAATGACCAAATACTTTAGTATTTTTACAGGTGAATTTCTGCCTGTGAAACTGGGGACTTCTGAAGTTCTCATCATACATAGTGTTTTGAGATGAAATTCATTGAGATCCTCAAAACTTGTTGCTGCAGCACATAAACATTACAAAATCAGGAAGGGGATGCTTGAGCTGTACCTGGGAAATCAGTATGTGGCACACACATTTCTTAGGGCATGTGTATCCCAAGGAAATGAGATTGTGTTTTACATCACCATGACTATCACATTTTTTATAAAAGTAGGTTAGGAGTGACCACTGTTAGCTAATATAAATGAACATATATAAGAATGGTTTTTATCTAAAGTGGTATTTGAAAACTGTAGATATCATCAGAGATGTTGAAGGATGACTGCAAGGAATGACTGAAGGAAGAGAAGAAACTGAAGAAATTTTTGACCTTATATCTAACACAGATCAGATAATTCTGCCTAAATATTTTCACATCTCTTAGCAAATATATTTTAAACCTTGTTTTCCTAAGACATAGATCCTTTTAAAGGCTAAACTGAATCAGTTCTCAGGGATACTGTTAAGTGTCGTCCTGGACAGATTGTTTGATATCGGGTGTTCTCAGAGACCACCATCTCCTGTGCAAATGAAGAAATACACAGATTGTGTTTAAAAAGCCTAAGACTTTTCTTGCCCAAATTTCAATGTATAGCTTCATTCTTCAAAGATGAAATATTCTGTAGTGTTCTCAGGACAAATTGTGCTGCATTGTTTCCATTCTTGTAGCAGCACTGATCCTCTGAAGCCTTGCCAAAGGCTGTGTTTCAGCAAGGCTGTGTTGTTTTCTGTTCTTATCTTGCATTTGAAGGCTAGAGTCACAAAATATAGAAGATAGTTTAATGAATATTTTTAAGTTGATTCAATTCTGCAGCATTCAAAATGAAAATTATTCTTTATCAAAGTCTTTGCTCTTTTAACTATAGATATAGAATTCTCAGAATTTGAGGGTTTGGTCTCTTTCTTTTTCTCCCTATGTTTCTTTCAGATTTGTAGGGGAAATGGAACAATTTTTTCACTTTTTTGCAGTTCTTCTTCATTAATCTACTCTGTAATTTACATAACTCTCTCAACTCAAAAAACAGTACTGAGTACCAGTTGCATTTTACTTTTTCTTGCTGTGCAAATCTTAAAATCTTAAGGCAAAATATCACTGCAGCTGAGAGGAAAAGAATCCCCTGTATAGGGTTTGTTTTTTTTAATTCAGAAAACAGAAAAGAAGCAAAAATTTTAAAGCTTGATGTTATGCATATGAGTCATAAAAATAAATTTTCCTGAGAAAGATACTAATTTGAATGAAAGTCCCATTGTGTTGGTTTTTTTTTTAACTGGAAATTCCCTTTATGTCTGGAAAATGGGCTCAGAAATGAACACAATATTATTTAAAATATTTTAGTTTGTCAGTCTGTATATTATTTTTAATTATTATCTATTACAGTCTTTACTTTTACCTAGGATACATCTCTCTGTTGACCTTTCTGATGTTAAATTGTGAGAGTAGGTCAATAGCCTGTTACTATTGCAAAAAGTCAGATACATGTATTTAGGGATATCTAAATATCTTCAAGCTGCTTTCTTCCCTTTTCCCATCACAGTCAGTTAGGGAAACTTTTGTAAGATTCAGTGCACCTATTTGTTCCCACACCCTACAAACACTTGTTTTGGAATGCTTTTGCCAGGCTCCCACCAGGTATGAGAGTCCAGCATCTTGCTGGCCAGCTGCTCAACGAATGGGTAACTTGGAAGGAGCCAGCACTGCTGTCTCTGAAGCCTGGTTGCAGTGCCAGGCCTTACTGTTAGAATAGTGTCATTCACATTTTCAATTAGATCTAGATCTAGATCTAGATCTATCAGCCAAGCTCTTCTTATATTTTTGCTTCTAAAAATGCTAGACAAAGTGGAAGAGGAGCACAAAAAGCAAGATAAGCCATGCTTTAGTCAGTGACCTTGAACTGCATGGAAATAAATGAGCCTGTTGTTGAGCCTGAGCCAAAATTATTTTGAATTTCATATATTTCCCATGTTGATTACTATCCAGTTCTTGGTTTGGCATTATTTGTGTTGAAAATTACCTTGGCATATTGTCAGCCTACCAAAAGGCTCCATATTTCTGGATGTTAAGAAATGGTCATCAGCCCAGTCATTTTAGGTGTTTGTCAGGGTGCGTTGAGGAGTTCTGGTAGGATGTCTGTACAGAATTGCTTCAGAGCTGCCTTTAGTTTAGGATATTGAATAAGATGCTAACTAACATTTCCTACAACACAGCCCTCCTTTGTCTTCTGCTTTTCCTGTATTCAGTTAGGTGTCATTGGATCTTGCACTCCCTTTGACCCGAGAAGAATTGCAGTTTTTGTACTTGCCCATTCCTAATTTCTGAGTAGATACATAATAGTGTACCTTTTGCTATGCTTAAATCAGACTAGGACTAAATGTGTGTGGTTTTGCAAAATCACTCTTGCCCAGAACAGCAATAATTCAAAGTCAGTTGCGTTCTATGGCTCATTTATAGAGCAGAGAAAAAACCTTTCAAAGAACTTGGGAAGTTCAGACTTGAGGATATGGTTTCCAATGCAGAGAGTAATGGTATTGAAAAAAGCTTTGAGATACAGAATTGTGTTTTGTTGCCTTCCTTAAGATTAGTAAGATACACAAATGACTGTACCAGATGGAATAAGGTCTGTCTTTGTGGTACCCCAGGATCTTCTTGTTTTCACCATTCACATTCGGGAACTGTCTTGCAGAATTAAAGCAGGAGTGAGAACGGGAAGGATGCAAGCCAGAGAGTTCATGGGTTTTAGTTCCTGACACAAGACACATGAAGCTGAGCACACTCAAACCAGGGTACTCAAAAGCATTCCCTTCTTTTTTTTTTTTTTTTTTAGCTCTTTTTATAAAGATGATCGATTTGAAGATGTAATAGATTTATGATTATTTGCTTTCTAAATTTTTAAATCTGTACACTAGCACTGCTTTTCATTCCTTGCTGGTTTATTGTGATAGTGTGTTAAACTGAGCAGGTAGGAGAGAAGCTTGCTTGCTTGCAAATGGAAATCAGATTTTAAAAGCCTTTTAAAAATGATGGCTGGTGTCTGATTGCAGACTTGCTGGCATATTTTAAATTTGGCCTTCATAAAATTCTATTGGACATTTTTTAGTCTGCTGGTACCAAAGTGTGTATTTAATAGCTTCAAACATCATATTAGGCAAAGATTAATGTGACCATTTTTTCTTGTTCAGCCCAACTTTTGAGACATTTTTGGTTGCAGTTGCTGGTCGTGCAGCCCATGCAGTTAAGCAATGGGTTAACTGTTTCCTTGTGACAGTTCCTCAATTACTATAGATTAGCAGAGCTGACTTCAGCAGAACCAGATCTATTTCCAGCAGCTCAGGATATGGTCTCCTGAGCTATATTACAATTAAACAAACTTGTTCAATTAGCAACAATTACTTTTGACAGTGAAAGGATAATAGAGGATTTTGCTTACAGGTGTCTCCCTTTGATCTTAGTCCATTGAACCATTTAATGATTCTGTTTTGTTTGGTGCTGCAAGCTATCAACTAGACAAAAAAATTAGTTCTATCATTTTCAAAGACCTTTGCCATTAAATGTTCATGACTAAATCTATTTGTGTGTGACTTAGGAGGCAGTAGCAGCAAGAAGAGCTGCAGTGAAAAACAGCAAAATGAGAAGACGTGCAAGGTGCACAGAGGAGGCTGGAACGGATTGCTTGATGACAGAGCTGGAGCATGAACAGTCAGAGAAATAAAGAATGGTTTTGCTTGTTCTGTTGGATTTTCCTATATTTGTGCAGGGGGCAGGGTCATATGCTTAGGATTACAGCTAATGTGCCTTTCAAACAAAAAAAGTCATTCTCTGGGGTTTATATTTTCTGTTCTCAGAAACCATGAATTCAATGTTGAAGTCATTAGCAATTTACAGGAGAAGATAAATCTCCCTTCAGGTCTCCCTGACTGGACCTGAAGAATCTAGATGCAATATTTCCCCAAATGACATCTTGATGCCAATCCTTATCTCTAGCTACCTCAGCCTGGTTGCATGCTATATAAAAAAAAAGGCTGAGAGTAACATAGTTACTGAAGATCAACACAGACAGCCTGACATTCTTTAAAACAAGTATTTTATATTAGGCAGCCTTATAGATAGCTACAATTTTTTTTTAAATTTTCAGGAATACTCTGTGCCCATGTCTGTTGTCTTATTTCACAGTCATGAATAGTAAATCTGTGCATAGTAAGTCATACTGAATCATGCTTATTAGCAATTAGTATCTGATAAAATTTAAAGTTTATTAGAAAATTGAAACCATTGGTAAGGATTTATATATTAATATAAATTACATTTAGCATTATTCAATAATATTCAGTTCTATCTTTCCCAGAATAATATGGAAACCCTATCACAATGATTAACTATATGTGTTTTCTGTTATTATTCTGACAGGTTTATCAGAACAGTGTATTTCAGATTTCTGTAAATTATAATAAGATATGACAGGCAGGCTAGATAAGAAAGGATAAACATCTTTGAGAAGGAAAATTGGAATAGTTATATATTGTATTTGGTAAGACAGAGATCTCATTGGGAAGAAAGATGGGGAAAAATATAACCATTTCAAGGCCATAGACAATTTTAACAACAGATTCTACTTATTTTCCACTTGGCAACCATTATATTAGCTATGGCATAGGGAGATCAAATACAAGTAGAAAACAGGAAGCTCTTTCACGTTGCAGGCGACTGTAATGGGTATTGCAAACAAAACCTAGTCATTTTTGTTTGTCCCTTTCATTGTGCTAATGGGACTCTCTTGCTTATAAAAGGGTTTCACTTGGCTATTGAGCTTTCTGCCAGTTTAGAAATTGGCTAGTACTATATAGTTGTATTGTATGTTTTAGCACCTGTTGTTATGGTCATTACTCAGGGATAGTGACAATTGCCCTTTGGTCTTTTGTACATGTTGTTCTTTCCAGCCTCTCTATGGCTTATTGTTTTTCAGGCTCTGAACCTGTCATCTTCCCAGCCTGAATAATCTTCTTGCTGTAGGACAGTTAGTGCCTCATCAGTCAAATACTTCACTCTGGAAGTGATTTATTCAAAGCCGTGGGCTTTTACAAAACTATCCAGATCACTTTCCTGAATGACACAAATGATACCGTTACTAAATATAACGCAGAGGGATTTATTGCACTGTCTGATTCATAATAAACTGCAAGTTCTGTGAATTGCATGGTATCAGATATCGGTGCTTTCCGTCCTATTTATTTCAGTACCTGTGAGAATGCTGTGTGAGGCCAGGGGCAGAGGGAGCACTGAGTGATGGGCTAACGTGCAGCTGGGAAACTGGGCTGCCCCCAGAGAGCACATCCCCTAGCAGGACCTCTGTGAGCAGAAGGCTCCATTAAGATGGCATGGGCTTCATTCCTGCTCCATGATCTCATGTACCAAATCAAAGGATCTGTGTAAGTGCTGGATACACGTGTGGTTGGATCCCCAGCTGCAAGAGAAGGCCGGGCAGGAGCCAACTGCAGGAGCCCTGCAAGCCGTGTGAAATACTTGCCGGGTCTGAAGTCTAAATTCAGTTATGTAATGGATGTGATTACCACACACTAGCATCTTGTACATTCACTCACATCTTTTAGATAAAAGAGATAAAAGGCTGTAACTACATTGTGCTTATTATGCCAGAAGCAATATACAGCAAGAAAATGAACACCGTCAGATATTTTCAATTTCTCTCCTAAGGAAGGAGAGAATATGGTAATAATATCCCCCCAAAAAAGATAGAGACTGTTATAACAAGTCACCTAAATCCAGAAAAGAATCCTTTACTATAAGTAAAATGAGAGGTTACAATTCATGTCAGAATGCTTTTATGAAACTGGTCATAGCTGTCAAGTTCAATCCGTAATTAATATATTGTGCTGAATAATGATTGTGTGGATGCATTTGAGGGTATTTTGGTGAATTTAATATCCAAATATTTTGACCAATGTAGACAGTATTATTAAAGATTTTTCTTGTAGTTATATTCACAGAGTTATGCAGTTACTTATGGTCTAGGACCTCGTAGTTGTTTGGTGGACAAGGCTTTCTATAGTTTTGATGAACACTACCTTCATTTTTTCAAAACACTAAGTTTGTAGTTCTCCTCCTCTACATTATTTTGAACTTTCCAGTGAAGGGTTTCAAGCAAAAATATGGGAAATGAGCAGTGCTCCCTTCCTTTGTGAAGAGAATCAAATCCACATCTCAGTTCCAGTCACTGGGTTTGACTTCTATTGACTGTGTAGTTTGAGGTCCAGCCACAAAGGCTTCTAACTTCCCATTAGATAGAGAGTTCAGGAAGATCCTAATTTATTAGTTGCATTACTAATCTTCCCTTACTGAAACTGCTGTTTGTCAGACCACTTTGAAAATGAGGATTCTATTTTTCTGTGTTGATCTGTCCTGAATTTATTTAATCTCTTTTTATATGGAATAATATAAACCAAACATCAGTTTTTAGACAGCTGATTGTCTGTCCAAAATGGACAGAGGCAGTACAAAAGGAGATATCATTATTTGTAGTTTTTGTCCTAAAGACATGAAAAATGCAGGGTTGTTGTCTAGTAAGTACTTCCACTTTCTCTAAGAAAATTATAGCCAGATAGTTGGAGACAAGTATTCCATAACTTGCAGCTTGATAACCAGCTTGACAATTCTTTAAAATCATGGTCTAAACACACTCCAAAAGAATGGAAATGAGAAACAATCAAAATGTAGATTTTTCCAGGAAAATATAACCCATATTTATATCACATATATCTAGGGGTGATAACTGATTACCAGGTTTGCCTGTTAGTTGGCAGAGCAGGTGATATGTGCTCAAGGACAAAACTTATGGGTCTGGAGAGGATTATAGGTTGTGCCAATGATGGCAGGGACCAGACTCACCAGCACTTTCTATTCCAGCATGCCAAGTACTGATACACCCAACATTTTCAACTGAATACCTGATGGTGATTTTTTTTTTTCCATTGAACTTCTTACAATTTTCTTTGAATAATTTCAGTGTATTTGGTAGATTTGTTTCCTTTGTTATTCTATTGTTCTACAAGTTACATACAAACTGGGGACTAGGGCCTCCAATTTAGTTGCCTGTATTTGAAGGTACTCCATATCTTTTCAGACATCCCAGAGGATCTCAGGAATCCTCAGTTAGCTGCCAAATGTAGTGTATGATCAGTTCTCTCTCTGTAGTGCCCAGACAGAGGCTGAGTTGGGTTTGCAAGAAACTAGGACATCAGAGATCACCATGTGCCTGTGTACAAGTATGTGAGTCAGACTTTTGTGATGGACTTCATTTTGCAGAATTATGTGTTTATAGAGAGCACAACATACTACAGTCTTCTCCAAAAACACAACCATCAAACTGCTTTAAGAATACTGGACTGAAAATGAACTTAGATTAATTAAGAGCCTTTGCAGTGGTTTTGTTGCTGTTACCTAGACTCTTGCCAAAAAGATCCCGTATCTGTGGGAACTCATATACTTTCAAAAACTGCTGGGATTATTTATATTGTTATCTAGACCCATGTAATTATTTAATTGAAGGTAATTTCTGACATAACGTATTCTGCATGTTCCCTAATCTTCTGATATGTATCACAACATTTTAAAGGAAGATACTGACAAACACCACGACCCTTCCAGTTATGCATCATCTGGCAGCTTCTTCAAAAAATCACAATAATTGAACTCTGTGCAGAAGAATGTGGAAGGCTGGAAGGCATTCATGCACCAGTTCAGTGGACTGGTCACGGCCTACGATTTGCCATGCAGATCTGCCAGCCCAGGCAGAACCCAGGGGCAGAATCTGACAAATGGGCAAGCAAATCTGCTGTGCTGTGGGAGAGAGATAAGCAATGCTGTGATGAGACACAAAACCGCAGTAATGTCAGGATTGTGGTCAGGGAATATCATAACCACTGTATCTTGTCTATACTCAATGGAGGGTGGGGGGGGCAGGAGGGAATATGTATAACAGATGGCCTGAATGCAGCAGTTTTGAATTAATCAGGATGCAGGATTATGAGGATCTAGATGACAGATTTAGTGTATAGATGCAGATATAGAAGCTAGATATGAGAAGTATTACTGTGGTAGGAGTAACAAACCATGCACGTAGGCTTAGCATTTAGTTGGAAAGGACTATTGGAGGTCACCACATACAGCCCCTTGCTCAAAGCAGAATGGGTTTTTGGGTAGCAGTGGGTAGTCCTGCTGAAGTCTGAGTACTTTCAAGGATGGATTCCTGCTCTTTCTGGGCAACATGTTCCTGTCCTTCAGTACTCTTAAAGAGGATTTTTTTTTCTGTATCCACTCAGAATTCCCGTTATTGCAACCTGACTGTCACATTTTCCTTGTGCAGCTCTGAGAAGAGTCTGGTTTCATCTTTCCTGTAAACTCAGTTAGGCAGTTGAAAGCAGAAACTGGATTCCCATTTAGTCATCTCTCCTCCAGACTGAACAAACACAGATACCTCAGCTTCTTCTTGTATGTTGTGTTTCTGGGCCTTAAAGATCATGGTGCCTGTCTGCAGGACTTGGTCCAGTATTCCTGTGTTGTTCTTGTTCTGTGGTTGCCAAAATTGGACATGAGTGTCAAATAGCCACTATGGCATCAGCACTGCTGCTGCACTGAGAGCCAGAGCCTGGAAACAGGGAAGCTGCAGAGAAGTGATCTTTGTAACCCTAGTTTCTGAGAACCATTAAAAAAACCCAGATCCCATTAGGTCCCTTTTATATCTGTCATGATGTTGGATAACTCATTTAAAAAGACAACCGAGAGTTGTCCTAGCATGGGTTAGTTGCCTAAATTGTCTAAAGGAAACTGTAACTGCAGTGCTCAAGGATAATATATGGTGGTTCATCAATGGTTTTTTTGCTAACAAAACTTGAAGTTAGGGAATTCACTAAGGCATACAATGCAAAGACATTGTGAAGTCTGAATAATAAGAGAAAAGTTATACAAACCAATAAAAACAGTGAATTTCATGTCCAGTGAAAAAATAAAAAGCCATATGTATTTTAAATCCAGTTTATCTGAAGTCTAGTGTATGAAAATTCAGTCAGTCCATCCATGACTAAAAAGAAACAAATATTTTGTTTTATCAAATTCTCCATAAAATGGTATAACAACTTTATCTGTAAATATTATGACTGGAGATTATTCTCCAGATATGAGGATATGAATGTAAAATATGTGAGTAGCACAGTATAAATAATGGTGTTTATTTTTACAGGATTCAGGCGAGAATCATATATATTAGGCTTATTTTTCATTTACAGTGCTACTGTGATATTGTCGAATGTCTCTTGAAAGATGCTGAAGACCCTCAGTTTCCACTGTTGGATTTTACTTTAATTTCAATATATATTTTAAAAGACTATGTGAGCTCTTAAGATGCTTAGTATATTGAAATAAACGTGCCTTAAAATATTATTCTTTTTCAATACAAAACAGATGGTGCAGATCCCTGATGTAACTTAATCTAAAGCAGCCTTGGTCTTTGTCTGTAGTTCTGTCATAATTTATTTTCTTTTGTATGTTGATTCTATTGCAGACTGAAATCACAAGGCAGAAGTCAGAGGTATGTGGAAACCTTCATTTCCACTTTTTAAATCCTGACCACTAATACTTGGTTGGATCTTTCATGTTCCTTTTGATAAGTATCATGGAGGATCTCTCTTCAGCTTTGCATCAGATTAATTTTAGGCTCCATCATTATTTCCTTCTTAGTTTAGTATTTGCAATCTACAACAGCAGAAATTGCTGTGCTGCTAGATGGCAAACTTCTGATTCTGTGAGGTGCACTAGTACCAGCTCTGGAAGTATATCACTCTGAATTTTTTTTCAGTTGTTTTAGTTCTGATTAATGCTAGCATAAAGTCAGAATTAGACCAGCAGAATTATGGTGGATTTGAGTTCACTTATGTATTTATTTATATTTCAGTGACTCCAATTTTAATTCTAGGTGGTATACAGAGCTAAAAAAAAAAACGCAAAATTTAATCTGATATACAGTACATTAATAAAATAAAACTGCATTTGCAGGATTTAAATAAACCATCAGTAAAAGCTGCATGATGGAATTTTAGTCTTAACTAAGCAGAGATATGAAAGGCAATGTCCTCAACCCATTTTAGGGTCTCTATGATGGCAGGTCTCCCACCTCTCCCTGCTTGCAATCCTACTGTCTGTAGTGCCATACAGCTAAAGCAACAGAGAGATGAGCATTAGTGTTCAGGTGTAAAAATTGTGATAAAATCGCATATATTTTTTCACAGGTCTAAAATACCTGTCCTCTGGTTGGCATGACAGAGGCTGCTGTCTAATGGCAAAGAGCTCTCTACTATGTCCACATTAGTGAGTAATTTGGTGCAATAGAAGGAAGAGTTATTGAGTTGAACAGTTCTGAGGCCTGTACATTTTATGCAGTCCAGGGGTTTTACTGTGCAGGAGTTTGAAGTTGGGCTGCCAAACCCCCGGAATCATGATGACCACACATGTGGTCTGAATCTCTCTCTGAGGCTGTGTCCAAGTTAGCAGATTGTGTGCTGCAAGAAGAGCAGGCCTGCAGAGGGAAGTAGCTGGTGCTGAGGACCACACTCTATGTGTTTCAGAGGGTGTATTTCAAACTGGATCTCATCTGATCTTATACACTGAATGTCCATTAATAGCTACAGTGCCCTAGATGGAACTGAGGTACATTTTCAAGTTTAGTTTCACCTACAAGGAATCAAGTTTAGGCTCTCTGAGACTCCTCTGCGGTGCAAATCAGAGAGTGGGGCAGCCAGGAGATCTGCTTGTGATGGAACTGACTCTGCAATGTCATCGTGCTCTGGAGCAGCAAGAACTGTTACACTCTCATGTGTCCCCAGGAGGGCTGAAGTGAAACTGGTGGCCATTTGGAGCAGCACCATCAGGTTAGACATCCCTGAAAGGAAACCCAGTTAGCATAAATGCTGTTCTGTGGACTGCACCAGTGTGCAGGAATTGCATTGCCTCAAAACACAGCACTAATAGAGATGCAGTTGTAGCCTGGATTTTGTAGCAGAACATTCAGTTCTTCTTGGCATCTAAAATGGAACTGAAGCAGACCAAGCCTCTGCAGTGGGACTTGGGAGGCAAGGATGAGAAGGATTTCTGGAGATGGGTTTGAAAATTAATCTGTGTGCAGACGTGACAATCCAGTGCCTTGACACGTCCCTAGGCATTTAATAAAATCATACACCATGAATTTTTCCCTCTGTAGAATAACACTGGTGGAAGAACTTCCTGGGTTTCTGAGCCCCTTCTAGCCTGAAAGAACAGGGGAAGTGCCTCCTGGAAGTGGGGCAGTGCTTCATTCCAGAATTTTGGCTACAGCGTTTTTTTTCTTGTTTGGTTGCTTTTGTTGTTTTTGTTGATTTTTCTTTTGGGGTTGGGTTTTTTTTGACAACACAGTTGCCATTAGGTAAAGATTCAATATGAAAGTTCTTCAGCTGCAGGTGGGAAAAGGTCACAGGTGTGTAATGGCCTACAGCTGAAGTCTAAATAGGTGGCTTGGAGTTAAAGACTATTATAGCTGTTATGAAAAAGACAAAAGTCTTTAATTACAAATTATTTTTCTTAGATAGCCTGAAAAATTCTTATAAACCACACTCACTTTGGCTTTTTTTTAAGTATTCATCTATTATTCTTTACATATTATAGTTTGTTCCAACAAAATATAACTGGTCCCAAGCATAATTATAAGTCAATAACTGTAATATTCATCTCACAAGCAAAATAAAGACTTTTTAGTGTATCTAGACCAAACATTAAAATTTAATGCATTATACTTTTTAACTAAGTAATGTCATAGATAAATTAGAACGTGTTCATGTTCTGAGCCTTGTATGAGACATCAGGACAATCCAGTAGAAAACTATTTATAATTATGGAAAGCGATACGCAAAGACAACTGTTGTAGTGTCAGTAATGATTAATACGTCATTCTAATTTTATCTAATTGCATGTTCTTGATTTTCAGATAGTTTTTTGAAGCTTAATCTTCAAGTACTAAGAAAGTCGTTCATCAGATCATATTCCTAGTGATTCCACTGAAACCAATCGAGACAAACATACTTTTGTTTAACTTTGAACATTTTGGAATGCTATTTCCACACTAAATTAGCTGTCATTATGAACTGTTTTAACAATATAATGATTTTTGATCCATGCTGCTATTTGGAAACTCTTTATTTTACAAACTTGCAAAACAAAACTTAAGAATGGTTTTCAAAAATGCTCTAGCTCAAACAAGATTTTTTGAATAGTTAATTCTATTTCTTGAAGTATTTTGACAAGAGTATGCATAGAAGTGCTAAAGCCTGGAACTAATGTTCTTCAAAACATAATCATATAGACACCTGATCTGCTTACATACAGTGCTTTATAAATAGTTTTTTATAGAGATCCTAGTGTTTTTCCTGTGTAAATTAATGGCAATATATCTGTTGATTTATGGAATTTCAGGATTAGATCTAAGTACTAAGGTAATTATAACAAAGACAGGTAGGCTTACAGTAAAACAAAGAAAATTCTAATCTGTTGATTGATACATTGTGGCAAGTGTTTAACCAGCTTGCTTATTACTGGCTGTCAGCTAATAAACACCACTTTAATTAGTTTAATCAAGTACCTTATCCAGAGTAGTGATAGCTGAAATTGTCAAGTGCTGTACAAGCTGAATATGCCAGAGCTTTCCTGGACACCCAGAGTGTGAGTGAGGTCAGGCCAAGAAAATCTCTGATGTATAAGGTATATTGGTATTTATTTGTTTGTTTGTTACCCCTCACTCCTCATCCTCTCAGAGAATTGAACCTGTCACAACTTGCTTGTAAACTTGCCCTTTAACTTCTTAATAGGAAAAATGTCCTACATCCATATAGAGACTGTCTTTTTGGAGAGGCAGACGTGCTTCCTGTATCCGAGTGCTACGGAATGGTCAGGTTTTGTACTTGGAAACAGCTTTTGTACAGTAGAAATGGTGTTTATGTGCGTACACAGCAGTGTGCAGTGTGTAGGTAGGGCAGATATTTGCAGGGGGGCTACAAGAGAGATGGGAGTGCATGTGCTGCACATCCTGGCCTAATGGTGCAGGGAGCAAGGAAGGAGGGATAATCTGCACTTAAAACAATGTGACAGAGACAAAAGAGAACAGCATTTGGGATCACCAGCGTAGGATGAATTTCGGAAGCTTTTATCTTTGATGAAATGTTGCTTTAATTGTTTCTCTTTGAAAAGTGTCCCATTTCTGATGGCTGTTTGTGAGGAGAAGTAGCAATGTTCAGTGCTTAATGCATTGGATGGAGAGATCTGGGATTTATCTGTCTCTGATTCCCTGTGTGATCTCCAGTTAATCATTTCCTCTCCCTGTCTCAGTTTCCTTATCTGTAAAGTGGAGTTAATAATCCTTTCTATCACCCAATGCATAGTGAACTTAGACAATTCAATTAATAGTTGTAAAACTAATTTAGCTGCTGGGGCAGAAAATGATAAAATATGTAAGGAATTATTCATAAATGTGGTAAGCTGTCACTGTCCAAATCTGAGGAACAAATGTTCTCCTTCATATTTTTACCAAATTCTGCTAACTTACTTGCATCACCATTTGTTTCTCTTTACTTAATGTATTTGTATTAATGTAAGCAAAATATGGAGTATTATATTAGCTAAGTGCTAATATCAAACGAGATTAAAGGTATGGGCCATATGCTACCTCAGTAGCATATGAACACCAGTGATTGTAAGATCAAAGTTGAGACCCACTGAGCTATTGGATGAATTTGGCTTAGTCTTTGGTATGGTTTTATTTATTTCTTTTAACCAAATAAAATATTATCAGACCATGGACTACAAACAGTATTTCACACTGGTAGTAATTTAGTATATTTTGATTTTCCATTGTAATAACCATACATCCCAAAGACTGTCAGAGACATTAATGTAGCTTAAAGCTTTCTGTTTACCAGCTGGGTGTACAGGCTTCCATAGAAGTAGACAAAAATCCATTGGGTCCTTAGATGATTGTTTCTCTGCATGCAATTGTGTGTATAGGAGGAAGCCTAAAGGCAAGTACAGTGTTCTGGTGGCTGCCTGGCTTCGATATGCATGTTGCAATAAAGAGCAATAAGGGCTATACTCATGGAAGTAGACCTTGTTGAAATGATAAGGCTTTACAAAAAGATTAAGATATTGCAGGGATATGAGGGATGAGAACATAGAATCATAGAATCACAGAATCATAGCATATGGTGAGTTGGAAGAGACCCACTAGGATTATTGAGTCCAACTGCTGGCCCTGCACAGGGCACTCCAAGAATCACACCATGTGCCTGACAGCATTGTCCAAAGACTTCTTGAACTGTGTCAGGCTGGTGCTGTCACCACTTCCCTGGGGAGCTATTCCAGTGCTCAACCACACTCTGGTTGAAGAACTTTTCCTGATATCCAACCTAAACCTGCCCTGACTCAACTTCAGGCCACTCCCTTGGGTCCTGTCACTGGTCATGGGAGTGAAGAGATCAGTGTCTGCCCCTCCTCTTCTCCTTGTGAGGATGTTAAAGACCACAATGAGGTCTCCTCTCAGTCTCCTCCAGGCTGAGCAGACCAAGTCACCTCAGCCACTCCTAATAAGGCTTCCCCTACAGACCCTTCACCATGGCTCTCCTCCGGACACTCTCTAACAGCTTTATATTGTGGTCCCCAAAAATAGCTCTTCAAAATGCTGGGAGAACAGATTGCAAAATCTGTGATGAAAACCATTCTACACCCTCTATTGAATTTTAAATCTCCCTGTCCTTTGCTATTTGATAGATTTTAGTGTCAATGTGCTTCTAAGCATAAAAGCAAAGCTTTTAGTTACTGCCTCTCAAACTGGGGAGGGGAGGG
>VXAX01001841.1:963546-983573 GCA_013399835.1 Leptocoma aspasia
CCCCTTGGTGTAGTGATGATCACAGGCAGGAGGAGCTGTGGGCTCTGGCAGGGCAGTGATCCCCTCCCAGCCGGCACCGCCAGGGAGGGGAGGGGAGGGGAGGGGAGGGATGAAAAGATAACAAGTTTATTTGACCTATTAAAAGCAATTGCATTTCTTTAGAAAATTTTAATGATAAAGAATATATTTAGCTTCCAACACCTCCAAAGGAAAAAAGAAAATAAATACATTTGAATAAACATTTAAGAGAATAGAGGCAATGTCTTGCAATGTTGATGCTATAACAAGAGACAGAATGAGTAACAGCAACTCATTACAGTGACATGCCTTAATTTTCCAGATCCAGATATTCTTAAAATAATACTTGCAGAGTAAGTATTAGATTAACTCAGAACACTGACAGAAAATATATATGAAATTATGCATTTCAGTATATGAAAAATAAAGTATTATATGCTTCCCTGAGCATTTATTTTCTATATCCAATAAAAGGTAATAATGCAGGAAAATTGGCATAATTTTCTGAGTATAACGGAAACTCTGAAATTGCTTCAAAAATTAATTAAAAGACACTTTAAATAATTGCTTTGACAAGTAAAGAAAAAAGTTGAACTTACTTTTTTTGCATTTCTCTTTGGTACAGCTACTGTTTCCATTTCAACCAATGTCTTGAAAGTGGCAATTCACTGCAATAATCTAATCTCAAGAAAGCACAATTGAATCTGGGAGCAGAAAAACTGTTGAGCTTTATTATTAGCTATTAAAAATGTCTGTGATGTGAAGAATGAGATATTCTGTTCTTTAAGAAGTGAATGGTGAGCCCAGGTGTACAAATTTAACGATTTGAGATTAATTTTCCTTTACATTTTTTGTTTTTGTGATATTCATTATCCAACCAAGATTTAAAGAGACCACTAAAATATTTAGAATAGTCAAAATTTCATAGCAATTTGTGACATAAATGTAAGTTGAAGATGTGCTTCAGTTGCTTGGGTTTTATCTCAGCTATCATTGCTTGATTATTCAGGTTCATCAGTTAGTCGAATTACAGAAATGTCATTGAAGTCACCTTGTAAATGTCAAGCTGAATGTCAGCTGACAGCTGAAATGGTGACATTACTGAAATGCTTCATATGAGGGTACTTTTTGTCACAATAAAAATGTTTTCTGTCCACTGAGGCAGCTGTGACTCAATGGTACCTAATTTTACATGTATAGAAGAGCAGAAAGGATGGTTTCTGCTTTCAAATGCTGTGGGGGAAACAATTTCATGAATCTCAGTATGAAAATCTATTGTAGAACCTCTTCAACATTTCAAGTTGCACACTTCAAAATAATTAATTCATATGTTATTTAATATTACGTTGGTGACTTTTGATGAAATGAAATCAGTAGGTTTACGTTCCAACCTCAGTGTTTCTTTTTATATATTAGTACAACCCCTAATTTGGGGGTTGTACTAATATATACAATATTGGGGATGAGGGGGTTAATTCCACCCTATTTATCTAATTGTCTACCCGTGCTGAAACAAGCAGAGCAGCAGCACTGCACTTGACTATAAAGTGGTGGAGTTTTTGATTCTGCTGGCACACTAGAAGGCTTTTGGGCCATTGTGCAAATTACAGTATAATGCAATACCCTAGAAGAAATAATTATACCCAGCCTCTGTGAGCCAGAAGTCACACACAAAAAATTTGAGCCTTTTAATTTGGTTACATATAATGTATGAAATGCAGTTGTTCCAAAGCTAGTGAAACCAGGGGGACCAATATGATTATGACTCTATTAATACATTTTTTCATTTAAAAACTGGGATCAGACCTGAACAGAACAAAAGGATGAAGTACAATTTGAATGCTAGAGACTGGTGTGCAGGATAATATGAAAGGAAAAGCAGTTGGCATATGAGTAACTGCTCAGTGCCTTTGCATGTCCTGAGTATCTGCTCCCTAAGCTGCCCTTTCAACAGCAATTTATACATTATGAGTACAACAAGTAATACTGAATCATTCCCCATTTTTTCCCAAATCTTTAGAAAGGGTAAGAAATAATATTACTGTATGTGTGGTGGAGGAAGGTGGTCTTTGTGGTTATTTTTCCCATTCCTTTAAAATAAGACATGAAAAAGCTACTTTGCTTTGTTATGGCTAAAGCAGATTCAGATTAGTTATATACCAATGCAGATCTCCTGTCTTTTGGGTATCTTTTCTTTCGACAAATTTGTAGCCAGCACTGTAGCAGGTTTCCTATATTGCAAAAAATGGGTATATCCTCATTAATTTAGCAATATTGAGTTCCACCTTATTTAGCCATTACCATTCTTTGATTTTAATAGCAATATTTGGAGATTGACGTGTCCAAATTTGGCCGTTTCCAAGGGAAGGATGCATCCAAGGCTCTGAAAGTGCAAAAAATCAGTAATGTTTCAAAGAGTACAAATGGGACACACTGGCCTCTGAAACCAAAACTGCAGTATCATCACAGCGTGCATGGTAACTGTAAAATGCCACTAATCTCAAAAGGCTGAAACTTCCATACAGTAACAACATTTTAATTACATGTGATTCTCAAAATTGGTGAAATTACAGTGAAATATGTTTAAATTTCTATTCCTAAGACAAAAGAGTGGAAGAAACACAACTCTGCATGTCACAGGAGGTCTCAAGCAAATTTCAGGTTATTCAATTCCATTCTTACAGATGCTGAGTAATTAATCCACACCTTTAATCACAGTATAATAAAAGAGATACAGAGATAGAGAAATACAGTGTCTGTAGAGAAACAGGAGTATCTTTAAAAAAATTGTTGACTCTCTCTGCATATCCAGTGGCAAACAGAAAAGCTCCAAGTTTACTGTTTGAGAAACAGTATGTTGACTGAAACAGAACATACTCCTAAGGACGGTGTTTTAGAGGCGTAGTGCTGATGAGATGGTTTCTGGCTATTGTGGCCAAAACACACCTAAGGCTGTGATTCCCTGATAAATTACCCTGCCTACCTCCTCTCCTCTCTCTTGTGCTGGTGTTGGTACTCATCTGATCCACAGTGTACTAGTTCAGGGACTTACTCAAGGACAAAAAATGCTGGTTTTGTGAACTGGATTTCCCCAGGCTGAGCCATGCAGCAGTGGGGAGTAGCACAAGGGAGGGAAGGGGGAATAGGGTGGGAGGGGTGCGGGGTGAAGAGTTGCTAAATTTTGATGGAACTGCAGCATAAGTGAAAGTTAAGACAAAAGATTAGTTAGTGACATGTTTATATTTGTTAAGGTTAGAAGGGACCTCTGGAGGTCATCTGGTGTAACCCCTCTGCTCAAGTAGGGACACCAAAAGCCCGTTGCCCAGGAACACATCCAGAAGGCTTCTGAATATTTACAAGAGGGAAGTTCTTCTGCAATTATGCCAAGAATAATGTTTTTTTATTTAATAATAAGTTTTCTAGGAGTAAAATGAAATAATGTGAAGCTGACAGATGGATGGTATGTTGCTCCCCTGAAAGGAATGAGTACATGGCCAAGTGGTTTTATGAGAAATGCTTTGAATATCTGCAGAAATTTTTGGATTTGGGATTCACAGAAGCTGGGCTTCTCTTCACATGGAAATGTTTTAAGACTTGAGTAGTCCAATTTTAGCTTGGGAAAACTGTTCCCAAAGATCTAGATTTTAATCCAGACAACAATGCTTTGGAACTCCAAATCAAGTTCTTCTCTGACATCAGCAATTGTCCCACTAGGTACAATTAGACCTGCTGCTGGTTTGGCAGAAATCAAGCCTAAGGGGCTGAGCTTGCAACATGACATGTCTCCTCATAGTAGGGTAAGTGTTAGTGTTTGCGTCCCCAGATGGCAATGAAGTGAGCCTTCTCTACAGAAAAAGGGAGGGCATCACAGAGGTTTTCTTAAATGGTCTTTAAAGGCTGTGTGTCATCCAGAGAGACATACAAAACAATTCCAGCCTGAAAGGGCAAAACTTGACAGATTTTAACAAAGCAAACCAAGCCATAGGTTGTAAAGTGTTTAAGGTGATTGTATTAAACAGTTGTCCATCGTACCTGAAATGCATCGGCTGAAATTCAGAGATTTCAAGAAATTAAGAATTTGAATCATGTAGATTATCTGATAAACAAGATAACTTTTTAGAAAATTACTAAAAGGGTTGAGGATTAAAATGCATTAGCAAACCTAATTAATTTGGATCAGGTCTCTAAGGGTTTTGACAATGGTGTGAAGAAAGAAGCTTGAATTTAAGTATTGAAAAGTCAACAGTGAAGGCTTTTTTGTACATTAACAATAAAGTCCTTCACTGGGTAAAGAGGACTGGGGTAGAGCAGTGGCTGTGGCCAGACCATCCCACATGCCAGGATGAGGGGCCTCCCAGCAAGCATAAAGCACTGCCTCTTGGCAGGAGGCAAACAGGAGTGAGCAAGCACAGGATACCAGATCAGCCCATATTGTCACAGACTGGCAAAGACTTGTGGCCTGTTTGCCAGAAGATACTGATTCATGCTCCTGACTGCCATTTACCTGTATGGCAAAGTTATTCTAACCTCTCAATGTCTGTTTTCCCCATCTGCTGAGAATCAGTTAATTAAGAAATCAACTGTAATTTGTTCCATGCTTTAAAAAGCTAATATGATACATAAATACTAAATAATACTAGTAACTTCCTTTGGGATATATTATAAACCTTTCCTAAGATAGCAACAGGTCTTATATGTCCTGTCATCTAAAACTTCAGGTTTCTCTCAGCAGAAAAAGGCTCAGCAGGCAAAATGTCCATTCTGGAAATTTCCACAATGTTGGAAATTTCTCCATATCAGGAAGCTAACAATGCCCAAACTGGTTGTTTCTAGCCTTAGAGATGGGAGGTACATTATTTCATTTAATTTCAGACTGCCTTTCATAAATTAAGGCTCCCTTCTCCCTCTTTTTTCATTGCAGCAGCTTCCCATGCTGTGGTCACTTGCTGTGCACTGAGACCCTGCTGTATCTGACTTCACACTAGCCCCAGGGCTTACTTCCTTTTGGAATAGGGCCTTTCCTTTAAGACATCAATTTTCATTTTCAAGGCAAAAATGGTTCTGCCAAGACCAGTGTACGTAAACTGCAAGGCACCCAATGGATCTCATGCTTTGGGTAAAATTCTCCTCAATCAGAGTGACTTTCCTCAGTAAAAATCAGAAGAAGCAGTCCTCAGATCCTGTTACTCACATTTTCTTCACTTTAGGTACCAGCTTGAAGTAGTTTTACCATAGGATAGCTCTTTTTCAGGTAGTTCTTTTTATCTGAATGTTTTTCAAGTGCACTTTTGCTCAGGTGATAAATGTGTAATCAATGATACTTTCCTCAGATCCCTCCTTTGTGCATATTTGGTGAGATGACTCTTTACTGAAGTGGTTAAAATATTGTTACAGTGCTTCACTACCTCCTACAGCCCAGAGCTCTTTCTGAAAGGACTTTGGGTGTCACCAAAGCTCTTTACTGAGGTCCAGCCCAGTCTGTTCACCAGGTGAAGTCAATAAGGGCACCATTTATACTGCTGAACTCTGAGAGTCAGAAATAAGTGGAGAAAAGGAGAAAAAGAATTTTCAAATGGGAGGCTGATTTTTGAGATTGATCATTACTTTTAAGCTTGAAAAATTTCACCTGGACATCATGGAAAATATGCTCGCATGTTTATGGATAGTATTCAGGAATGAGATTTTAAATCTTACAATTTTCTGTTCATGTGAAAATTGGTTATGAAACTCTCCAGGACAGTGGTGGAACCTTTAGAAGCTGAAGCTTTTAACTGGTTCAGCCATCAACTTTAATCCCCTATGCTCATGTTATTTACATGGCTGTAAATTTCCACATATATTCTACATTCATTTTATATTTAATGTATCTATCCACTTTGTTAGACTGTAGCCTACAATTGTTAAAGCATTGTTATTGAAACACTTGGAAATAATCTTAGGGCTGCAGTGTAGAGAAATTACTTTCTCTCTAAGTTTCATAGGAGAATATTTTTATCTTTTCAATGTTTACTATTGCTTTATTCATAATTACTACTTAGGTATTACTGCTATTATTACCTAACAAGTGGTGTGGTATTTGGAAGAGTGGTAGCAATTTAGTATATAATTTCTGCGTGCACCAGCTGGGATACAGTAAAGCTAGACTGTCAGGGAATGGTGCCTGTGAAACTCCTGTAGTGCAGTGAAGAGCCGACACATGCAGCTCTCCATGCAGGGGACAGAGGGGTCACAGCTCCACTCCAGCCTGTTGGGTTAACCACAGCACAGACCACTCCTCTACCATACACTCTGCTCCCTGACATGCAAATACTGTTCTCTTCATGGAAACTAAATTAAGATACAAAAGACTACATATATTTTTAAATAGTTTCCCATCCAAAAGATACTCTGACTTAGCTTTTCTTCATACTTTTTCCTACTTTTCCTTAGAAAGTTGGAAGCAACAATATTTCAGGCTTATTGGAATGCTTACAGAAATACATCTTTCTCCTTGAGAGATTTGTTTCAAGCTAATACTACTTTCTGCAAGTGAACATAATAAAGGACAGAGCCAAGAGGAACCTAGTAACTGATAGAAAACATCCAAGTAATGGATAAGAAAGCAAATTAATAAAATACTGACATGATAAGTCATACAAATTATTTCTTTTCTCTGAGCAAAAGGGGAAACACAACTTGCTATCTGACAGTGGGTCACTGTGATGACATGCTTCATGACACCTGCAGAAGCTATTTAATTTAATTTATAAGGTAATTCTTGTTTCAAAAGAACAGTCTCATTCATGTTTTCTCTGCTACTTTTTAAAAAAATATCTGATGCCTAAACCTCCAAAGTATTTTTCTTGTCACAAAGAGCGTGCGGAAGAGGAAAGAAAACACCCACTGCTTTTTCCCTCCCTCTTTATTATATTATGCACTTGTCTCTCCTCCATTTCCCTTTTTTTGAGCTCATCACTGTAATAGTCTTTCTGACTCATGTATTTGTGTGTATGTTTCTGACTAGTTGTGCAAGCACTAAATGACAAGAAATAATATTTTATTGTAATTTTTAAGTGGTGTCTTAACACTGCTCTTTGGTACTCAGACAATGATCTTGAAAAATAGATTCTGCCCAACAATTAGTGAAGAGCTGACCAGTTTGCCGTGTATAAGGATGGCTAAAGCCTCTCCTGTGCAATATTCAGCAGCCAAAATAATACAGAAAAGAACACAAAAATATTAGATAACATAGTTATATTTACTGGTGTTTTCTCTGCTTTGAAAATAGAAGAGACTCCACAATCTGGCCCAGGTTTTCTTTCTTCCCCTTTCTTTCCCAGCAGGACCTGAACAGAAACCATGTGGTCTGCAAACAGTGAGTAGGATGGAAAAGGTTTCTTGCCCCATCACAAATATTTAAGCATGTCTGATTCTTGGTTTTTTGGACAATTTTCTGTGAGTAAATATTGGTTCTATAAGTGTCTGCAACAGTAAGTGTAATGTTGGTCCAGTATCACCAATACCCTGATTCTGCACTCAGCAGAACCTCTAGGCCTTGGAGCCTCTTCCTTCCATGGGGTGGGAGCTTAAAACATTTCTTACACTTGAGCTCAAACCAAACTACGGTTATTCAAGGAACTGAAAAACACACTGGAACATGTGAATATTTCATTTGTAGACAGCCTCTGTTTATCTTTGCTTCAAAGCAAAAACAAAGCCTCTTGGCTTCCTTGTTGTCTTCTTCAACACAGGATGGGAACTCTGCCTTAATTTCTGTAGGACTGCAGTACCTAACATCAAAGAGCTGACATTTTCATCAGTATGAAAACTCCTGCAGTGCTGCACTTAACTCTGCAGTTTGCAAGCGTCCCAGCTACCCTTTCTGCTTGCCTTGCAAAGGAAATGGCTGCAGCTTCATTTCCAAGTGCAGAAACAGTGACAGCGTAAGAAAGCTGAGGGCCAAATTAGCTGTGGTTTGTGGTATTTCTTCTTCTGCTTCCATTTTCTGCCCTCTAATCCTACCCACCTCAGACATGTAAACCCATTTACTTTATAGAGCGAGCTTTGGGCATATATCACTTGTTCACCTGTGATTTCAGTCCTCCCCCCCTCAACACCCCCCACCCCCACAATGAATCAATCACCAAGTCTACTTTAATCACAGATAAGATGCTCTCCTGGGACTAATCATTGTAGCTTCTTTGATTTTAAAGGAGCTGTGCTCTTTTTTTCTTTTGTGAGAAAAGGAACTAGCTGGGGTTAAAGTATGTTATGTGCTTAGAAAAGACTTTTTTTTTTTTTTGCTTATAGTAACTCACAAAGATAATTCTATACCCTCACTTCCTCTGTGTTATGTCAATTGTCATCCCACTCTGCTGGATTTTGCTCTCCTACAAAATAAATACAAACTGGATTCTTGAACACCAAAAGGGAAAAAAAGTAAGGAGGGTAGTTAAAAACAACACAGAATACATTATTAACCAATTTTAAACTATTATGAATCACATGCTTATATTGTGTCACTTTAAGATAAAACATGACTCATATTATTTGGCCATATTTTTTACAATTTTAAAAACTTGCCTCCAATGAAAAATGGGGCAAGTCTACTTTCATTTACTTGTCAAAACAAGATCTGCCATGTAAATGGTGCTGGTCTTAGCCCTGGCCGTATCTAGTCCCAAGTCTTCTACTACATATTGGTAGTGATGTAACATAATCAATTTGGAGCAAACAAACTGATCCAGCTCCTACCTACAGTGCCTCCTTTTTCCTCATGGGACCACTGGCTTTCTCCAAAGCTGAATTTCTGGAAATTATCATGCTTCCCTAGTGAAACTGAGAGAACCTAAAACCTGCTAGCTCTGATAACAAACCTGGGAGATGTGCTGCTGAAGACTGCTATGAAGTTTTCTATGACGTTGTATAATGATCAAAGCTTTGTCTGCACACAGGGCACAGTGCTTGAACACTGATAATCCCTGCTAACTAATCTCATGCCAGGACTCTGGTTACTGACACCAAGCCACCCATGCAGACTGAGCAGTGTCTTATCATCCCCATGATCGCCAGGAAGTGCCACCTCCACTGCTAAGGCTTACCAAAGAAGAAACGTTGGGGGAAGAGGCACCTCCTCTTACAGCTCTAGAATAGCTGTAGTTATTCTGTTTAGCATACTCTTTTAAACAGAACAGGCAAAGGACTACAATATCTGAGGGTAGAAGATGTCATACATGTAAAAAGGGGCTCTTACAGTGTAGCAACTTCTCCTAAGAACAGGAAATAACCTACCTTTGCTAGTAAAATTGTTTAGTGTAAACAGTTGCAGTTACCTCTGCACCTGGATAACTATTTACATTAAACGTTACACTACTCATCTAATGGCAAAACATTAGCAAAAAAGCAACATGTAGATCAGGCCTCAAACACGTACAAGAGCAAAGAGTTTCAGTAAACTGAACAAAACCATTACCATGGCCTCACATAAGAGCAGTGGTGGCCTTGTGGCTTGCAGCTGCACAGACCTTTCAAAGACAAGTCCAAGCACAGGTTTGCAACACGTTACCATGCCCTCAAACACCTTTTTCTTCAGGTCTACAGCATTTTGTGCAGTCTCTTGGAGGTGTCACTGGAATCTCTTTTGGTCTTGTGCCTAAGCAGCTCTTACTTACTGATCTTCCTTCTGGTCTTATGAGAAATCAGTTTGCTCTTCTCTGAAATCCTTTGAGCTTTATGTAGTAATTACAAAGTAGTTAGAGGGACAAGTACATCATTTGTTTTCTTTCCTTTTGTATTCTGGTATTTACAAAGCTGATTGTTTGCATTTATTTTATAAAAAAGTAATATTTTATATATATTTTGGCATCAGGGAAGTTTTTTAGTAATGAAAAGTGATTTAAGGAGATTACTATGTGTAGTTTTCATTTTCTTACAGAATACTTCTTGGAAAATGTGTATTTTTCATGTAAAGCAAAAGAATTTGAGACGAGACTCTTATCTTGGGTAAAAATTTCTCTAGCAGAACCACATCACAATTTACTGAAATCTAAATATTGCAAGTTTTTTACCTTAGAATAAAAATATTCCATAAAAGAGAGACCTGATAGATTTTAACCCCCTAATAGCATATTAGGGTCCATTGTAGGTTTTTTTTTTAATTGACTGAAATAATAATATATTACAAAGAAGCCAGAAAGAAAGAAGGCAAACACACATTCATCTTTGAGAAGGACAAGGAGAATTTGAGGCTGTACAGGCCACTCAGCTGAGCTGTACTCCCTGGGAATGTTACATACTGAATCTCCTACAAGCACTTCCAAGCACAGGAAAGATAAGAAGGTGATTGAGAACAGTCAGCACAGAATTATCAAGGGTAAATTATACCTGAACAACCTGATTGCCTTCTGTGATGAGATGACTCGCTCTGGGATGAAGGGAGGAGCAGTGAGTGTTGTGTACTTTGATTCTAACAAGGCCTTTGATATGGTTTCCCATTATCTCCTTAGAGCCAAATTAGTGGCGTATGGATTCTGTAAGTGGATGATAGCAGGGGTACAAAATCAGCTGGACCACCATGCTGGAAGAGTTGTAATCAACAATATGAAGCAGAGCTGGTGACTGGTTGTACAAGTGGCCTCCCCTCCCTCAGGGATTCATAGTGGGGATAACACTGTTCAGTATCTTTACTCATGACCTGGGTGGTGGGATGGAGTGCACTCTCAGCAAGTTTGTAGGCAATATGACATTGGAGGGAGCAGCTGTGGTTCAAAGAGTCTGGACAGGTTGGAGAATAATCTGACAGAAGCTCATGAGGTTCAAGGGCAAATGACGTCTGGGATTTTGCATCTGGGACAGATTAAATAGGTTGTTATAACAACAATGTAGCCACTTGTCTGGAAAGCATTTATTGCCCTCTGTTCAGTACTTCTGAAGGTGTATCTGAGGTGTGTCTTTGGGAGCACCCAGGACAAGAAAGGCATTGACATAGTGGAGCAGGTGCAGTGGAGAGCCACCAGGACAGCTATGGAGCTGCACATGGAGCTGCGTATGGAGCATATGGAGCTGCTTGTGAGAGCAGACTGACACACCTGGGTGTGTTCAGCTGTGAGAAATGAAGGCAAAGAGAAGGTCCTCCTGTTGGTTCCAAACACCTAAGGGGAGAGGAGCACAGAGAAAACAGAGCCATGCTCTTCGCAGAGGAGCTCAGTGACAGGACAAGCAGCAGCAGCAGCCACAAGTTGGACCATTTAGAATTCTTATTAGATACACTGAAAAATGTTCCCCTGTGCAGGTGGCCAAATACTAGAAATGTTGCAGGTTTCCCTCTTTGGAGATTTCAGAACTGGAATGGATCAAAGTGATAGGTGGTGCAGTGGGTGGTGACCATGGGATTTCTTTCAATGTAAATTGGACAGATGTTTACCTGTTACTTTGTTTAGATACTGTTTAGATACAGGGGAGACCTGATTTTCACAAGGTCTACTAGAGCTTCAGAGTTATTTTTGTCAGTACTCAGGGTCTTGGTATCTGAGGTTTTGAATGGAGGCATTCAAAATAAAAGGACGTTTCTATAAACTGAGCTTTGAAAACTCTGTATCTTACTTTTCCATGACTTTCAGGAGAATTTCCAGGGCTAACCTAATTGTTATCGGTGGAGCGTTTCAAGGTCTCCAGTAGAAGAATGCTAGAAAGTCCTAAGTGACACTGAAAGAATGCGCAAGCAGGACCTTTTCTCAAAACAAAACCTGCAGTTCCAGGGACAACTGTCCAAATTAGAACACGTGGGAACAACTGTAATTCTGTGACAGCTCTTCAGCTATTGTAGTTCCTGTGATTAACCGCAGTGAGCACAAAATGCTAAAATGGCAGATGCTAAGGAACCTGTATTTCTGGGCTATTAATTGAAAATTCTTCTAAAATTTTGAAAATTATAAATATAACACCTAGAGGAAAATTGAACCTACAGTGTTTGGGGTTTTCTACAAAAGTAGATAAACTCTGCACCAAGCATTTTTTATTAAAGGATGTGCAATTAAAGAATTAAATACTACATCTTATTTCTCAACCTATTATTCAATTGTGTGTCCTTTTATGTTTTAAGGGTTACTTAAAGCAGATAGAGGAAGCTTAAAATCTTTTCAATACGATAAAAAGCATAATTTGAAAAACAAATGAAAGCTTTTATACTGGCATGAGAGCAATTAATAGATTATTCAAAATGGCATTTATTACCTGATGTTGAGCAAAACACCTTTCAAGTTGAAGAGTAAACAAGAAAATGTATATATGTCCTTATTAAGCTTATATTTGATGCCTTTTGTAAAATATCATTATTTTAATAGAGAAATCTAGTAAGTTTGAGGAATTTGCTGGGGGAAAAAAATGTTTACATATTGTATATACTGCTCTCTAACCCCCCAGCTGGAGTAACAATGTACAGGAACTGTTCTGCAATTTCCTAGCTGATAAGACCTGATAAAACAGGAGTTGAATCTCCAGAGAGACACTGGAAAATCTCAGTTACTCTAGAAAGCTGCACACAAACAACTCACAAGGTTGAACTGTAAGCCCTGTGAACCTAAAAAGGGTTAAAAGCCTTTTCTAAAGAAAAAGGAAGAGGTTAGCCCTTAAAGACCATATAAGCTGCAAAACCTGGCAGTTGTGGCTTGTTAAACTGCTGGGAGGTGGAACTGGCAGCTGTGCTGCCGAAGTGGGGAAGTCATAAAAGGGAAGCAGAGGGCCCCAGAGGGAGCAGGACAGTTGGGTTTTGCGTTTCTCTGCCTTGGAGAATTGATTTTGTTTGAACAAAAATGGACACTGCTACTGCTGGATGCTGATCGTAGGGACACTTAGTTGGCTTGTTTATGGAGAGCCAAACAAGGTGAAAATCAGCTGTCCTGGCTTCCACTGCTTTTAGGATTGTGACTACAGGAGTTGCACCTGGCTGTACTAATTTTCCCAAGCCTAGACTGAAGTGGGATGCTATTTTTTCACCCTTAAAAACCAAACAAACAAAAAAAAGAAAGCATCACTTATGTTAGTTGCCTGATCTCAAATTGGAGATGATAATCTCTTTGCAGGGCTTTGGTTTTGTACTGTGCTTCCTGTTGAGGAACAAAAAAACCAAACTGGTAGTGCTTAAAATTAAATGCCAGAATCCTTTGGGCTTAAGAAATTAATACATTTATCTTTGCAAATTAATTTTAACAATTTTGAATTGGTATTTTAAATTTTGTTCCATAGACCACTTGGAATCTTCTGTAATACTGTGAAATTCTGTGAATCCTATAGCTCTTAATGGCACATCTGAAAAGTGCAGGCAATGCTTTCTGCCTGTAAACATATCTATCCAGTAATAATTTCCCCATATAGATTGACTTGTTCTTCTGAATATGGAGCAATTAAGGAGTCTGCATTTTTATTTCTCCTTTTCTGTTTTACAAATGAAGGAAAGTATTTGTCTTAAAAATATTTGGTTGTTTTTTTGTATTTCCAAAAAAATTGTAATGGTTAATAATTTGACATCCTTGTAGGTTTTGTGCTCTTGTAGACTATTAACTGATTTCAGACATTATTTATTTTCATCATGTCTTTAAGACATGTTTTTTTTAAAAAGTGTCAGCATTTCAGAACTACAGGGTAGATTTAAAGTAACCCAGCTTGGCTTGAAGTGACATGTGCCCAGACCAATTTATAGAGTAATGGAACAATTTATGAGTCTGCCTTAGCTGAAATTAGTTTCTATGGCAGTTGGCCCAGGGAAACTCTGTGAGCCTTCTGTTCTTTGCAGCTGCAGAAAATAATTGTAAAGGGAAATATAACCTTCCAGTAGCTATGCAAAGCCTCACAAACTATGTGATATCCCTGTCCTTCAAACTGGAGACCCTAACTCACCAGCAGAAATGCTCTGGGTGACACTGAGAGAAAAAGCAAGTGATTCATATACTTTTTCATACTGAAATAAAGTAATAAATGAGTTTTATGTTTAAACAATCATGCTAAACAAAACTCTGTGGCAAGCACCAAAAAGAGCACATAGGTTTTAGAAGCAAGCTTGCTAAATCATGATTAATCCCAGGCCTTTCTTAAAACTAAAGGTGAGAGCTCACGCTCCTGTTTTAATTTATTCTAACAGTTGATTAAGTCAGTTAAGGGCAGCCATTCATTAGCACAGTCTTGCTAGATTGTTTATGATTCTTCTCTCTCCCTTGTCCACCAGCTTCCAGTTGGGAGTATCTTGCACCAAAAAATGGGACAAAGCAGAAATTTTAGTACTAATGGCAGAACAAATGGGGCAGACTGGACAATGTAAAAGAAATAGTTTACCCCAAGCCTACTTTGTTATGTTTTACAAGCCTAGAGGCTCTTCCTTTTGGTCTCCATTGATACTTCCACATACACTCTGTTCTATTAAAGAGAGTAAACTACTTCATGAGAGGCAGAGTACATTCTGTGCTTCCAAAAAGATCAGCTTAGTCCACTGGTGGCATCACACTTCTTTAATAAGGTTTCCGAGCAATGTGAGTTTGCCCTGGTTGTGCTCTCTTATTCAGTCCTTGTGGAATGCAAAAGCTTTACATTCAGTTATCAAAAACTGGACATTCCAAGTCTCAAACACTTGTATATATTGAGGGGTGGATTTCTTTAAAGTTGAGTAGGAACTGCCAGTCAGGATTTGAAATGCACAGTAACACAGAGAATTCATCTCCTCCTCCATTTTCCTAAGTGCTTTACATGGGAACCAGATCCTGACTAGATTTCTGAGATGCAGCTAAGGACTCACTGAAACTTCAAAAGAGGTGTTACTGTCACATATTGGCCCTTCATTTTTTTGTGTTTGGACCATCATCACAACATTTAAGTTAGCTTGGTCATCGGTTATCTGTGAAGTGAAACAAGCAGTGTTGCCTGCAATGCAGCATGAATGCAGTTGTGGAGATATGTGATAGAATTATACAGTCATTTAGGTTGAAAAATACCTCTAAGAATTAGTCCAACTACTAACCTAGCACTCCCAAGTCCATCATGAAACCAGGTTCATAATGGAGATGTCTCTCCATGGGCATTACAAGCAACATGGTACTAGGTTTAGTTTTAGTTCTGAAGTGTTTAAATACTGTCCCAGAAGGTCGTTCTTCTCCCATTTCTGTATAGGCACCATGAATGCTGTCTGCAACATATACTCACAGTGTCATTTTATTAAAAAAATCTGTTAATGGACTGAAATACAACTTCCCTGTCATGACAGGGTGTATGAATAAAATGTCCCTCACACCTGCACAAAACTGTCCCTAAAGAATACGGGAACAAAGAAAAGACCTGGATTGTGTGCTCTCTCTCTCTCTCTCTGTAGAGAGCCTGTCTCCAAGGCTTAGCTTACAGGAAGGATTAGGGTACAGTTAGAATTAGGGTCGAGGGAAGGGACAGCCTGCTGCTGCAGTTGGAATGGGTTTGCGAAGGAGCTTCAGAGAAAAACAGTGCAGAGGGAATTTGGAAGGGAAAGCGTTTTGCTGTGGGCATTGGTGGGGTATCCTGATCTAAGGCTCACCCTGTAGTCATGGGTAGTCATGTAGTCATGCAGTAGGGCTGAGAAAAAGAGAAAGCCTAGGGAAGGGCTAGACGGTTGGAAGAGGCTAGAAGAGGGCTCTCAAAGTGAAGGGCTGCAAAGAGAAATTGGCTTCAAGAACTTCTTGTTCTGGGCAGTGGCTGAGCGTCATGTCTGAAGCTCACCCTCTGAGATTAAAGTCAAGGTTAGAGGTTAAAGGTTAAAGGTTAAAGTCATGAGAGAGGGAGCCATGAGCTTCTGCTGCAGTGGGACTGTGAAAGAATGTATAACTGGAAGTTTAGCTGCAAGGAGAATTTTGTTCCCAGAAGTTTTCTGTTTGACCTAGCCCAAGGTAAATTGTAGCTCAAGACTCAGCCTTGGGTTGGGTTTATTGATATGGCTGAGATGGGTTGACCTTGGCTGGATACCAGGTGCCCATCTAGTTATGCTATCACTCCCCTCCTCAACTGGACAGGGGGAGCCTCCTACCCAGGTTCAGCTTCACCACCAATTTTATCTATCTCTTCCCCCCAGTGGGGGAGTGGGTACCTGTGGTCAGGTCATCACACAAGGTCTTTGCTGCTCCATTCTCCTTCTTCCTCCTCTGCTCCAATGTGAGGTCCCTCCTACAGGAGACAGCTCTCCATGAACTTCTCCAAAGTGAGTCCTTCCCATAGGTTGTAGTTCTTCACAAACTGCTTTAGCATGGGCCATTTCCACAGGATGCAAGTCCTTCAGGAGCAGACTGCTCCAGTGTGGCTTGGCATCTTCTCACAGAAGCCACTCCTATAGCTCCCCATACAACCAAAACCTTGCCATGCAAATCCAGTAGGGCTAGGGTTAAAATTAGGGTTAAAAGAAAGAGAATCCAGGGCTGCACTGAGAGTTGAGTTAGAAAGAGGTGGGCTGCAAAGAGAACTTGGCTGGGAGACTATTTTGGCTTGGGAATTAAAAGGAGGGTGACAGCATTTGATTGTGTTTACATCAGGATTAGAGTTAAGGCTGGGAGAAAGAGAGCCTAGAATTCCAGCAGGAGGAGAGTTAGGGAGGGGCTTTTAAGGGGAAGTCTAAGTTCAAGGAACTTGGCAGGGCTGCCTGGTCTGAGGCCCAGCCTACTCTCATGGTGGGAGTTACAGCCGAGGTTATTTTTGACAACACAAGAGAATGTACTGCTGCAGTTAGAACAGGCCTAGCACACCTGGGGTGCAGGAAGAACTTTGTTGCAAGAACCTTTTGTTGTGACTGGTGACTGGTGCTCTGCAGTCAGGTCTGAAGCCCACCAAACAGCTTGTGTGAGGGTTAGGGCTGGTGCTGGGAGCCAAAGAGAGCCTAGAGCTCCAGATGAAGGGAAGCTTGAGAGTAGCTCACAGTGAAAAGGTTGGGCCACAGGGATAACTTACCTGCAAAAACTTGTTGGTGGAAGCAATGGCTGAGGGGCCTGGTCCGAGGCTGAACATAACTTCTAGGTGTAGCGTGAGGTTTGAGGTTATGCTTGACAGAAGGAAAGAGACAACAGCTGCAGCTGGCTCAGGGCTTGAAAGTGACTGTCTCAGGGAAGTGTAGGCTGCCAGCAGAACTTGGCAGCAAGAACTTCCTGGTGTGGGCACTGGCACCACATCCAGAGCCCAGCATATGGTTTGTTTGAGGCTTAAGGTTAGAGCTGGGAGACACAGAGGACCTGGAGCTGCAGCTGGAATGGAGCTAGAAAGGAGGTCTTAAAAAAAAAAAAAGGTGTGGGTTACAGCAAATGTGGCAGGGAGAATATTTTATTGAGGGCACTGGCTGGGGATCCTGATTTAAAGATCTGTGTTAGTGTTAAGGTGGGCATTTGGACAGAGGGAGCCTAGAGCTGCAGACGGAGGGAGCTTAAAAGGGAACATGTCAAAGGAAAGAATGTGCGAAGAATGTGGCTGTTACAATGTTTTGGTGCAGTCAAATGGCTGGGGACCCTGCATTGTGACTGAGCACAAAATTATGTTTTCCCTTAGGGTTAGTGCTAGAACTAGGGGAGAGAGAGCCCTGGAGCTCCAGCTGAAGGTGAGTTAAATGAGGTTTGAAAGGGAAGTCTAGGCTGCAAGAAGTAGACTGGGAAAATTTTTACTGTGGTCACTGGCTGGAGGGGCTTAGTCTCTGTTCTATTTTAAGGGATAGGATTACAGTTGAGGGAAGGAGACATCCCAAGAGGAGTGTGGGCTACAACTTTTGTCTCTTCAAGTGACCCCTGAGTCCAGCTGCATCTATGTCGTGGATTCAGTGGAAAACCTGTGCCCACAGTGGTTCCTACAGGAAAGGCAAGTGCAGGCAACCATCTTTGTTTGTGGTACTTAAAATTGAAGGGGACAAATCTCTGCCTCAGACCTCGTCATGTAGATGGCCCAGGCCCTTGAATTTTTAAAATTTTGCTGTAATCGTTATGGTCAACATCTTTTGTTCTTCTGATAAAACAGCCTTCTTTGCAGGAAAGAGCTCTTTAGAATTTATGCCAAGATGACAAAGAAGTCTTCTGGAAAAAAGAGCAACTTCCTTCTTCAGACTTCCCTATGAAAAAATTACTAAAATGCTTGCTATTTGTATTATTTATAAACCAAAATGCTTCACTATATGGATTTACTCTGGAAAGATGATGAAAGACACATATGTGGCAGATGATAGTCATGTTGATGTGCGCAGCATTGCACAATGCTCGGGTGTCATGTCCTAAGTGTAATGTAAGGGATAAAATGGGTACTGAACTCTTCCAAAAGTCTGACTTCAAATCTATATTTAGGCATCTAAGTGACCTGCTTTTTTTCAAAGGTGCTGACTACTTAGCTACTCCCATTGACTGCAGCAGAATATAAGGGATTTTTTTGTTGTGGAATCTATTTTCAAGAACAAAAATTACAGTTTAGTATCTCTGTAACTAAGTAATTCTGCTGAAAGAAACCAAAAAGGACAGAAAATTAAATACATCTCTCTTTTGTCCTGCTCTCCATAAGATGAAGGAAAGGGACCATATAATAAATCCCAGTAATTGTTTCTATGCAGGAGGGAGATTAAACATTACTACTTTGGATTCCAGCATGATAGATAACTTTGCTGTTGAGATCACAATGGCAAAAGAGAAATGGAGACATGCAACACATTTTTAAATTTATGTAAGCCTATGGTGGGGTCCCAGACTCATTTATTGACCTTAGTTGCCCTGAACAGCCACACCTGGGAACACATTCTGCCCTGGACCTCCACTCAAGCTCAAGTAGGGGACAATTTAGGTCTTTGCCTGAGCTACGTTGTAGGTATACCTGTCTCCAGCTCTGTGTTGGGCCTCTCTTGTAGGTATCTTGCCTGCACCTCTGTTTCTGGCCCAATGCACTGTGCCTACATAGTGCATTCTTGGATGGTCCTGGTTTATCACCCCAGCTTCTCTGGGACTGCTGATGTGATGTGTGTTCTTGCCAGCACCCTGGCCACCGAGTGTGGGCCCTGTGGGCCCGTGCCTTGTCACTGAGGGCATTGGTTGCAGTGGCATGACCCTCACTTGTGGTTTGTCCACCTCGTGGAGTTGCCCTTGGTTCCCCCTAAGGATCTGGTCACCTTGCTGAAGCATCAGCTGATGAACAAAGCAAGATCTACAGCAGGCAGGTCAGTTTGTATTATCTAGGAGCTGATGTATGACTTATTGTAAAGGCACAGGAGATGTATGCTCTGTGTTACCCGTGGGTACTGACCCCGAACAGTGACGGCAGATGTCATTGAGTTCCTCATCATACAGCGGAGCAAAGCGTATGTGGTGTTCGATATATCTGAGCTGGGCAGATGTGCCTTTGCAGGACGTTCGCCTGTCGCTGACCACATCCTCTGTGGCCATGCAGGCAATCAAGAAACATTCTGCTGGGGGCGTACCAGCACAGTGAGGTCATAGGGGTGCAATACTCTCGCAGGGGACCGAGCTTTCTGTATTTGCTGCGCGCCGGCTGTAAGGAACCGCACTGCTCAGGGAACCCAGCTGGGGCGGGAGCAGCTGGTAAAGCCCTGCCGCAGAGATCCCCCTCATTCCCACAGCTCCCTTTACAGAGAGAGAACCGGAACCGGAGTAACTATCACACAAACTGTTCCAAGTTACGACGTGAGCGACTAACTAGCTAAAGCGTAGGGTGACGGCAGGCTTGGTTTCCCGGAGGACTGGAGATGGGTGCGAGGGCCGNCCGCCGCCCGCTTGCCCGCGGGGCTGCGGCGCTGATCGCCCCTGCCGTTCTCTCCTGCCCGCCCACCTCTCTACCCCACACCAGCCCCTTCCACCTCTGCCGCCGGCAGCGCCATGGCGGCCCCCAGCAGCATCGTGCCCGTCATGGCGAGTAAAACCAAGACCAAGAAAAAGCACTTCGTGGCGCAAAAAGTGAAGTTGTTCCGGGCTAGCGACCCGCTGCTCAGCGTCCTCATGTGGGGGGTCAACCACTCGGTAAGCGCCGCCGTTCGACCCACACGAGCCCGCCCGCCTCGCTGG